>CM070842.1:9927994-10527994 GCA_036326025.1 Chrosomus eos
GATCATAAACACACACACACACACACATTTAATTGATGTTTTCTCCCTCTTTTCAGGATGATTTTGTTCTAGAAGTGAAGCATTACAGGACGCCACGCTGGCCCAACCCAGACAGTCCTATCAGTAACGTCTTTGAGCTGATCAACATCGTCCAAAAAGAGTCCGGCTCCAAAGATGGACCCATGGTCGTGCACGACGAGTGAGTTGCATCTTGGCCCTGAAGGAGATGCACACTGCGTCTTGGAAAAGACACGTTATGTTTGTTCCAGAAGCTAGCGAGCCGCCTCACTGTCTGCTGTCTGAAAAGATCAGCTTAGACCAGCATGAGTTTCCAGGCTGGTTTATGATGGTCTAGATGTTTGACCAGCTGTTAAACAGTAATAATAGTAATAAATATAGCTGCGAGCAGCAACAATCAGGGTACAAGAGATGTCCATAAAAGTTTTCATGCGTCTTTAGAATCATGTGACGCATGTGCTCACCCAAATTCGTGAAGTTCTAAGAGGATAATTTTCAGCCATTTCATGGGACCATAGAAATAAAGACACTTGAGCCTACGCCTAATGGTTTTCAAGTTCTGAGCAATTCGTACTTTCCACCGTTGTAGTGGCGATCGTGGCGAGCCTTGGTGACGTTGTTGGCGGTGCGAGTACTACCAGCCCTCAAAGTTTCAAGTCTCTACGACTTAAGGTTTGGTCTGCTCGAATGCTGATCCTAGGACATTTTAACAATTACAATAGGGTTTTAGCGCTACGCTCTTGAAGCCCTAATAAGAAGAAACATTTAGTAAATAATTATGAATGAATCTAATGTTAGGGGCCAAACTTTTGAAAAACTTTTTTCAAAGTGCAATTTTTGGAAGACGATACTGCTATTTCATGTTCAGTCTATAGGTGCTTGTAGTATTTTTTACAAAGTGACATCGCCACCTACTGCCCTGGCATGAATAATAGTGTTTTAAGTCGTTTTCGCAGATCCGTGTGAACTGGGATCATTTTGACAATGTTGTCGCCTGTAGTACATCAATGTCATGTAAACATACCGTTAGATGTATATTTGAAAGAATTATCTTATGCTCACCAAGGCTGCATTTATTTGATCAAAAATATTGTACAGTATAATGTAATATTGCTTGAATATTGTGGAAACTTGGGTACTTTTTTCAGGATTATTTCTTTTGTGCAGTGTAAAGTAAACTTTTACAGAACCCCCTTGTGGCTCACTGGGAGTCCCTGGAAAACCTTTGCTTTAATATTATTATTTTTAATACTGAATAAAATACTATTATGCATTTAACTAGAAATATTTCTAATTACATTTCAAGGTAATAAGTCGGGAGCACGTCTATAATGCCTGAAAATGCTGTGTAGGTTGGCGGCTCGCTAGGATTAAGAACTGAACATGCTTTATTTATTATTGATTTGTTTAATAATGTCTAGGTGTTGATTTCTGCTGTATGTTGCCTGTGTATCTGCAGAAACGGTGGTGTGACTGCGGGAACGTTCTGTGCGCTGTTCACTCTCCTGCAGCAGCTTGAGGCCGAGAGCGTGGTGGACGTCTACATGGTGGCCAAGATGATCAATCTCATGAGGCCTGGAGTCTTCACTGACATTGTGAGACTTTCTGGCTGCTTTCTTTCAATAGAACTCAGATAACAAGCATTTATTTTACTGGGGTATAGAACTTGTATTAACATACAAGTAAAAACATCAATGATTACCAAACACATCAAAATGCATTTCCGGCTATATATATATTCATTAAATGTATGAAATATAAATGGGTATTTATTTTATGGGATTATTTTAAAGGTCTATATTATGTTCTTAGGCAACTACTTTCATAGTATGTATGAGCTCTTTTATATTTGAAGATGTAGTGTTTTTTTTAGTGTGTCTGCAGACTATTGGCATTTAGACATTTTAATGTAGCGACTTTTTTTTCTCTGCATATCTGGAGTTGGCAGCAGTTACGACAAGGAAAAAGTCAGTCATTAATAATCCTGCCCTGAGGTGGAATTAACTCAAATCCTCAAGGGAAAATGGAATATTTTGAGTGGTATGTTGTGGTCAAACTACCAACATGTTCTTGTGTGTTTTTCCCCCGTTTTTTTTTTTTTTTTTTTTGGACGGATAGGATCAGTATCAGTTCCTCTACAAAGCCATCCTAAGTTTGATCAGCACCCAAGAAGACGAGCGAGCGCTTCAGTCCTCTGACAACAACGGCACGGTCCCAGGAGGCGTCTCGAGTGCGGCCGAGAGTCTGGAATCCTTGGTGTAACCATAGTGATGAGGCGGCACAGGAAAAAGACTCGTTTTTTTCTATCAAAGAATGCTCTTGTTTTCCCCAGTCCATCTCTGAACTGATAGCGCTCTGCTGGATGCAGCGCTGTCATTAAATGTGTGCCTTTGTACACTCCGTGTTTTTATTAATTGTTTCTCTCTTAAACCGCCACTTTGTTCTAATGTCTTATGTACTAACGTCTTTTCATAGAGTCTCGTCGTATTTATTTGCTTAAAAGCTTGTTTAAAGGGAAACCAACTTTTTTATTTTAATAAGAATTTTTTATTAGTGTATCTTTTGTAGTAGAATTTCAGCCACTGTTTTTCATACAAATATACAAAGAAAGTGGCAAAATCAGTCATGGATAAGGGCAGGAAATAATATTCTAATGTGTAAATAATATTACAGCAACCACGTCGATGGACCAAATTTCTATTTATGTCTAGAATTTTATATTTGAGGCAATAGTGCTTTACAAGGCAAGGCTGCGTTTTAATAATTTAGTCACATTTGAAATGGTGTTTTAATATTTCCGATGCCTCACTGTTTTGTTACTGCCGTAAGATGAAGCATTACATACTGACACTGTTTAGCTGTACAAGAGCTTTTGTCTGTTTGTAGGATTAAAAGAAACAAGAAAGCACACAAGTAGACTGGGCTGTTCATGTCGGATAGAACTTCATTATTCCTGTTTTTTTTGACAATATCTTGAAAGGAATATTTCATGTTTAAAAATGTTGATTTACTTTGGAATTAAAATAGCCCCACATCATCACATACCCTTCACCACACCTAGAGATTGGATCTTATCATTTGCATTGAGAGATGATCTTATGGAAAGTACCCCATGCCGATCTCTAGATATGCTGAAGGGTATGTGATGATGTGGGGTTATGTTAATTCCAAAGGCCAAGGGGGGTAACTTTTATTTTATTTACGATTAGCATTATAATCCATTCACAAAGAAAATTGGTGTCCTTAAAGGTTGGATTTTTCCTCATTTTTTAAATTAAGGCATTAAAAAGAGGAATAAAAAAATAATCTTTTGGAAATTGATCTTAGTCAACTTATGCTAAGCACTGTGATTGTTATTAAAATGAATGTAAGTGCTTTTATGAAATTGTAAGCTTCAAATTTCTGCATTAACACTTCAAAATTGGCCCCTTTCACTTCCATTTTAAGTGCCTCACTGTGTTGTTGTTTTTTTGATGAAAACAAGGGATGAGTAAAATTTTTGTATTGAACCCAGAGTAATGCTTTTGTATAATATTGTGCTTTTTTTGGTAGCAGTTTATCTTTGAAGATCTTTAAAGTCTCCACGGTATTCTGTAAGATTGTGGTCTTCATCTGCCCTCGGGACAGACTCGTGTTGATTACAGTCTCCAGACAGCAGCCGCTTGGCTCGTGTGAGCTGTTAATTCTCAACTTGCTTTTCTTGTTACCTCGGCATCTCGATTGCCAAACTCCCAAGAAGGTCAGAATAACAGTCCTTCAGTCTTCTCCATCTGGCTCAGGAGGTCAGAAAAAGAGAACAAAGGCAGGTTTCCTTAAAGACGTTCGCCAAATAGGGTTGTTTTTCAATTAACTTCTGCTTCGGCCCTCCTCAGATTCATCTTGGCTTAACCCAACTAGACCATGTTTCTGGTGACGATCGGGTCACTTCTTATTAAGCCACTGCATCTTCAGGAACCGATTATTATAAGTCCGAGGCTTAGGGGTTTGGTGACAAAGATGGCAGCTACATGGAGTTATGGAATAATCCCTTTGAAGAATTGCTTGTAATTATTCCCAAATTCTAATCCAGTCTTAAGAGCAAAAGGTTACTCATTTACACAAAAATATGGGTCAAATGGCCAGACACAGTCTTGAGCGGCTACTGGTACCTTCATTTGCATTTTTAACTTCTAATAATTACAGACCCAATTATCCTGCGCTTGGTGGCCTACTTTATAGTGACCGCACACCGTGAACAATGCAGATTGCGTTTATGGCCGCCACCGGGCAGTCAACACACGGGGATGGATGAGGGGGGTGAAGGGTAACTTCCTCTCATTAATGTCTAATGAAGATGACAAACAATATTTCAGATGTCAATTTGAGAAAAACAAAGGGGGAAAATAACGGATGAAAGAAAACGCAAACCTTTTATTGGACAAATGTTAGTTTTAAAACAACTCTTTGGACATGCTGTGGTTAAAATGGCGTAGAAATTAATTTTACGACACATTAGCCAATGAAGGTTTACATTAACATCTGATTGTGAAAAGAAAAAAAAAAAAGATTCAAGAAAAAATATTTAAAATTATACACTACAGTGCCAAATCTCACACACATGATAACAAAGCCTTACAGAATATGGGTAATTGAATCAGTAGTATTCAACATGACATCATGTTAAGCATAAAAATGACACTTCTGCTTGTTTTGAACTTGATTGAGGCAGATTAATTAGGCAGTTTAAACCCTTTGAGTACAAGCGTAGGAAAATACTGACTGTAGAAAGTTCATTTTCAATGGCAGAAAGCAGAAACTGTGGATCCATTTTAAAAGTGCATTGTGAGAGTTTATTTACAGTCTAGCACTGCTGATTTATGACAACACTGATAAAACTAACACTCATTTTCAACCAGATTCTCGAAATCTACTTTCAGATTCAAGTTTGAAAACAAAGGTACTAACCGTAGTTAATGCTCTGCAACCATTCATTGTGGAATATGTGCGGTAATAGATGTTTGGGAAACAATCGACTGCTAGCGGTTTCATTACAGACGTGTGGCACAGAGACGAGTGAGAAAGAGATGTTAGTGTGTGTGTGTGTGTGTGTGTGTGTGTGTGTGTGGTTACTCTGATACGGTGCTCTTGGTGATGAACCGGAGACCCTCGTCCTGCAGTCTCTTCAGCACCGGACTGTAGATGTTCTTCGTCATCGGCACCACGAGTCCTTTAGTCGTCAGCTCACCTGCAGTCAGACGTTGTTAAAATCAGACACTAAGACTTTTACTCCAGTTATATTGTAATTGGTGACTTGCAACTTGTAATAGAGTCATTTTCGCTGTAGTTTTATTCAAATTTTCAGGTACTCCTTACACCTCTGAATCAAAGTGACTATGTATGATGTTTACAATTACTGGAAATTCCATCCTGGAAATATTTTTTTAAATAGTGAAAATTATGAACAGAATTCAAACTCCTTCTGAAGTAATTCGAGTGGAATGAAACTAGGGATGCATGAGATATCCGTGATATCGCAAATAATCGATTTGACTGCACTACCTACTATTTGTATCTAACATAAAAGTTTGAAAACATGTTACATATTTACAAACTTTATGTAAGATGCAATTAATCGCGATTAATCGATTTAAGATTGATAGCATTAGGATTGATATATAATATTGGGCAATATATCGGTTATCAGATTCTAAAATAAATATTCTGTATTGGCCCATCTTTCTTTACTGGTGGACCATAAATGAAATGCCTTTTTTACTTGATGTGCAGTTAAATTAGCCTTTTTACTAGAAGAGCAGTTAAATGAGCATTTAGCGGTTGAGTTCAGTAACTAGCACACACTGACCGTTGAGCACCATGTGGGCAGCGATGGCTGCAGGGTAGCCCACGGTTTTGGCCATGGCCGAGTATCCATTGGGATCCCCATAAACCACCAGACTGATGTGTTTGGTCTCCAGCTCGCCCGTTGGGTGTCTGATTCCAACATCGTTCCTCATGATGATCATATCGCGCTCGCCTTTAGCTGCATGAGACAGAATGATATGAAAACAATGCTCATTTATGTGCAACTGAAGACATTTCTCCTCATCACGGAGCGCAAGGAATGCCATTCATAAACATAAATCTTCAAAGCTCTCTGAAACTCGTGACATGAATATGGAAAAGAAAGAGGAGCTGGGTCTTTACCGAAGGAGAGTTTGGCCTCCAGGTGCTTAGCAAGAGCGGCTAAGATGGTGTCAGCGTGAGGAACCGGCTCTTCACTGAGCATCCCGAGCCTGATGGGATTCAACCAGTCAGTCATCTCTATGCTGCATGACTAGCATTTACAAACATACTTTATTAGAGATTTTAGACATCATTTATAAATGTAAACATTTTATTATAGTGGCTAAAAATATGTATGTAATATTTTATGCGCTGATGCATGTGTGGTGTTAGAATTTCATTATTATGAGGTTGCTATGGCATTGCTATGCAGTTGCTGAAGTGTTCTAAGAGGTGTTGTGAGCGTGGGGTTGAAAGGTGGTTGCTGGGGTGCTTTATGTACTGCATTCTATGTTAGGTGGTTATGGGATTGATTATCAGTTGTTGGGGTGTTTTAAAAGGCTTTTACTGCATTCTGTGTTAGGTGGTTGTTATGGTGTTGCTATGCGGTTTGAAGGAGTGTTTTAAGGGGCTTTTGCTACCTTCTGTGTTAGGTGGTTGCTATGGAGTTGCTATGCGGTTGCTGGGGTGTTTTAAGTGGCTTTCACTGCATTCGGTGTTAGGTGGTTGTTATGGTGTTGCTATGCGGTTTGAAGGAGTGTTTTAAGGGGCTTTTACTACCTTCTGTGTTAGGTGGTTGCTATGGAGTTGCTATGCGGTTGCTGGGGTGTTTTAAGTGGCTTTCACTGCATTCTGTGTTAGGTGGTTGTTATGGTGTTGCTATGCGGTTTGAAGGAGTGTTTTAAGGGGCTTTTACTACCTTCTGTGTTAGGTGGTTGCTATGGAGTTGCTATGCGGTTGCTGGGGTGTTTTAAGTGGCTTTCACTGCATTCTGTGTTAGGTGGTTGTTATGGTGTTGCTATGCGGTTTGAGGGAGTGTTTTAAGGGGCTTTTACTACCTTCTGTGTTAGGTGGTTGTTATGGTGTTGCTATGCGGTTTGAAGGAGTGTTTTAAGGGGCTTTTGCTACCTTCTGTGTTAGGTGGTTGTTATGGTGTTGCTATGCGGTTTGAAGGAGTGTTTTAAGGGGCTTTTACTACCTTCTGTGTTAGGTGGTTGCTATTGAGTTGCTATGCGGTTGCTGGGGTGTTTTAAGTGGCTTTCACTGCATTCTGTGTTAGGTGGTTGTTATGGTGTTGCCATGCGGTTTGAAGGAGTGTTTTAAGGGGCTTTTACTACCTTCTGTGTTAGGTGGTTGCTATGGAGTTGCTGGGGTGTTTTAAGAGGCTTTCACTGCATTCTGTGTTAGGTGGTTGTTATGGCGTTGCTATGCAGTTTGCAGGAGCGTTTTAAGGGGCTTTTTACCAGAGAATGTCTAATAGAAAGAGAATTGGCACTGTCTGGTTACTTCCGGTTTCTGGACTGGCTGCAGTAACACGTCTCTGTCCATGCGGGGGTGCTCGCAGGCGAGTGCAGAATGAATGGGAGTCTATGGGGTGTCATCCCCAGAAATCCACTTTTCTCAGGATGTAATTTTTGTCAAGTAATTTGAAAGTTGCATTCAAAAGGGAGGGCTAAGATAATACACTCAGCTGAAAATTGCATTTTTAAGTTCAGTTATCTGTTCTAAAAATCCGTTCAAAAATGTGATGACATAATAGCAGAATGCTAGAAAGCTCTAAAGCTCCCTTGATAGACGACAGTAGGCATTGTAACGGAAGGCTGAATTCTTCTACACACCTTCTGAGGCTCTGCATTCTGAAGTCATCCCTGCCGATCCGCTCATAAACAGCGTCCTCAAAGGCACTGCTACTCAGAGTTGTGGACAAGCCAATCAGCTTACAGAGAAGCTCTTTCTGTGTACCAGACACAGTGATATTAAAAAGAAAGCGGCCTACTAGTCAAATGAACGCTGTTTAAGTGTTCAGGGCCCTTGTTATAAAAATCAAGTATTGTATTTTTCTTTCCATCATGTATTAATATATATTTATTGAAGAAAATACATTTTTGGAAATTATGAGTGGTTGTAATACAATAAAACCATACCCATGAAAGAGGAGAAGCCGTGTGGCCCAACAGTGGACACGGCTCAGTGTTGATGAGTCCCAGTTTCACAAAGCCACTCATGGCAGAGGAGAAGCCCTGCAGACACGTGCAACAAATAATGTTGGCACTGGAAGACAGAGGCTACAGTGATCTACAACTGCTCAGCACGAATACCTTGAAGCGCAGAGTTCCTCTGATCAGCGTGTGTGCAGACTCAATCCCATACGGCTGGGCGTACTTTGTGCTATCTCGGTTGGGAAAGCCTTCCAGGTTGAAACCGGGCATGAAGTCCATGGGCTTTGTGACATCCAGGAGAGCTCCGCCAGGAGGAACACTTACAACCTGAGCAGTGAAGGATAGACAGTTTTGTGAACTAGATTTTTACATGCTTGCCTTGGTGTTCTAAATGTTTTTTTATTGCATTTTTAAAGCTTCCAGGTGATTGCTACAGAATTACAGAGGAGTTTTTAAATCGAGCCTGCATCACCTGGTTGTCTTTTAGATAGATGGCCGGACTGATGGTGTTGAGCAGGACACCGTACGGACTCCAACTAAACTTATAACGCAGTGGGTTGTCTGAGCACTCTGGAGCAGGAAGACCACCACAAAAAGAGCTGTAAGACTCCACCTGTCAAGAAACAGTGATTTAAATTTGGAGTAACTACAAGAACACCATGTGACTTGACCAAATGTTCACAGAGGAGACCATCCTCGACCGTTAAGTGAAAATGAACATTCAAAAAGCTGTGAATGATAGCTGAGGTCCGTCAATATGTCTTCCAGACGTGGTGATGAGCGCACCAATGGTGCGACAGTATGTCACTCTATTGCAAATACCCATCAACACATCCAACTGGTAAACAAACATGAGTGCACGCATGCAATACCTACAGTGCAACCGTCTGCCTTGGCCTGGTCGATGCACTCCATGGCCAACATGTGATCAATGCCAGGGTCCAGACCCATCTCATTGACGATGGTGATGCCAGCATCTTCGGCACTTGGGAAACAACAGCCAATCATGGTGAAGCCTCATGCATATACATGGTGCGCACAATTATTAGGCAAGTTGTATTTTTGAGGATTCATTTCATTATTGAACAACTACAGTGCTCTCAGTCAATCCAAAATTTTAATAAACCTCAATCCTAAATATTTATGGTAAATATTTTTATTTATTATTGGTGAATATTTAAGTAAAAGTGAGGTTTTGTCTTTTTTAGGAGAATATCTATGTGTGCAGAATTATTGGGCAACTCTTAGAGGGCAGAATTATTATGCAGCAAAATGAAAATTTTCCCATCTCACTTTATTCTTCTCACTTTAACATGTGAAAACAAACAACTCAATTCACAAATAAACATTTCTGACATAAAAAGGCCTTTAAGGCCTTTACTGGCTAGCCACGCAGTGGAGTACTTCGATGCATGCGATGGGGCATTGTCCTGCATAAAAATCATGGTGTTCTTAAAAGATGCAGACTTTTTTCTGTACCCCTGCTTGAAGAAAGTATCTTCTAAAAACTGGCAGTAGGTTTGGGACTTCATTTTGAGTCAATCTTCAACCCGAAAAAGTTCCAACTAGCTCATCTTTAATAATACCAGTCCATACCAGTACCCCACCTCCACCTTGCTGTCGTCTGAGTCGAAGTGGTTAGGGCTCTGTTCCCATTACTGATCCAGCCATCTGGTCCGTCAAGAGTCACTCATCTCATCAGTCCATAAAACCTTTGAAATATATGTCTTTAGATATTTCCTGGCCCAGTCTTGACGTTTCAACATATGTTTCTTGTTCAGTAGTGGTCGGATTTCAGCCTTCTTTCCCTTGGCCATATCTCTGAGCACTGAACACCTTGTACTTCTGGGCACTCCTGGTAGGTTGCAGTTCTGGAATTGACAGCACTGGAGGATAATGGGTTCATGGTAGCTTCACGTTTGATTCTTTTCAGATCTTTGGCAGTTAATATAATTTTTGTTTCCTCAAAACGTTTTTTTGCGACTCTGTTGAGTGTTTGCTACAAAACGTTTGATGGTTCTGTGATCACGCCCCAATATCTTAGCAATTTCAAGAGTGCTGCATCCCCCTGAAAGACTTTTTTACAAGTTTTTACTTTTCGGAGTCAATTTTTGGCCATTTTGCCTGAGGAAAAGAAGCTGCCTAATAATTATGCACACCTTGATATCGGGTGTTGATCTCCTTAGGCCACACCCTCCCTCATTACACAAAAACACAATCACCTGAAATGCTTAAATCCAATAAGCATATGCATAAAAATGATGATATGGTCAAAATACTCACTTGCCTAATAATTCTGCACACAGTGTATTAATGAACAAAACCAGAGGTACGGTAGTTAAAAATCCAACAAAGTCAAAAAATAGATACTTTCAAAGGGCTTTTAATGTACCAAAATATAATTTTGAATTTTAATTCACAAATAGTTTTTTTTTGTCAGATCTTTTTAATTGTTTCATCCTTTCAGTTGACAAAATCTGAATGATTACTATTTTACAGCGGTTTTCTGTCGACTTGTGACGCAAATGTTGTTTTGTCATATCCAATTTATTTAAATTACCTCTTCTATGATGAGCATGTTGGATATTTAGCATAAAGTCAAATTTCTTTGGATGATACAACTGTTCTGCTGTCATTATTAAGAAAGATCCTCACCTTTAAGCAGTTTAATAGTCTTTTATTATATATATATATATATATATATATATATATTATATATATATATATATTATATATATATATATATGACGCCTTTCTCGTTTTTTCATAAAAAAGAAAAAAAAGAAAACAATGAAACGCAAGATTGGTCAACCAAAGATCAAACCGTGTCATCATCAATTGTTTCTCAGTTTTGCTCAACAAAATAATATTCACAGTTGTAAGGCTAGTTTGTTAAGTTGTTTGCTGAGAAAGAGAGGAAATGTAGTTGCATAAACGCTTTAAGAATCCGTACAACTGTAGCAGCGGAGGACTATTATTCTGAAACTTAGGAACAACTGATGACGGCATGATTTGATCTTTAGTTGACCAATCAGCAGAAAGTGAATATTCAAGCTGTTTATTCATTTTCTACCACTGAACATATAAGAAAAAAAAAATCAAGCTGAATACTTTTTTTTTTTTTAAAGATCATTTTCTAATTTTTCCACTTTCAATTTTAAAACAAAAACGACTGCACACTTAAAGAACGATGACAGAATTTTCATTTTTGGGTTGTCTCTAAAATAAATTCATTTTCTGATAGAAACAGGAAGTTCCCTACCTCTTCTGAAGCTCCTTCATGTCGGGGCTCAAGTAACTGGCGGTCACCATGTTCACCTTCATTTTAATGCAGTGCTTGGCTACTTGTGGATGAAATGAGTATGGCAGCATGCTAGACACCAAAAAACAACAAATAAATGTGAATTGTTGGCTTTTTTAAAGTGTACAGTAAAGTAGAATGTAAATGCACAATAAAGTGAATGAAGTTTCTGGTTATGCCTGATGACAATGTCGTGGTCTTTGATCAGAGACTCGAGGTGTCCTTCCTGGCTGGTGATGTCCAGCATCACGGGGATGGTGTTGGGGTACTTGGCTGCCATGTCCTCAGCCTGATGCAACAGATTTGAAGCTGCAATGTGAAGATCATAGGAGATTTTCAAAGGACTGCGACAGTAATTTCTACATTGCAGTAAAACAGCATTCCAGATGGATTTTGCGATGGGAACATACCCACTGTGACCTGAGTGCCAGCGTCCCTGGTGAGATACTCGATAACTGGCCCAGACACATAGCCTGTGCCCAGCAACAGCACCCGCTTCATCCCTCCCTTCTTTAGGATTTGCTCCGATTCCCTGTTTGCCAGATGGTACAGCCATTAACAAACACACACACACCACACACACAAAAATTACAAAACATATCCTGCTGGATAGTGATGTTAAACTGATTGAAAGGGATGAAAAACCCACAAAAGGACACAGACGATATTGTAGGATTGTCCAGGAGATAAAATCAAGAACATTTAAAACACACCAAAGGTTCATTTTTCATTTTATCCCAAGAATATCCCACCACAAACACATACAAATCATCAAATGGCACTTCAGGAGCAGGGTATTAAAAAAACAAACTAAAGAACAGAGGAAAACGCACATATCTACTGTACGTCTAGATCGGCCAGTTCTCCAGTCAGAATATAATCAAAGCAAATCAACGTTTTGCTCCGCGAGTCCCCTGGGAGACACATGTGATCCAAGAACCCCGTCGCTCAGCCTAATTGGATCTGATGCGGCACATGAACAAATATGTAACACTTAACCCCCCACCACCTGCATGCCTTTCTCAAAATACCATTAAACTACACATTCAGAATCACTAAATATGCATTTTAGATCACGGTTTTACAACTATTTAGTGCTACTTTTACAAAGATCATATAATGAGGATCATTAGTTCATAATAAAACATTTCAAATAGAAAGGTTTGTCATGGCCTAACAGTAATTCGTACCACAGTTAAAGGGTGTTAAGGAGCATTAACCATTTAAAAAAAAAAAAAGTTGGTCACATGTGAGCTGTGCTTAATAATTTAATGACAATACAATATCGACAATAAACCTTTTTTGCCTGCAAAATGTTAAAAAATGAACACACTGCCTCCAGTGGCTTCAGCATTTATAAATCAATGGCAACAGCAATTTGCTAAATGACTGTGCAAATAGGAATGTGCAAAACTACGTATTTTCAAAATCTGTGCGTTGCTTAAAGGAACACTCCGGCGCTTTTTGAAATATCGCTTATTTACATTCTTTCCTACATTTAGATAGGTGTGCAAATGCATTTTTGTCTCAGTGCATGCATTGTTTTAGTTTGACAGGGTCGGCGCTAGCTTAGCTTAGCACAATGAATGGAATCCTTTGTTGCCAGCTAGCATGTCCTGAGTAAAAGTGATTAAAAAATAAACAAACCCACATAATTACTTCTTGTGGCCTGCGTATTCACAACGAGTACAATAGCGATGCAATTAACACTAGGCGATTTCCTAGGCAGATATTGACTTGGGACTATATTAGGGGGAAGCACAGGCGAAGCACTGCTGCTTAGGCGAAGCACTGCTACTTGGGCGCAGAGATACCACGCAACACATGAAATCCCACAGTAGTAGTGCGTGGGTTTGTTTATTTTTTTAATCACTTTTACTCAGGACATGCTAGCTGGCAACAAAGGATTCCATTCATTGTGCTAAGCTAAGCTAGCACCGACCCTGTCAAACTAAAACAATGCATGCACTGAGACAAAAATGCATTTGCACACCTATCTAAATGTAGGAAAGAATGTGAATAAGCCCTATTTCAAAAAACAGTGGAGTGTTCCTTTAAACGTCTCGAGAACTAATTAGTCTGTGTAATGTAAATAGTTGAAATAAGGACTTGCCAAATAACTAGGTTTATAGCAGATCTGACATTGCAGCCAGAGGTGTTTAAAAAAAACGCAATGGGAAAATACATAGTTTATGGTGGTTTATGCAATGTTCATATTTATTTTTATAATCATACTAAAATGCAATAACATTTACAAAGAAAAATAAATTAGAAATACTTTATAACACAAAAATGTTATAACATTAAAAAAATTAATGAATATAACGAATACAGTATTTTTATAACACTAAATATTTTTTTAGTGTATAGCATTTAAAAAAAATATCCTAAATGTTCTTTTTATAATGATAGATTAATAAATCTATTTTTACAACAAAAATCTAATAACATTTTAAAAAATATATAGATTTTAAATGCATAAATTATATTATTTTTTAACACTAAATATTTGAATAATAATAACAGTTAAAAAAGAATCAATTTAAATAATAAGCAATCATTTAGTCTATATTGCAGGAAGTATCTCAGGTTTAAGCACAGTACAATCAGATATTCTTAGATCCGAGGCAAAGGCTCTCTTAGAAGGTTTCAGGACAAGAACGAAATCAAAACAAGTCAAATGGTGGGTCTTTAAAGCTTGCCATTGATTAAATGGAGGTCAATGTTGGCTTGTGGGCGGCTTCATTAAGTATAGACCACAGTGGGTACAGTCTTGCTAATTCAGTCTAACGTTTTGTCGCTTGGTTCTTCACCCTTGAATGAGACAGGCTGGCATAAAAGAGCTCTCTCAGAGTGTTTCGAGAAAGACGTGTTGACTGCGGGAGGCACAGGAAGCTTTGATTATCCCTTGAAAAGGGATCGTGTTATTCCGTTTAATGAAAAGGATTCAAAAACTAGACATAATCAATTAACGAGCATGAAAAGATATTTGGCTCGTGAAAAGTGAAGCTTACCTTGGAGAATAATTGAACTTAAGAAACTTAAAAAGAACTGATGCATTGATTTCTTTTTCTGGCATGCGAAAAATTCCAAGAACAAGAGTGAGTGGGAGAGACTGTGGCTGCGGTGAGAGAATAAGATCATGTACCCATGAGAGAGGGTGACGTGTACTCTAGCCAAGAAAGGTGCTATAGCAGTGCAGAGCGAGGCACAGGAGCCGAACCCTGTGTCTGAACAAAACACACGGTCAGAAACTCGCTTTCTGTACGTGTGTGAAATTAGTAAGGTTTAATGTTTCAAAGTCAGCATGGGGAAATACATTAGCCTGACAAAAATGAGCTAAAGGACAGGTTTGGTCAAACTCCTGTTTCAGTGGGTTTTGTATTATAAAATCCAGTCTCAGATATTATAGAAACATTTACACGATCATCCAAAAGCACCAACATGTGTCACTTTCACTTTATTTTAAAGTGAATGTAGTTACACGTTACTACAGTACATGTACTTACTAAAGTAATAACGGTAAATTATGCATAATTTCAAGTAAATTTAAGTAATGTGGTTATTTAATATTACTCAGTACTTATTTGAGTAAGTGCAATGTAACTACGTCACCTTAAAAGAAAGTGTAACCAAGTGTTTTTCTAAACCATAATTTATTGCAATAAAATGTCTGCAAATGCACACTGGTGGGCAAAAGATGGGAATAATGAAAGTTTTTTTAAATGTTTTTAATAGAAGGCTCACCAAGGCTGAATTTATTTGATCAAAAATACCACAAAAAAGTAATATTGTGAAATATTACATTTTAAAATAGAAAAAGCTGAATTTTCAGCATCAGCATCCAGTCTGCAGAGTCACATGATCCTTCAGAAATCATTATAAAATGCTGATTTATTGTTCAATTTTTATTGATGCACTATAAATAATGGTTCTTTTTAACAATACCGAAAACAGTTTGTAGAAAACAGTATTTTGGGAAACGGAGGAGTCTTTATAAATAGAAAGTTCAAAAGAACACTATTAATTTGAAATAGAAATCTTTTGTAACATTATACACATCTTTACTGTTACTAGAACCAATTAAAAGTGTCCTTGTTGAATAAAAGTATGAAGTTCTATTTTTCAAATAAGATCTTACCCCAAACTTTTAAATGGTAAAAGGAGTTGAAAGAATTACTGTATAATAGTTTCCACAAAAATATTAAGCAGCAAAACTGTCACAACATTGATAATAATAATAATAATAATGTTTCTTGAGTATCAAATCAGTATATTAGACTGGTTTCTGAAGGATCATGTGACACTGAAGACTGGAGTAATGATGCTGAAAATTCAGCTTTACATTTTAAAACGTATAAATAGAGAAAACAGCTATTTTAAATTGTAAAAGTATTTCACAATATTACGGTTTTACTGTATTTTTCATCAAATAAAACAGCTTTGGTGAGCATAAGAGACTTCTTTCAAAAACATTACAAAATCTTAATTGACCACCAGTGTAATTCCAATGAAGTTTTTGTAATTCCAAAAGTAATTCCTCCTTCCAACTCAACACTAACATGTCTACAGTGTGTAGTTTTAGACATTTTCTATGGGAATAGGGTTGTATATTAGCCCTAGGGGTTAACGTTCCTCCCATCTTTTGCATATAAAAGTCTACATTCAGGCGAAACTGAAAGCATTTTCCTCTATAATGATAAAAGAGCATTATAAGGCTACAGGCTGTTGAGAGCCGGATACGGCAATGTTTTTACCTGTCTTTCAACCTTTGGAGAATTCTTCTGAATGAGACCACCCTCCTCAGCGTGTAAGCACATTATCCAAAGCAATGTATCAAGTACCGTACTTGTGAATCTTATCACGTCCACTGTCTGATCGGACAAAGCAGACTAAAACACTTCCAAAGCTACTGTACTACAGTGATACAACAAGACATATTGAATTCACTTCAAGGAAAGAAAAAGCGTTCCTTACTTCCTTTCTCGAAGTTTCTGAATGTATTCAAACTTAGGCGTCAACTTCCCGTTGGATGTAATTACAGCCTAGAATGAGAAAAATAATGCATATAATATCGAATAATACTACTAGCAAACAGACTAAAAAGCTGTGTATCATGGTATATTTTGAAGTACCTTGAAAATAGCATGGCACATGAATACGGCAATCATTTAGTACCAAGGTTATGCCCCATTCATAAATGAATTCAGAATACTTTACATTCACATTCAGTTCAGTTTTGAATTTGAACTGAGTTTGAATTGGTAATTAAATGCATTTCTCTGACTTATTTTCTTGAGGTCTCTGAATATTCAAAAGTTTGGGGTATTCAATACTTTAATTAAATGAATACTTTTATTCAGCAAGGACGCAGTAAGTTAATAATAATTGTCAGTAAAAACAAATAATGTCAAGAAAGATTTCTTTTTGAAATAAATGCTGTTCTTTTCAACTTTCTATTCATCCAATAATACTGAACTTTTTTTTAAAATATGGTTTCCACAAACATTGATATTAATGTTTCTTGAGCAAGAAAAATCATCATATTAGAATGATTTCTGAAGGATCATGTGACACAGAAGACTGAAGTAATGATGCTGGAAATTCACAGGAATAATTTTAAAATGTATTCAAATAGAATTAAATTGCAATAATATTTCACAATATTACTGGTTTTACTGTGTATAATGCAGCCTTGGTGAGCATAACAGAGTTATTTACTGACCCCAAACTTTTCAAACGATAGTGTATGTGTGGAAAAAAACTTTTTTACAATTCTGTTCGGTGCTGCTATAACTTAAAATCTCCATACTGATCTAAGATGCGCACTTTACCTCGAATTCATCAGAAATGTGTATTTCAGATTTCCCAGCTTTAGTTCCATACTAAAAATCAATGGATGTATGGATGGACTCCAGCTGAAATGCTGCCCGTTTAGCTCTGATTCAAGTTTTTCCACACATTTTTGAGTCTGCCTTCTGCGCACGAACACAACTCAGACGAAGCATTGCTCCACAGTTCAAAATTTAGAGGACAAAAAAGGAAAAGCTGTAAAAACACCCTCTTCATACACTTACATCTCTGACTTGTGGAGAGAAATCCTCTTCCTCTAGCGCTCTGGTGGCGTCTGATGGGAGCTATAGGACAAAGGCTACCATCACAAATCTGGTCAAATATTCACATATACCTTCAACAAAAATCCTAAAGTCTCTCAATCAGAACCAGACCGGCACATGTTCAAATCAATCCTCTCTAAAACAAAGCTGTTGGGTAATTACTCACCACCCTGTGTCATATCTTACCATCTCCCAGACGTAAGGGAACAGCCGGTCACCAAAATACTCAGTCGCCTCAATAGGCAGCTGGGCTGGAAGATTATCGATGGAGCACATGAGAATGCCGTTACCTTCCACGCTGCACAGAGATACACGCAAATCAGAGGAGGTTCAAAAAGTAGATTTAATAATAAGCATGTGTTGCCAGGGTGTTGCTATGCTGTCGATGTTAGTGCATATCCGGGTTTTGATTGAGGGATTGGTGGTTGATAAATGGCCCGCATCTAAATCTCAATGGCTACGTTCACACTGTGAGCATTAATGCTCAATTCCGAATTATTGCTCGGATCAGATTTTTCTGTACGTTGTTCACATTGTTGTTTTAAATGTTGGCCAATAACAGATTCCAGTGCGAACTGGACTGATCCACATGAAAAAAAGAACAATGAACTTTGAAATGATCCCATGAGTGCAGAATTGTGATGAATGTTGATCTAGAGTGAAGTAAAAGTCGCATGAGTTCCTATTTGACTGTTAAGACTGAGGTCGCATTGCAAAACATCTGAGCGGTCTCGATTTAGGACCACATATAAGTGGCCCAAATCGCAGTGGTGTTCACATTGCCATGAGAAAAACAGATCTGAGTCACATATGGTAAAAAATTTGATTTGGGTAACATTTTCTTGCAGTCTGAACTCTATGTTGGGGTTCATTTGCCAAACAACGACATATATATTAAAATTTATATATATTTAAATAGAATCAAAACCTACAGAATGTACTGAATGGTAGCTTGCTCACTGTGCCCAAGAGCAAGATCTATGCAAGTCCACATGTCATTTTAACAAGAAACTATGCTTCGAACCAGAGCTTGAGGGCTGTAGTTCCAACCTGTAGTTGTAGTTGCAATGCGATGCTGTTTGCAGATGTTTGTTGGAACAATGGTGTTGGGAAACACCAACCAAATCATTCAACTATGTTGGTAACAATGGAACTTGCGACCATAGTTGGCTAACAATGCTTTCGGGAAACACACCCCTGGTTTGTTGCATTTAAATGTATTGCCATATCAACTTCTCAGGCTTTTACATTGCAGATTAAAAAAAAAAAATCAACATTCAACAGTATAATATAAGGCAGATGCTATTTACACTAAATTAAAACAGTATGTTCTTTGCACTAAGTGTAAATTGTTCTTAGATGCTATTTATACTTAGTGCAAATAGTGGCAGATACTACTGGTAATAATAAGTCACATTTATATAGCGCTTTTCTGGGTACTCAAAGCGCTTTACATAGAAGGGGGGAATCTCTTCAACCACCACCAATGGTAGTGTATTGTAGTATACTATAAAACAGGTCAGTTGCATCAAAAGCTAACGCCCCCCGCCATGGCAGATTTACTAAACAGGGCAAATTTCACTCCCGATGGGAGTGAAAAGTTCTGTGCGTGATCTACTGAAAACGCACAAATTATCGAACACAGACGCAGTCGGATCATCATCACCACACCACTGCTTCAGGTATGAAACAGGTTTCTTTTGTCATTTTGTCCGGCTCAAAAGTTTAATATTAATTAAAAGGGGTTAGTTCAGTGGGAGGTTGAAGCACCGCACCTGTCATGGTCAATATGCTGGTTGGCATCATACATGCAGAAGGGTTTCTCAATAGTGGTACACTCTGTCATGAACTCAATGGAGCCGCCCGTGTCCGCAGAGATGTCGCAAATGGCCATTAACCTGAAATTCACAGATGATCAGATGTGCCTGCTTCTTCAGAAGGGTCAAACCAATGGCTTTTATGATACTTTATGGTGATTTTTTTGTCATTTTAGAGACCAACAATAATATTAGAGGCTCACTTGTGGGGAAGTGCAGGGCAGCCGTGATCAGGTGACGATGATGCAGGTATAACAGGTCTGATCAGCCGCTGGGCGTCCAGTCGCCGCAGGAGTCTGGGTGTGTGAGGGTCCCAGTATATGCCGTTTATCAGACAGGTTGTGTAAGGGGCCACCTGTGCAAACAATACTTGTTCTAATGCATTTTAGTCACATTTATTTTCAAACAATGCAGGCACTAAAGGTGTGGTCACATTACTGAAATTTCAGCAAAAACTAGTGAGCAAAAAGGTCTATTTTCTATTGTCAATAGTGTAGTGTTGTATGAAGCACAGCTCAGTCAGAAGTTACTTTCAAACCAATCAGCTCTCAATGTGATCACTTTGCAAAACATGCATAGAGAAATCTTTCTTCCTTGCACGAAATTCCCAATCGTGTGTACTGTATTCCTAGTAAAATTACTGTATTTCGCTCACGAAAATTCGCCGAACGATGGAAAATGTGACCGCACCTTAAGACGTAGCCACAGGGTTAACCAATCGGCTGCCTGGTACATTTCTTGTGTGCACTCACGGTCTTCCTGAAGTGCGATGTGTAAAGCTCAGGATGGTATTCATACTCCAGGGGTCATAGAGTCCATCACTCTTCCTCATCAAGTGGTGATGTCTGCTGATCACTGTGGCGTACACTTTAGACATGTCTGCAAAGAGGATTAGCATGAGACATTTGCAAACACAGCAAAGTGCCAATTACAGCAAACACCTCACATAAAAATACAATTCCTTTTATATGTAACTGAAAATTACTAGGAAACTGTAGATATACCTCCACTCTCAGAGACTTCTTTCAATTCATGAGGTTCCACGTACTCACAGGGTAGCTCGTTGAAAATTTCTTGGGCGCCCTGGAAAGAAAGCATCTTCATTTTTATAACTTCACACATTTTTGCCTTCCACTGCACTAGACTTTTCCACTGTTGCCCTGTGCAAACATGGGTTAGCTGGATGTGCTTGAGGCGTTTAGTGCGTCTCACATTCATAACACAGCGTTCCAAAAACACAGTGCTGAAGTTAAAAAATGTAACTTTAAAAATGTCAAGCTTTTCTTTTTTTTCCATTCTATCCTGCATATCACTTTTTTTTCCACAAAGACTTGATTTTGTTTTTGGGGTCTACTAGAATAAGCTTGTATGCTTGAATGTTCAAAAAACACATTCTTTTATTTTCCTCTCCTCCCAGTCTGTCAGTAACACTCGGTTTAGTTTGTGTCTCTCAAGAGATTTTGCACAATGTGCTCTGATTGGTTGGCTGGACCGAGTGTGTTGTAGATTGGTTCACTGCTTCGAGTGTGTTTTGGAAATGTCACACAACCCTTACCATAACTGTAAGTTTCAACACACGACTAATGCAACTCAACCAGGCTTCACCCACCTTTATTTTATTATTTAAATGAGGAATGTTGTTCATTCCTGGAAGAAAACTCGGGACTACAATTGAGGCGTTTCAGGGAGTTCAGAAACAATGCACACTGATATATAGAATATTTCCCTTGGCCTTTGGAGTGACTTTGGAGTGATACAATCTATATTGTGAAAAAAAAGCGCTATATAAAAATATACTTGACTTTGTGCTTTGTAACTTTGCAGACTTTTTCATGCCTAAAGCAATATTACACACTAAAGAAAGTTGAAAATGTAAAAATAATAGGTCCTCTTTAATAATACTTACCTTGGATACATTGCCGGTGCCAGTGAACACAAATGTGAGAGGACCAATGGACCTGGGCATCAGACCTAAGGATATTTCATACCCACAATCCCTCACTGCCTGGATGGCCTGGCTGACGTTTCTGTAGTTGTGCGCCATACCAATGTGCTGTCAAATTATGAATATTAAAACATTTACAGCCAAAATTTGTAGTTTTAACCGATGAAACTGAACTAAATAAGCTACTAAATATCCAAGAACCAATAATCAAGTACCACATATAACAGTGTTTGTGCCAAGCCTAGACATTAAAATAGAAGTGCAGTTAAAAAATGAATACCATAAATGGGGTGTGGTGTCCAAGGGCAAGAAAGCGCAGGCCCAGACCGTGTAAAATATTAATCATTCCTGTAAAAAACACAGACATCATTTTAGGCAGGGACAACATACAGCAGGGAAACACTTTAAAGATTTACACTACTATTCAAAAGTTTGTGTTTGCGAATATTTGTATGTTTTTTAAAGAAGGCCGTTTTTGTTTGGTCAAAAATACAGTAAAACAGTAATATTGTGAAATATGAATACAAATTAAAATAATTACTGTTTTCTATTTCAATATATTTTTAAAATGCAATTTATTCCTGCGATGCAAAGCTGAATTTTCAGCATCATTATTCCAGTATTTAGTGTCAAATGATCCTTCAGAAATCATTCTAATATGCTGATTTGATGCTCAAGAAACATTATTATTATTATTATCAATGTTGAAAACAGTTGTTCTGATTAATATTGTTGAGGAATCCGAGATTCTTTTTAAAGATTCTTTGATGAATAGAAAGTTCAAAAGAACAGCATTACTGAAATGGAAATCTTTTGTAACAGTGTCTTTACCGTTACTTTTGAACAATTTAATAAATTATTGCTAAATAAAAGTATTAATTACATTAGAAAACTTTTAAACGGTAGGGTGGTTCACCCAAAAATAAAAATATATAGCTGTCCTTGGTCTCCATACACTTTCATTGGAAAATAGCAGCTTGGACATTCTGCTAAATGTCTTATTTAGTGTTTCTTGAGTGAAGTTCAGTCAGGCGAGTTAAGGGTGAGAAAAATTATTGGCCGAACTATCCCTTTAACTCAGGTGACTTAGGTTGTACATGTTGTGACAGTCAAAAAGTTCCATACCGGCAACACCAGCCCACTGTCCAAACGCTACAATTCTGAAACCATTGGCGTCCACCATTTTTTCATAATCAATGAGTCGAACTTCCTAAAAAGGAAGGGGTATATGATGACATGAGTGTCTTGTGAAACCTGCTTCTCCTGAATAAACATTTCCAAATACGTATGACGCCTGAGAGAGTATTGCAATGTAAACACTGTCCTTGACCATTTTCATTCTATAAAGAGACTTTCACCTTTTTAAGAAGGTCGTCTAGGAGCCCCATGTTTGCCTCTTGTGCTTTAATTGTGTGAGAGAAGAAGGCATAGGTCTTGCGGGGGTACACCTTTTCCTCCGCGGGTCTTTTCACACCGATGATGAGAGAAGCCTCTGAGATGTCTTCCTGGATTACAGCTCCTGCTTTTTCATAGTACTGAGAACAGAAACAGTCTTGATTCTACTCAATCGGATAAGAATTTCATTTATCTAAATATCAAGTGGGAAAGGAAACATTAAGAAAAATAGAAATTTATCATAGTGGAATGGGGATAGTTGCAACATCCTAGTCATTATTTATTACATTTCAATTTACTGTTTTTTTATTTATAATTGGTGAAATATAAAATATTTATATATTCACAACTACAATGAAGAGCTAAAATATAAGTGAAAAAAATAATACAGATAATCTCTATATATACACATACTATTCTAATAAATCAGCCACCAAAATTTTAGATACCAGTAAAATTTCGCAATTCACCAATATCTATACCACAGCAGAAACTAGTTTAACAGTATTCAGGTTCCGAAATTGATGAATCAAACGTAAAATAACACTGCATATTCACTATATGATTAAATATAGATTAATCATTGTTAAATCTAAAAAAGTCATTCAGTCAAGAAAGGGCACTAAGTGATTTTCTCTATCTTTTGTTGTTTGATTATCAGAAGGTTTATTAGGCTGCTGTCACTTTAATACCGAGTGCACGGATCCAATATACTTAGTGTTACACATGTGTTTACGTTGCGAAATAATAATTACTACAAAAATAACCTGTAAAAGAAATGCCAGTCACGACTCACTCTGTCATGGATGGCCCGTCTGTTGGAGGGTTGCACGAGCACCTTGTGTCCCGCCGCTGTCATTTCCCTGACGTGTCGTGGTGCCAGGGGTGCACGTCTCTCCCACACGTTGACATCCTCGCGCCGGATGGCTATGACGCTCTTAGGATTCTGCTGGTGATGATGGAGATGCTGAGACCTCCGCTGACAGCACATGCAGACCCTAAACCCCCTGCCCTGGCTCCTCACGAGACGCAGCATGACTGGACCAGTTTCCAAAACACACAGGTTACAACTACTACACACATCTGAAAAAAATCACTTGAGAAATGTTGAGAGTAACAGAAGTGCAACCATAAAAATGAGCCTAGAAACACAGTCTGTGGTTTGCAAAAGAGGATTGAATTTGAACCAAGCTCAAGTAGGTTTTATTTTTATATCACTTCTCATATTGTTTAAACAAAATACAAAATGAAAAATATATTAATTAATGAAACTTAATTGATGAAACGGATAGGATAATATATATTAAATACAGAATATTTAAATAATACAAAAATAGTGGCGATGATAGCTGTTTTATTCATGAGGACTAAACTTAAAACTTAGGAATAACACATTAAATGTCCTAAATAATATATACCTGTATGTATGTATGCGTGTGTGTGAGTGTATTCACTTTTTTTTTGGCTCATCACAAAACCAGCAAAAAACTAATGCACAATTTCTGTACATGCTGGATATGTGCTGTCATTAACTTATATGTTAGTATCCCTTTAACTTAAGTTTAAAAATATGCAACAAATGCATTTAAATGTGTTATTACCAAACAAATAATTACTATTTAGGCTATTTTAAGCAACACAAATAGATTTAATGAAACTAAATATACCCTATTAATAAACCACATATGACAACTTGAATTTAGCCCAACCTGGTTGACATTTATGGAAAATACTAAACCTTTCCGTTAAAATGGTCATTTAGTTTGAAACCAACATAGATTAACCACTGTTAGAATAACAACAAGCATTAGAAAATGTGCCTGAAAACCTCAGAGTTCTTGACAAACAGCCTTTGCTGCTGCGTATGGTTGATTCCCTGCAGTTTAAAAGCAACAAGTGTTTTCCTGCAGCTTGAGTTTCGGCACACGTCATCACCTACCTGTACTCTTTAAGCAGTTTGCCTGGACCTACAGAGTGGTACCGGCTGAATAATCACATTCACGTGAAGTTCAGTGCACAGGAGGTTTATATATAAAGTGTCGCTTCGTGACTGTGTCGCGTAAACGTGAATGGCAGAAGAATAACGCCACAGGATTGACCTGTTTGCAGTTAGAAGACTTCGGGCAAATAACGTGGCGCTAACTAGCCCTATGCATGCGGTATATAGATTACAGCACGAATATTTGTTTTTGTCTGGAATGCAGCGAAGTAATCTGAGCCCTGGATTAGTTTCCACCAATCCCGACTCAGAACGAGGATTCGCCTCCTCGCGTGCCCTTGACGTCACGTCGCAGCTTTATGACTGTGCAGAGTGAGGACACAGACCCCTCCCCTTTGCGCGCTCTCTCTTCCGCGCGCTTCTAATACAAATGTAGCAGCAAAGAGCGATGACGAAGTAAAAAGGGGTTATTTCGGTTTTATTTGTTTCTTTTTCCTTCAAGTTAAGAACAAATATCCTGCGGTGTTATTATTTAAACAACAACAGGCTATTAATATTAACTACATTTAAATTCTTTCTGAAAAACCGTTCACACCAGACTACAACTGGTCTCCCAATGGTCTAGCTTGCTGGCCTGGATTTATTGGGTAAAACATCTTGCCGACCAGAAACCAGCTTGGCAAAGACCAGCAAATCAGCTAGTTTAAGCGGGGATTTTTTCAGTCGTTTTCTGTCGGCTGTAAACAGAGCAATCAGAATGCATTATGCAAATAAATGCAAGACAAAACTAATAGCAAGTCAGCACGCAAATAAAAATGCATTTTAAGTCAACGAGAGTTTTCCTTAAATTGTCTTACACAGAGTAGCCCATAAAACACATATAATAAATAATAATTATTATTATTATTATAAAAACAAAACTGAAATAATCTAGCCTACAAAACCTCTAATTACATTTAGAATTAATAGTGAATTAAATTTCAATGAGCTCAGTTTAATTCAGCGTTGCGAATTTATTAGCAGAAACCTGGATACGAACAGTCGCGCACATCATAAATAATATAGGGATATTTTTAGAATTCAGAGAATTTGAGAAATAGGATTGGGAGCTGTTCAGTTCTGTGGTGCTGAAGTAGCTAATTCAAGTAATTCACCCCATTCCTACAGTGCCTCGAGATTTATTTGAATCAAATCATTGGCATTTATAATCCAATACTATGATATTCACTAAGAAAAGCTACTTTATTACATATTATTAGTATAATATTTACAAGCAGCCTTTTTGAATCTGACCAATTTCCTGTGAGCTCTGACAACGTTTTGGCAGAAGAATATGTGAGATATGAATCACAGCACATTTAGTGCCATCATTATTGCAAAGCCTCTTTATTTAATAAGTTTATATTTATATATATATATATTAAAGATTATTTTTCCTTTTAGTTTCGTCCACTAGAGGGAGCATTTTCTCCTTCTTAACAGATATGCCTAATGGTTGCTGCAATTCTATTAGTGCCAATAAAGAGTATCAGAATTATGATACTAATAATGGCGTTTAGATATTTTTTTTAAAACGAAAGAATCACATGGTCTGTTTTTTCCAATTAAGAGTCTTTTAACATGCGTCTTATAAAACGCAAAGTGCCTGTATTCACACAGAAAATATAGCAATAAGATATGTTTTATTTATTTGGATTCCCTACCCCTTTATCATATGTTTTATAATCTTTTTGACAGATCAGATGTCATTGGAAATATACAACAAGCCTTGCATATATATTCACATTGATTTAACAAAACGTTTACAGTCGGCAAGTTAATACAAAGAACTGTATAAATAATAAACATATAAAATGGAGTTTCAAATACACAGCGGTCACGAGAATTAATGTTCCATATACGGGTTTCAATTACTCTCTTTAAGTAAATGACAACAGTACAGTTAGAAATAAATAAGACTGTCGTTACCCTGAGAGTAAAACGAATCATAATAATCTACCATTCACAGACGAGCTTCAACAATGATGACGGTCTCTCAAAATTATACAAATAATTATGATTAAAAAAAAAAACCGTTGCATGCGCGATTTTCTTCTGGGATTTTACTGAGCCTCCATGTTCCCGGTGGGTGTCGGTGGCGAGCGGGATCCTGATGGGGAAATGTCGTGCAGTTTCCTAATGTGTTTTTTAAGATCAAAGTTCCTGCAGAAACCCTTCCCGCATGTCGGACAGGTAAAAGGCTTCTTGTCGTTGTGCGTGTGCATGTGAAATGTGAGGTTGTACACCTGGTGGAAGGCTTTGTTGCAGATATTGCACTTGAACTGTTTTTCTCCGCTGTGAGTCAGTTTGTGGTTCTTGTAGTTTCCTTGAAAATAAAACACGAATATGAGAAGCCAAACCCAATAAACATGGCAGGAAAACAATACAATCACTGTAAAATAATAATTGTATTATCAATCAGTTATGACAACGTTTTTGCATTGCTTTAACTCATCAAAATAATTTACGGTATGCTAAGCATGTTTCAACTTTTTCAAGTTATACAAGATTCACCTAATTTTTTTGTAAAGTAAGTTTAATGTAATTTAAGTCGAAATTACTTAAAACATCTAAGTTTATTGTCCTTAAAAAAGGGCAACTTTTACTCTTTTTTTGTACAGTGTATCTATCTTGTTTTTTTTAAATAACAAATTGCTACAACAACTAGATATTATAAAATGTATTTGAGGACAGATACCTTTCTGATGAAATCCTTTCCCGCAGAATTCACAGATGAAGGGTTTGTATCCCGCGTGAATTCGTGTGTGAGTGTTGAGAGTTGAACTTCGGTTGAAAGCTTTACCACATTGGTTGCATTTATGCGGTTTTTCCTGCAAACAAACGGAGGAAAATATAGATTAAAAAAATATATTTCACATTTTACTTGACATTTTATCATGTAGGCCTAAATTTTACTTGACATTTTATCATGTCCTACATTTAGCTGATAAGCACTTACTAGTCTACTGAAAAACGGAAATTATATTTTTTAAAACATTAACATTACCTTATTAGTTAGCCTATTATTATTATTATTAGCCTATTTATAACTTTGCTAATATTTTCCATAATCTATATCATTATTTTAAATTTTATAGTTAAAAAATAAAAAACGTAGGCTATCCATGAAACAAAAGAAATCCCAAAACGTCTTTAATAGGCTATTAAATATTTAAAATGTAAATATCTAAATCTTCTAAGATAGAGAAGTAGGCTATGCCATGCCTCCTTTTATTCCATGATTTTTTTTAAACATGTAAACGGCATGAGAACATTAATAAATTCTGGTAGCTATTTTTTTTATTAGCCTATATGGGCTATATATATATATATATATATATATATATATATATATATATATATATATATATATATATATATATATATATATATATTTATAGGCTAATAAAAAGGAAAATCATATACCAGAATTTATATATGTATATAGATAGCCTATATAAAATAAAAAAAAACAAATATATAATAGACCTACCGAAACATTTATTACTTAGAATAGGCTATATTTATAAAATATCCCAGAAATGGCAATTTAATATGGTTAATAAATTAATTTGAGATATTGCAGCAGCAATGTAATTATTTGTAAAATCATGTGCATAATTACCTGAGTGTGTATGATTTTATGGCGACACAGAGTGCTTGCTTGTCTGAATCCTTTGCCGCACACTTTGCACACGAACGGTCTCGCGCCAGTGTGAACCGGCATGTGACGCGTTAAATTATAGTGCGCGTTGAACACCTGCAAATTACAAACCGTGTTAAAAACAAAGTGGGGAACAAGTTGGCTAATCTGTGTTAAAACAGAAGATCAATCTCGCTCGTCTCACCTTGCCACAAACTTCACAGGTGAACACCTTTGGTTTGGTTTGAGGAGACCCGCTGTTTAATTTGGCCGCCGAGTTCTTGAACAGCTTCTCCGACAGGATGTGCGCGCTCTCCTTCATGTAATGGTGCAGGTGAGAGTGAGAAAGCTCTTTAAAAGACACGCCAGGAGGACACCTGTCCGCGGCGACGCCCGCTTTGCTCTTCTCGGAGGAAAACAGGCTCTTCTGGCGCGCGTGCAGTGGCGTGTTGAGGAGGTACGACGCCATGGGGTGCAGGTTCACCAGACCCGCGTGAGGCGGACACGCGCCTTCCCCGCAGTTCAGGTAACACACGGCGGCGCCCATCGCGTGGAACGACGACTGGTTGACCACGCGCGGCCGGAAGAGTTTGTACTGTCCGATGGCCGGGGTCGCGTCTTGGTGCTCGTTCTTATAATTCAAACCGATGCTCAGCAGCTCGTTCGCGTTTGTGTGAAAAAGCGTCAGGGTGGTCTAATCCGTTAATGTGAAGTTTATGCGGCGGCTCGCAGGCTAGCGGCATGAGGGGGATCATGCAGTGCAGCGGGGCGGGAGACTGCTTGGGCTCCGCTTTCCCCACGGGAGCGTGGAACAAGTTCGGGAACGGTATCGACTTTGGCTCGGGCGTCCTTGCCATAATCCTTTCGATCGAAAAAGCGAGAGGTTTGGAGCTCGCGATCATGCTTCCTCCAGTTGGAGCCGAAGGGGCGCCGAATATTCCCGCTGAGTGGTACAGCGCGCTGTCCATGACTCGAGCGCAGCACCTGTACCTGTGTCCTCCTGTTCTAGATAAGTTTGATTCCTCTCAGTGACCCGCAAGAAAAGACATCATCAAGCGCAAAGGCCCCCTGGCTGCTCCGCTGCTTGTCAATTGCGGACAATCAGCACTTATGTCCGCCCAGGATTGCTCAATAAAGAGTGTTTTGTCAATAGCGCAACTCAGGGCTCACCACGCGCGCGCGTCAAAGACACGTAAAGCAGCCCAGATGCTCGATTTACTCAGGCTATATCAATCACTAGAGCGACTTTTTTTCTCTCTCTCTCCCTGCACTTGTCCTACACACTGCTGTGGGTGACTAACTCAAGAAGGTGCTCTTTATTAGCAATGTAAAGCGCTGGGCGAATCTCCGGTCTCCTCGCTCCTCGCTGTGACATCATTGTACCTCGCGCACGATGACAGGCGCGCGCATGCATCATGTTTGTCAACATTTGACATATGAAAACTTCGAAACCGCATTTTTTTTGGGGGGGGGGTTGGACTCGAGGGCGATTTCTTTTAAACAACATAGCTACTTTATTGAGGACTTTACTGCTTTTTAAACGAGACGTGCCGTGAAGTATTGCATAAAAACGAACACAAATGACTTAATAAACATTTCAAAATATTTGGATTTAGGGATTTTGTTTTTCTGTTTTCCCCCCTTGTAATAATATCATATTTAGGCTATCTTCTAGCCTACAAAATTGTTTATAAATCTGCATTTTGTCGAATTCCCTATTTGTAAACGGTTACAAACATATATCTACTGTGGGTTCACTCACTAAAAAAAATATATAGCTAGCCTATTTCATGATTTGTTATCTCAACTTTTTTTCTATTGTCAAATCAGCTTGGATAATTAATGTGGTTCATATAACATCATATTTTGAGTTTCTGTTGATTAAACAAATCTCCTAAATTGTATAGCCTAAACTCAAAATTGTAGCCTAAGCAACCCTGTAACTTTTTAAACCCAACAATATTTTTTAGTGTGTAACAAGTACATTTTTTTTAACAAAACATTTTGTGCACGAATGTGGTAATCGAATTCACGTAGCCTATTGGAAACATTCTAATTCAAATTGTAAAATATATATTTTGCATTTTAATTCGAAAGAGCAAATAAAAAAGAACAAACATGATAGGCATGGCTAATAACCATAAAAACACGTTTTTAATGTTTTTTTTTTAAATATTTTAAATGCATGCAAATGTAGCATATTGCCCTGTTTATTTCTAATTTTATAACGTCACCTCGTTACAGGGGGCTGTTGGTCATAGTAATTTTACCCCATGTAGTTATTTTTTAATAGGTTAAACTGTTTCAGCACAATCAGTGTTTAAGCGGTCGATTAACAGCACCTGCTATCTAATTTATACACTGATTTTTCCAGGTCTATGTGTACATAATTTAATGTGAAATGTAATCAAATAATTATTATAATTATTTGCATGCCATTAGTGAAACTTCACGCGACCATTCCATGGTTTTGACATCACGCGCCACCTCACATCCAAAAAAGATTATGGAAAAGCCACATTTCGCATCAGACGACCTTCGTTTCCCAACGCAAACTCGTGAGGACGTTCATCTGGGAATTGTGCGCCAAACGAGAGGTATTAACAGCAAAAACGCCTCCAAGGAGCTGAGATCATGTTATGAGAGAGTGAGAGAGTCGCGCGCGTTGCAGTCTGTCCGCGATCTAAAGCAGAAATGAAAAGTGGCGGTTCGGTGTGAAATACAGTTGACACTGACTCGATGCGAAGACATTTTTTCGTCAAGGATTATTCTGATTAAAAGGTAACATATATCGGATATGAGTGCGTCGATGACATATTGAGCTTTTCAAACATTTGTATTTTTATTATTAATTATTGGCTACTTGGTAATATCGTTTTTATTTTTTTAAATGGCTATTAATAATCAACAGTAGCCTACGATACGCTAAAACGATAATGTTTGTGTTTTCAGGGCGACTTTAGAACATTGCTAATTTTGACTGCTGTTCAATTGGAAGCAGATGGGTGTCAAATAACCTGCAATTTTGAGCTTTTTCACATAGCCTCAGCAGTCGCCTCACTGTTATGCTGCTCCTCAGATTTCTTCAGCTGGGCGAAGGCAAAACGTAAAGAGAGAAATCATATGATTAGCCTCACGGCACAAAATGCATCTTAATATTCGTTTCTTTTTGCATCGTGGCTATTAAAAGCATGTCATGTTTTTTTCCCCAAAACACATTAATAGCCTATACATTTACGCTTAATCAGTTGAATATAAGAAATGATTATCTCATTTTTAAAAGTTTTAATAGCCTATTTTTTAGAACGGTTGAAAGTTTTCTTGATATAACTTGATAAATAAGAATCGTGCATTTAAGTTCCTATGACTATTTTCGCTGTGATTCCGCTAAAAGCATATTTCAGTAAAATAGGCTACACAATTTATGATTCGATGACAGCGATTATCTCACAATCGTGAATTATTTATCTGACACTGAAGCCTTGGCATATTTTTTACCCTTAAAAAAGTATTTCTTCAAGGTCTCTGCTAGACTAGATTGCTGAATCGAAATTATTACAGTAAACCAATGTTATCAAACTGCATTTAAAAATGATTTTAGACGTCTAAACGAGATAGTGATGAAGAGTTACATATGCTACAGGTAAATGTCTCCTGTTATACCTTTAACAGTCTTTTTTATATTTTATTTGACGTTTTTATTTTGTCAATTTTATAATTGTTCTGTTTTGTTATTATTAGTCTTATTTAGAGTAAAACGCCTAGAATGGGCATTGCGCTATTGTATAGTCAATTCCAGCAATGTTTTTCTTTGAATAGAATTCCATTTATTTTAGATGTGTTTGTTTAATATGATGCACAATAAAGATGAAGGCCATTTAAAGGGATAATGAAAAGAACATGCAGAAAACTGCACACTGAGTGGGTTTGATATCGAGACAACAACTGCCATCATTTTTATTAGTGACCAAAAAAATGTTGAATACTCCAGGAGAACAAATTCTAGTCATTAATAAATATTTTAAAAGAGTTGCTTATCTACAACTGTATATAGTTTCCACTTTCCCTAAAATGTTATGAATTGCGACCTAATCTAGAATATGATAAACATTTAAATGCGTATAAAATATAAAAAGCATACTCAATTGTTTTTTTTAATTCCCTTTAAAAATGTTTTTTATTTATCCCTTAAGTTGTATTTAGCCCTTGTTAAATGTTTTCATTTATAGGCTTACTCAGCCGTGCTTCACATAACTTAATGCACATCATAAAAAAAGACCAGAAAGGGGACATTAAAAACACTTTAATTGTAACACTTAAGACACCTGGGCAATCTCAGGTGCACAAAGACCATAGAAATATACAGCTCTTGTTAAAATCCAGTGACATTTTCTTTCATCTGAAACATAGTTGGACATTGACAGCATACTATACATGACACACTCAACAGTTACTTCAACAGAAAAATCTGAATGCGAACTCATAGCAATTGAGTGTAACAGAGTAACAACTTGATCGAAAAAACAGTGCACAACTAGCATTTCATCCACCATATTTGGAGCTTGGGCCTGAAGATCCCAAGCTGATGCAAAAAGAAAAGAAAAAAAGCACATAAGCAGACACTCCCTCACGCTCTGTATTTCTAGCTTTCACTTCGGTACACCGTCTCTATGATACACTTACTAATCATCAGCAGGACCTTAGTGCAATTCGAGCTTGCCGTGCGACGAGCCGCTGCATCACTGCACATCAAATACAAAACGACAGAGACACTTTAGCTGTCTGTAAGTGGCCAATGAGAGTTTTTACACAAGCATGGTGACATCGGCTTAGACAAGAGGCTGGGGAGCATGAAGCGTGAGCTCCAATCAGGAGAGCTGGAATCCGACCTCTTCGTATCGAGTTTATGACCATCCACATAGGTGGGACGTTAACCCTCCTCTTCATCGCTGTCCCTCATGGTGATGCCCTGCAGGCCGTCCGCGGCCGACACGGCTGCCGTGGCTTCCTCGATAGTGAGCCGGTTGTAAACAGTCTCGTAGCTCTTGTTGTTCAATGTGCCGTCCAGTACGCCCTGCAGCCTGAAGTCACGGTACGACTTCTGAACCACAAAAATAAAGAGCAAGGAGAGCGATTCAATAGTTTAAAGACACGTCTATTTCACTTTTTTGACTTCTCGTATATTAGGATTCGCCTGAAACGGCACTCTTGTCACGGTCAATTAGCATCAATTGAGTTTCCAGCAAAAACTTCTTCACACTGCATTCCTTTTCTTTTCTTACCTTGACAATCTTGATGAGAGTTTTGAGCTGGTAAACATGCAACTGCTGGTCCAGTCTGTCCGTCAGCCACACGCACATCGCCTTCATGAAAGAGTTGTACCATTGCTGTGCATGTAAAAAAGAGAGAGATAAACCTTGAAGGGGACATAAATGCAATGGAAAAACCCTCAGCCCTTTAAGCAAAATAAAAAGACGTGACCTACGTGGGGCGTGTTTTTGGTTAATGTCAAAAGTTCGCTTTTTGTGTGTTTTTCTTGTTTGATTGAGCCTTGAAAGTTTCACATGTACAGACAAATTTTGCAGTTCTCAATTTTTTACAGCCTTTTTCGCAAAGGACACCACTGATTACCTATTAACCAGTGTATTAAAGTATTTCATATTTATTAAGAGTCATTGCTTCATTGCTCATTACTGAACTTCCTGCAAGTATCTTCTCGTGCCCCAAGTATCATGAGGTCACGTTCGCACTTAATAACAAACCTAAAGATACAAAACCAACTAATTTCAGGGCTAACACTTGAATCAGTGTGTGAAGGGTCACCTTGCACTCAAAACACCTTTTAAATACACATTTTACTTTAGGTGAGTACACCTTATATAATTAGCGGTTCAGAAGGCCAGACTTTTCTATAAAAGAAGCAGGTTCTTTAATCAACGGCGTTTGGATGGTGAATCGGTGTTGTGCGAGGACCCTCTGACTCCAGCTCGTGTTGGCATTCTGCCCACTGATTTCATTTCGGAAATCATTAGCTCACATGGACGAAATGTGCACATCGAAGAGATTTGTTTGTCTAGGAGCTCATCACACGCATTCGTTTGAATACGTGCGCAAGCAAGACTGTGTCATACAAGACCACATCATCATCTGTTTGTTTGTGAAACACATCATAAGGCCTGTTTTCATCGAGCTTCCCATGTAATTTACTGTCAGGCTTGGCTTTAACGCTTTCAAATTTGTGACGGGAGCGTAAATGAATCCAAACAGCGCAAAAGTAATCAGCAAAGTCCACTCCTGCCGTTAACGGAAAATGGGCAAAATGGAAAGATGAGAAGCCACTTAATTGAAGCACTTAGGCTGGTTGGGAAACATGACTGTGCCCTAATTGCTGGAGGTGAAAGAATGGCGACGCATTTCTTCATATCAGACGAATCTCCGTCCCGTGTGTCAGTAATCACATGCTTAAGTGTCCACTTGTCTGGTTCATTAGGGAGGCAGAGGAGGGTGGCCTCCACACCTGTGACCAGGCTGAGGGCCGTGCAAACCTCATCGCTCCGCTAATCACAGTGATTTAACGCCCCGGACAAACAAACCGCAGACTGCAAGGGCATGCGGCGACTGATTTTCCTATTTCCTCAGGCATCTCCGCAACACAACAATTGGCGGCCTGATGTACAACGGCTCGTCCTCAAGAAGAAGCACTGAAATATATTCACGGCTGAACTTTTAGCCGTCAAGAGATTCGAATTAGATGAAATGTTTTGAAACAGACTGACGGATTGGGAAGACTTGATGTTTGGAGATGCACCACACACACACACAGGCTGGCTGATGAGGAAGTTTCTGTGGTGACACACGCCGACCCTTCTCTCGGCTCACTCCTGGTGCATGACTGTGCGCGTGTGACACACATTAGAGGCTGCTGGTGTTCAGGGCACCTCCATCCCACCCGCCTGTCTCCATCGGCGGCCACGGCAAAGGTCTAATAAATCAAGAGAAGACATCAAACACTGCATCTCTCCAATCTGGCTCGGAATAGAAAGTTTTCGAAGGCAATCTGCTCGGATTTATAGGGGCGGGAGTGTTGTGTGTACGTTCTCTTGAGTGTTTGTGTCTGTCTATAGATCTGCCACCTCTGAAAGCGGCTCGGAAGGATGAGCAGTGTGTTCTAAACAAAATTAAGGAGCGAGAGGTACGCGTTTGCGCCTTCCATCTCTCGATGTTGTTTGAGAGTAAACGGGTCAACAGGAGCCCTGGGTGAGTGCTCAGGCACTGGAAGTGGTCACAATGGGCTGATGAGTGCTCTTGGTGAGGCCTCATTGCCTCTTGCAACAAAAACTCTCCCCACCCCTTCACACCTCCCTCTGCCTCGGCTTTACAATACCCACAAGCTGAGGAGATGTGGCAGGAACGCGGCTGGAAACCAACTGGGACGGATTATAGAAAAAGGAATAGATGTTGGAACATTCATTCACTTGTAACGGCACACCTGAAAACAACGGCCTTGAAGTAATTCTGCTAGATTTGCGTTGCTCTTTAAACTTATTACGAAACATTTTTCTGCAGCTTGTGTGTCTAAGGCCTTGTTTACACCTAGGATGCGTTTTGGTCGATTGGATCACAGATAGACGAGGGAGGCATTCCCGATTAAACCTTATGTTTTTATCCATCTCTTTTGTTCAGTTTTTCAACCTGATTTCTTCAAGGGGAGGGTAAATGTATGGGTTTTTTCAGATCTTACGATCTAATGGACAAAATTTACATGACTCTGTTTACACCTGAATTTAGCGTAGCAGGGCATAATGCAGCGGGTTTGGCATTGAACTTACGTCAAAGATTTTCTCTGTGTACATCTCGTCATTCACACGGTCTCGCAGAATGTCCTGGTTCTGCCGTACGAAGGTGATGTAGGTATCTGCTAGATCCATACCAGGTTTCTGTTGAGAGTGACACATCCAAAATCAATATGCCTATTAGATTAATTCATTCTGGGTATTCATTTGATTTTTGTTGCAAAGCGAATTTGACCAGAAAACATGCGGATGATTAATTGATTAAGTCATTCAAACTTTTACTTTCATAAAGGTGCACTAAGTGAAATGTTTTTCACCTAAAGAAATCTATAATATTTTTGACAAATGTTTAAAACCATCAGTCAGAACAGTGGCCAAGTAAAAGCTGTTTTATCCCACCTAAGGGCTGGTCCCCCTCATGGTGGCAGCCATTTTGAAATCACATGACCAGGTTATTCTTTTACCTTTGACAAATACCTTATTTCTTATGGCACCCTGTTGTATGTATTTATTGCTTATTTGTGTCAGCTCCTTTATTACTTTAAGTTGTATGATTTAAGGCCTGTTCACACAAAGACCTAACTATAACTAGCTATTAAGTTATTAGCTATAAAGTTTTAATAATCGATATAATTCTATGAGAATAGTCCAAACTATAATGATAATGACTCAGGAACAATATTATTGGAATCACTTTTAGAGCATTTTTTTCCAGTTAATGAACAAAACATCAACAGCCAATCAGAATCCACCTGATTTTAAAGAGCTCAAGCATTTAAAGCGACGGATGACAAAACTGGGCGCACTTCTGAATCAATAAACAGATGGTAAGATTCATATAGTTATCTTTCTTGGTGTGAATTGGCCATTATTGTTTACTCTTTTCTTGTAAAGACACTCTAAGAAAGGAGATTTATTACAAATATTAATAGGATGATGATTACCATTATTAATAATAAATACAAGCTGTTTTTTCTGCTATGGCATTGATAACTAAATTCTTTGTTTTTATATGATGCTGCATTCACAGCAGTTGTGTTAGTATGAAGACGTATAAGACAAAAATGACTTAGTACACCTTTATTACCGCCATTATTTTCTTTGTATGACAGGATTATCAAATCAAACACCAAGATCAAACACGAATACCAACACATTGACAGCCACCACCATCTTTGCCTGCTGAAGAATATTTATGAGAATATGCTTTAAAAAAAAACAACAACACTTGTAAACGTATAAAAAAAAGTAGCAAAAAGCACCTACGACACTTATACCCCGTTAAAAGCAATCCTTTTACCTGTGGAAATTTTTTTCTATTCACACTGAGGCTGTTAAAACAGGACAAAAATGTCCTAATAGTGCTATAATTGCTGTGACACATTTCCCTCCCATGACTCAAGGGCTGATGTAGCTCGAGGGCTTGAACACTGGAAAAAAACCTTTTTATTAGAGTGCAAAGAGACAACTAAACATGAACCTCCTGTTCTGGTCAGGCCTCTCTTCCTGTGAGTTTGTTTGTTGGTCATATGACAGAATGAAGGTCCAATGGATGTTACAGTACCAGTGTGCTGAAGCTACATTCAAACTGGCTTCTTAAGCTACTCATAATTGAAATAGTTACAGTAGTACCTATTTGATTTTTTTTTTTCAAAGAATCCTGAAAAAATCATGTAAAAGCAAGCTTGTTCACGGAAAAGCTGCCTTATTTTGACAGCAGCAAACTGTCACACTATTGACATTTATGTAGCAGCATCACAAATTCTAGTTAGGTACTCCCCAACACTGGACAGCAAGACACACTGGACAGTATAACCTCCTGACCGCATCAGAGATATGAATTGGGCAAACAACAGTTGATCAAAAACGACTGGGATCTCAATAGGGCTTCATATCATGTTGAGTAAGAGGACTTCAGAGGTCTTCACAGACATTTATATTATCGTGGAGGGAAGAAAACTGCCACTTCCGCTGTAGAACCAAGCGTATAATCGCTGACGTATCATGGTAGTCACCTGGGGCTCCACAAAAGGCACTTGGGTTGAAGCAAAAACAGGGTATTTTTAACCCAATGGTCTTCCTTCCATCTTTCTGACAGGATGACAAAGCCCGTGATGGGCCGATAAGTACACAAACACGATCTTCTCACACGAAATGCAATCGGAGGTCTGAGGGACAGGTCCGATCCGTCAGGCCAGACAATGCCACGACGACTGGGTGTGGGCCATGTGTGAAAGAATAAATGGAGAGGTGTGGGATGGTGCGATTAAGGCCAGGTTAATGACTGGTTAAGCTGAGCGGATAAATGGCGTGGATGTGGAAACAGAGGAGAAAGGGAAGGGGAGACGAAATGCGCAGTAATTACACACAACTGCTAGCCTGGCTTCCTGCCACTGCTTCATTCACTGTCCAGGTGCAGGTGTGTGAGAGTGTGTGCGAGCGCGACAGAGCGTGTGAAGTGCGTTTGAGCAAGTTTTGAGTAAATACTCTGTTGTGGTAACGCTAATGCGAACGCAGATTCGAGCCGTGAGTGTTAGTGTGGGTGTGAATGTGCGAACGAGTGTGTTAACAGAGCGCTATCGGGAGGGCGTCTCGCCAGAAAGCCCCGGCGCTTGAATGGCAGCCTTCACAAAGGAGCAGAGGAGCTTAACCTTTCGTGACAACAGCCCAGAAATGTTCAGTGCCAAAGGCCAGACCACAGCCAGGTTCATCCCTCCCTCTCCGGCTTCAGCGGGAGCTGTGAAAAGGGCTTTACACGGAGCAGCGTTTCTTCTGCACAAAAGCGCAAGGTGGAGGTTACGTTATAATTTGAGGGGGAGGTGGGGTGTTCGCCCGCCGCACACCTCGGGGAGCCAGACCCAAGAGCTCAGATGGAGAGATGGGGTTTGGATGTGTAGGGTTTGAATGACTTTCTGTTCTTAATCTCATCAGTTTGCTATGCACATTGGCCCCAAATCGTTATTTGGACACTCAAGTCACGCCTAAAAATGTATAAATGTCATCATCAAGTACCATTTACCTGAAAGAAAGTTTTAAAATAAAAAACAAAACAATACAATAAAACTTTTTTAACAAAAACTTTACTCAAAGCCTTTATATATAATGTATTGTAAAATTATTTCTAATGCATTAATTATGCCTTTTAATGCACATTATAAATAAATGCATTGTATGGTATAACTTCTATAAGCCTATAGAAAGTATAATGCATTAAAATACACGACAAACAACCAATTTTAGTTGTAACAAAGTATCTGCAAATATTATAATGCATTTTTGCTTTGGTTACAATTATTTATGAAAAGATAGAATGCATTTACAATGCATTAAACCTTTATAATGCATTATACATAAAATCTTTAAGTAAAGTGTTAAACTTTTTTTTTTTTAAAAGTGTTACGACTATATATATGTGTGTGTGTGTGTGTGTGTGTGTACAAGCATAATTTAAACTAAATATTTGAGGTTTTTAAAAAAAAATTAAGTTGCAAATAATAAAACAACAGGTAAACGTCAAAATCAAGACAAAACATTTTTTTTTAATGTTATTGCACTAGATTAAATATCAAATCAAATGTAGTTTTTAAAGGGATACTCCACTTTTTTTGGAAATAGGCTCATTTTACAACTCCCCCAGAGTTAAACAGTTGAGTTTTACCGTTTTTGAATCCATTGAGCCGATTTTCTGATATTTAGAAGAATATCTCTAAATATTCTTGTTCCAATTCTGTTCCAATTCTGTGGATACCCAAACTGTGGATACCCAAACATTCCCAGCCCTTGTGTGTTTGCATATGAAATATTTTGGCTAATTTGATAATGCTTTCATCTGCCAATAAAAGTGTATTGCTGTCAGCACTACTAAACATTTTACATTATTTAAATTTCATTCCACAGATTTCCCCTCTAAATCAAAACAGAAAAAGTGTCTGAAAATTTTAAGTATACAGTAGATCTAAAAGAGGCAAAAAAAGGTACTTTTATCATCAAATGAAATGACATTTATACATTTTTACGTACTCACAGGGCCACTGCATACTAGAATGGTTTCTGAAGGATCATGTGAAGTTTCACTGAAGACTGGAGTAACACTGCTGAAAATTCAGCTTTGCCGTCACAGGAAACTAACTGGAATGAGAAGTTTGTTCATGTTTTTATTCAGAAAGCCCTTCAGTAATACTGTCGTCCCGGTTCAGGAGGTCATGTGATTACTCAGTCTTTCCCTCAACCCGTGTTAGTTTCTTTCTGCTTGCTCATGGTCTGCGCTCTGAACAGTCTTGGTTCCTGGTGATTCATTAGCATCTTTCTCTGCTTGTGACGGCCCATTGTCAACACTGTGGCAGATCGTGAGACTGATTTTAAGCCAATGGGGTTGCTAATTAGTCTTGCTCAGCCAGCTCTGAAAGACGCTCCAATCCCGCTTTCAGTTGGCCATGAGTCGCAAATGATAAAAAAAATATGTAATTGTGTTAAGTAATGATGAAATAATACGAATTAAGCCTTTTTTAAATATTAAAAACAAAGCAAGATGTAAATGCTTGGCAAAGCTGAATAGAGAATCTGTTTCCCTAAGTAAATAATAAAAACACAAATGCAGAGCAGCATGCAGAAATATATCCACACAGGGCATGCCGGCATCATGCGCACAGTTACCATTTATACACTTACTGGGACGTCCACATATTTGGCTGCTGCTTTTACCTTAAAAAAAAAAAGTACCTGCTTGATATCTTTGGCTTAATTGGTGTTCTGAGTGAAATGAGATCCCGGAAAGGGGGTGTGATAAACGTGACAACACTCACCGTGAAAGACAGGATGGAGGAGAAGAATGTTCCCTCGTCATATCGTGAGATTTTGGACAACACCCCATCCAAAACAGCTGCAAACTGTGAAAGCAAGTTAATGTTTGCTTGACTGGCTCAAACACCTTTAGCACGAGCAACAATTAACAATATAGGACAAAGTAATATTCACTACAACGTAGCAGAAAACACCATATAACGTTTCCTGAAACACGCATTCATTGGGAAGCTACGTGTTGAGTCACAGTGAAGGCCAGGCTGAAAAGAATGGGCAAAAGCCAAATCGCAGTGTTATGAAATGTGGCGTCTCAAAAGAGGCTGAGACAATGCCTGATGGGAGTACCTTTGAGACCAAGGAGGAGATCATTTCCTTAAAGGCATCATCGATCAGGACATCGATTTTTGAGTGGTACTGCTGCTGTAGGACAGAAGACGGGGGGACAAGGAGGAGAAACATCAACAAATACGACGCCGAACAGATCGCAAGGCATCCTAAAAGAACAACACGCTCACAAAGACATATTTCGGGAGAGAGGAAAAATCCTCCCCGTGCAATAGGGCTGAGTTAAGCAGCTATTAGGCCCATTATGCCAATGAATGGCATTCCTGCTCTCGTTTAGGCCAAAGGAATTTGAAGGATACTTTTTGTGTGGGCCACAATTAGAGCAGCCTTGTGTTTTTCTAAAGAACCCGTCCAGCTGCGGCGACCAAAGGCTCACACTACATTCAATTAATCCGCCATTTCATGTCTGATAAGTCTTATTCACCTATTTTGTGGAAAAAAAAAAAGAGAGGAGGAAGGAGAAAGCGAGGGCTCGGGGGGTGTGAGAGAGAAAGAGAGAGAGTGCATCCATTTGGGTGTTGAATAGATGCCTTTGCTGCATGCAAGGCAAGCAGGAGTTCATCTCCGCCAACAATGGCCATTCACGCCGAATCTAAAGGACACCCAAATTAAAAATTTCAATCAACAATGCGCGCAGATCGGTGACAAATTGAGGGTGCTAAGAGGTCACTGTCAGCAGCTCTAATTTTCTTTTCAGCCCCTTTTTTTTTTTTTTTTGCACGCAAAATGGCAGCTTTTTTCATAAATGGCATTATAGGAGAATCTCGAGGACTTTTTACCTCAATTAACACTTCCATGTTTGCTTTTTATAAGGCTAAGCAGCGAGGGCTCTTTTTTTGCATTATCGCCGATTAAATAGGGAGGTCTTCGCCGTGTGTGTGAAAAACCAAAAGAACAATAATTTCTTTTGAAAACATTTATCTGGTAGCCATCCACTTCAGAGTCACTTCAGCGAGATGGCGGCTTATAAAGCATAACCTTGTATTTTGAAATAAAGCGGCAGACAAACTCGGGTAAAATCATCTTTTCTTTGTTTTTAAATAAAGTCTTTCACAAACACGCCGACACGCACTGTTGGCCATTAAATTCAATTCTGTGTGAAGGAAAATCAATTGAGCGTTGAGAAATACCTTTTAACCCAATACTAATAAGTAAGTGGAAATAAAAGTGGCAGTTTCTCAACTATCTCGCCGCACAAGGCCACATACTTTAGGTGTCAATGTTGCAGAAAATACATCACGAAAAAAAAAGTAGTTAGCACCTGATTTATTTATTTTGTTAAATAAAAGACTGAAAAAAAGTAGTATCGACCACTACGACGACAAAATTCGGAAGAGAGAGAGAGCAGGATCTCGACTACACAAACAAGTAGTTTACTTCTATTTAAGAAGATTTCATGCATCTAAATGTGCATTAATATAAAGAAGACAAAGAACTACGGGAGTGATCAAATTTGAGGGTGCTGTTCTTAAAAAAATTATTTGAAGCAGCAACTGATTCAGTTAAATGAAAACAACACTGGTGTGTTAGTGATTCCACTAATTTGTGATATTTTGAAAATGTCTCGATTGAAGTCAATGTTATTTGGTTCCCAACATTCTTCAAAAAAATATCTTCTTTGTGTTCCAGAAAAGAAATAAAGTCATACAGGTTTGGAATGTCATGAAGGTGAGTAAATGATCACAGAATTTTTATTTTTTGGCTGAAATATCTCATTAAATGTTAACTGCACAAATAGTTTTTTTTTCTCTACTCACAAGCACAAAAGAAGGGTAGAGTGTATACTTACCCATTGTTGGTCAACCTTGGGTTCATGCAATAACGTGCAGGACATGCGGGATGAGTCAAGAAAGACAATGAGCAAAAAGATAAAACATCCTTGAATGAAAACTAATCTCAGAGCTGGTTAACAGACAGCCATCAGATAAATAAAACTCATCTTAAGTATGATTTTGATCATTAATTAGGTGAAATTCAACTAGGTAATAAACAAACACAACACAAAATCTATCAAACTTGAAATGAGATTTACAGTCATTTATTAAAGAGGAAAAAAAACAAGCAAACTGCCACTTTAATGTCTGAATCACCAAACGAAAGTCTAAACCTATTACTCAACTTAAATGTAAACTACAAAGGTCCAAAAACACAAATGTAAAGTTTATTTATAGCAAATTTTCCGTTAGTTTTAGCCTGAACAGCACACACAACAAACACAATACACACCACGTTCACAAATTGAATATGACGTTTGAAATCAGATTAAAATCAACCTCAGTGTGAATGACGCCAAATCGGATTTCGATTCGTTTTCTACATGGTGCATGTAACGTCATATAAAAAAATGTGAAATAGCATTTATAATTGTCTCAGAGTACACTCATTTTTACTCATTCTTTCCTTAAAGTGAACTGTAACATTCAATTTGTATTTAAAATCCAATTCGGATTCATCTCTAGTGTGAGCACATCCTAAGCGAATCCAAACTCTACTCTGGATCATAATTATCCAATTGAGAGCTTTCAAAGACAATCTGAACATCTTTTACTCTCCAGTCAGAAGTTGACAGAACAATGTTTTGATAGAGGTACATGTTTACTCAGTCAATTCACTTTAGGTAGAATCTGAATAGCTTACTTATAGTAGTTTCTGCACATTAAGTTGGGATAAAGTATTTTTACTTGAAGAAACGACATCTTTAATGAACAGCTATGTAAAATGTTCACAAAGAGAAAGGGAAATTAAATAGATAGCCAAAGTATCATCGTAATTGCCATGCAAATGAGAAGCCAGTATAATGAATTGGCTTGTTTGAAATCAAAATGGCAGTCTTCGGTGCCGAAGGGTCTGGGGAAGTTTGGATGTGATTTTGTTTAAGATCTCCAGAGCATTAGGACCTTGTGGTCGAGACTTATCTCTAGGCAGAAGAGGAGGAGGAGAATAATATTGCCCACAGGAAGAAAGGACAAAACACTTCAAACCAACCAATAACACCTGTGCTAGTTCAACTCAAATCAAGTTTGAGGTATAAAAAGAGAAACTGATGGATCTTGACAGCTATTCAAACGGCTGATTAGTGTAACGTAATTTAATGTTCTTAATCTTGTTTTTACCTCCTTGCTGTCAGTTGAACAAAGACTGGATGCTTTTTTTTTTTTAAGACTTATGGTGTTCATAAAATATCCACAGTACTAAGATAAACATAGATGTGTCCGCTCAAGTTTGTGACATACCTCTTGGCCTTGGTCGAGAACACAGAGCTTGGAGCACTGCTTCTTGGCGTCCATGAGGACATTGAACATTGTGCACACAGACAAGGGAACGCGGAAATCGGTGGACTTGCTAGACTTCTGCATTTTCGAGTCAAAGGCAGCTTTGGTCCTAGATATCAGAGATGGCAGAGAAATCAGTTACATGAAGCTCCTGGCTGTAAAACGACAGCTATTTATTAGTTTTTTTGCTGACCTTTTGACACAGGCTTCCATCATATCACTAGCCATCAGTTTGAGCCTCTGCTCCAGATGTTTGGCGAACTCCAGCTCTGGCCAGTGCAGGTCCATCACGAATATCTGAAGAGCATCCAGCTTCCAGAACAGATCTTCTGATGTGGCCGAGCCGTTACTGAGGAAGACAGAAACCAAATGTCAGCAAATGCCTGATCAGTCTACATTTCGACTTTACATCATTTTTTCACTGCAAATACATCACAAATTTTAAAAGGAGAAAGCATGAATGCCAAGGTTAAAGTACACAAAACACACTTTATAATAATAAAATGAATTTGTTAACAGATTCATGCAAAACAGATCAGTACTTGATGCCCATTTAACTATATTATAATTTCACAGTTTTGTGGAATTTCTAGCTATTTGAATGCCATAAACTAACGATTTACTGCCTTATTTAACAAAGTGTTACAAAAAAGATTACATGATGGCATGCAGAAAAAGTATATAGCTGGTCTGGAACATAAATCTTAAGGGGTTTTCACATTTGCTTTTTTTCAGGGGTCTGAGAATTTAGATTTATTTGAATGTTCTTTATTTGGAAGTTATATAAAAATATATAAAATAAAACTATATAAATATTAATAAATAAAATATTTGTACTATTAGAAAAACATTTTAAATAATGTTAATATTATAATTTATATATCAACAGCAAATATTCTTCATAGATAAGTTTATTAATTATTATATATTATAATATATTAACATTCATTTAATTTTATCATCATAAAATATTCTTATAATAATATTAAGAATATTTGACATATTAATATAATATAATGTACTGCATATTATATTAATGAATATTAATACTTTTATAAGTATTAATATATTAATTGTAAAACATTGTTATAATAAAAACATTTTACATTAATTATATTATAATTAATTTAGGCCTAATATTATATATAATATCCAATATGGGTCGTCACGATTAAAATAGACCAACATGACACCTCAGTCTATTTGAATGGCCAAAGACAGTATGAATGCAAATAAAAAATGTCAGTTCTTTTTACCACATCAAGTTTGGGCCCCGGCTACGATGAATAGGCTACTATTCATTTAGGCTACTATTTCTCATTTGCAAATGTCTGGTAAATTAACTAATATAAATGAATGAAAGGGTTCAGAGACTGAGAACTCAAATGTGAAAACACCTTTCATTGTCAATCGTTCTCAAATTGCAAAAAAAAAAAAAAAACAGAAAAAAAAAAAAACGAAGCACGGTCAAACGACTAATCGTGTGAGAGCGACTCAGTAAAAGTCAAGTTGTCCTGCACCCAGCGGACTGAAGTGCAGCAGACTAGGACTGTCAGTGTAAGAGTGGCTGTTCCACAAGCTGCAGGGAGTCGAGATCGAGAGCAATTTCCACTGATGTTGTGTGCCGACTCCGCTGGGTTCGAAGGGGCTCAAGAGATCTCCGCCAAGCGAGACAGATGGAGCGACGTCACCGTGTCAACCGCAGTCGACACAACAACTCAGTCTGGGCTCGAGTGCGTGACGCGACGAGACGAAAAAAGGCCACTCGGTCCACTTGCTGTTAAAAGACTGTTACCTTCACAAGTGGCGGTCCGGGAAAATAAACCTTTTGGCAAAGTCCGCTGTGCAATTAAAAGGGGCGAGCGCAATCTCCCACTCGGTTAATTAGCGGCGGTACGGTCCGTAAGGGCCCCCCCGGGGGTGCGCGCGTCCGCCTCCAGCACAGGATGAACAAATGGACCAGTTTCTCGTCTGTTGAAGAGACTCCCTGAGGGAGAACACAAAGTTCTCGCCGAATCTAACAACCAGCTAACCACAGAGTCCCCTCTGACTGACACCCACAGGACTACACCCACTACAGACACTGTTTCAGGCCTGAAAGCTGGTGTGCTTTTGCAGTTCACACTCTTCAGGCTAATTGAGACGGATGCGATTTAACTTTCCGACGTTATTTAGGCTCTCGTGGCTGTCAGAAGTTCTTTTGTAGAGCGACGCTGTTTACATATTGTTTTGAGTGAAGCCAATTGCTCTGGGATAAACCTGGATTTTGGTGAATGAGGTCACTATGTTACCCAGATAACCCCCGACGGCAGAGAGAAAATAGTGCTGCTGTTTATCATCACATGCTCACAGCGGGATTAAACGCTCTCGCGCTCCGCAGATTGAACCGTTGATACCTGGACGCACTATAGGAAGAAAAATGTATGTTTATGGAGACTCTGGCGTCCATGTGAATTATCTTTTAAACAGGTTTCTGTGAATTTGTTGTCTTTCGGACTAAAAAACAGGATATAGGCACAACACACACCAAACACAAGCATGTGATATCTCTGGTACTCACAAAATATCTGGCAAATTAATTCCTTGTCCGCTGTAAATCAAATGCATAACTGTGTTAAATTTAACCAATGAATCACACCAAAAAGCCACACATCACCGCCTAATAATGATAGTAGCCTATATAACAGCTATCAAGCAACATTGGTACAATAAGCTCTAAAATGATACACCATACACCAATGTTTTCAAGCAATCACATCGCCAACAGGATCATTACAATCTGATGGAGACAGGGATGGGAATCAGAAGCAATTTAATCCTTTAGTTCTGATTCACATTACATTGAATGATTCTGGTTCCTTAACAATTCCATTAATGATTCATTTGTACATTTGAAGAAGCCCAACCTCATATAGTTGGCCTATAACTGTATAACTAACAAAATCAGTACTATTTTTCATGACAAATTAGTTCTTTTTCATTGAATTACCATTTTATACAATAAAAAAAAGGAGTAATTAAGCAGAAAAAGTAGTAATTCTATCATGTGACTATCAGTCAACAACTAAAGGTGATTCAATAAGTTGAGATTCAAGTCAGTAGATGGATCATCAAATAAATAACTGTTTAACCAAACATGAGTTTATAGCAGATTCATTCAAAAGAACTGATCCATAAGAAATATTACATAACAAATTAGTTATTTTTCTATTACAGTAACATTTTAAAGGACTTATAAAGGAATACAATAAAAAAGGTGGTTCAGTCTCAGCTGCAAGTGATTCAATAGGTCGAGATTCAAGTGAGTCAGCAGACTGATTCGTTTAGACTAAAGTTGTTTGCCAATTAATTAAATAGAACAATCACAAATTACACAAGTTGTGTTAGTTTTTTTTTTTAAATTGTTGTGCGAAATAGCTCGCAACTCGGCTGAAACGCATTCGTTTGTTGTGGTGCTGTAGATTCAGCAGTTCCTGGACAACGGTGCCGAAGAACGCAGACATTCGTGACAAGAAGATTTTTTTTTTTGTGGCATTTGTTCACAAAAAAATTATGGAACCTGTTCTGAATAAAACAACTTCTTGATTCCCAACCCAAGCTGACAGACACGAAACAAAGACAATTTACAAAAACTAACAACGCTCACATAGTCATGCAATTAAGGGTGCACTTTATGGGTACTTAAAAATACTAAATTCATTATGCTAAAGTGTATTCATTTTTGTTATAGCTTATGTTTAACACACAAATGCCAGTTTTAGCAATAACTAAAACCAACAATTGGAAGAGTCCACTAGGCTGCATTTAAAACGTGTATGTCACAATAAATATATTTGAGTGTTTTTAAGAGCTGTAGACTGGTTCTAACTAGTCATGTGACCTCTTTGCCGCTATAATAAGCATATGTCATGAACAGTAAGCAGCGATGGCGCCCAGCTGGCCCATACACACGTGCTGTCACACAGCGGCCCCATCCAGGAAGGGGCTGAGAAGCTGGGCATCTGAGGGAGGTTAAGAGGCAGGTTGGGAACCCTGGGCAGTGGAACGCTTGGCAGATTGTTGGTGATGGTCCTGCCAGAGATCAGAGAGTAAAAGAGCAGAAAGCACTGAGAGGAGGCGAACAATAAGACGGTTCACCAGATGAAGAGCAGAATAAACAGCGGTTGACTGATCATTCTGTGGCATCAGAGGGAAGGAAGCAGCTTATTGACAGACTCAGGGAACAGATTCACCTTGGTTGGAGAAGATCGGCATATTTGTGAAAATGTGGTTGTGAGACACGGACATACAATCTGTTCAATGCCGTACTGTCATGTTCAGTTTGGAGTCTAAGAGACCCAAAATATATATATTTTTTTATTTAAATTTTGGTAACATTTTTATTAAATGTCTTTTGCTGGGGTCAAACCGAACCCCCTTAAGAGTAAAAATTACTATATATTATTATATATAAATAATAATAATAAATCATATAGTGTTCTGATAAGAAAATGGGTCAGATTAACTCAGACAATTATTATTATTTGAAATGTTTGAGGGCAAAATACAAGTTTATTTATTAGGTCGGAGGAACTTAAAGGAAAATTATCATAATAATGATATGTTAATTTTTATTTTTATCATAAATAATAGTAGTATTAATAATAGTTTTATTATGATTTATAAATAATTATCATTTATAAATAATTAAAACATGTTTTGATTAGTCGAGAAATGATTATGGGCAAATTATTATTTTAAATGATTATCATTATTTTTTAACATGTAAATATACTATATTGATATTGGATTCCAAACATAAAATCAGTTCTACATAAGGTCTCATTTTCAAAACCAGTGTTTTCTGAAGTTCTGCATCCACTGGAAATTGTTTTGTCAACTGAATGATCACGACCCAACATACAGAGTTGACTTCACGTCTACAGCCTCGGTTTTCATTCACATCAGATTAAATATGGTGAGAAAAAAACAGGAAACTGAAGTAAATCAGAAAAGTACAGAGCATTAATGGAAAAGGAGGCTTGGAGGGCTCCATTCTTTTCCCTCTCTCCAATCATCTTTTCATTCTCTGAAACATGAACAAGTTAAATGCTTTGCTATTAATAATCTGACATGTTTAAACGAACATGAAAAAAAACCCAACAACACATCTAGAAAAATCGTGTCAGTGTGAGGTTAAACGGGGTCTTACTTCACAGACTGCCACGTCTCCTGTTCAAAGCCGCGGTGAATGGACTGAGCTATAGACGACTCCATCAGGTCAATGTAGCGCACCACTAGAGGGATGTACAGGTCCTGGAGGTGCTTGTGGAACGTTCCATTGTACAGGTGAGCTAGAGAACATGAAGGAAGAATGAAGGCTTCACAATGTATCGGCTGATGTGCAACTAGTATTACAAGGCAAAATATTGCTAGACCTCTTAAAGCTACAGTGCAGTGGAAATATATCTAGAACGCCACTTCCAGAAATCATTGGATACTTTTTTTTAGTTCAAAAATAAAACATTTAAATAATACAACATATACATTCTTTAGGATATTGAAAAACAAAAGTCTTGGGGTCATTTTGAGAGATTTTCTTTTTCCTGAAAATGTTACTTATCACATTGGATAATTTTGGGGGATTTTTTCCCACCTTGTTACACTTCTTGTGTTCCATTATTTGGTGATAGTATAGCGTAATGAGAGATTTACAAGCAATTTTTAAAAGGCCGGTCATCAAAGGTGTTAACACTAAAGTAACAAAACAAATGAGTGAATTTACTTGCATAACGAATGTAATGGTTTCAAAATATCATGTGAACATGATGGTGTTGTGTTTTACAAATAAGGTTTGTAAAATGAGCAGATTTTCTTTATAGTTATGTTTTGTTGAGGGTGGGGTAAGATGTGCCACATTCTTAACCTAGCAAACTGTGGGTGAGGCTATGTTTGTCACATGACAATGTTTTTTTTAGAAAGGTCCCAATATACAGTATATTCTACATTTACCTGTTAACTCTCCCCCTTTCCTTTTTTGAGCATAGATCTGATCTTAAACGAAAGCTTTGGAATACTAACAGAAGGTTGGTCTCTTTTTAAAGAAGACAATCAGCAGATTATTGCAGAAAGCATAACAATGAAAAATAAAAGTGTAAAAACATTACAGTACAGGTAAATGCACTCAATGTAATTAAACCACTCAGAAGGAAATGGAGGTCTGAGAGAGAGAGAGGAAGAGAAGAGAGAGAGAAAGAAGAAAGAGAAGAGAGAGAGAGAAGAGAGAGAGAGAGAGAGAGAGAGAGAGAGAGAGAGAGAGAGAGAGAGAGAGAGAGAGAGAGAGAGAGAGAGAGAGAGAGAGAGGGGGATGTCTCCTCAGGCATCATTAAGTGTAATTCCCATCTCTCTGTTCCTCATCATTAACACTTGCCTTTTTACTCTCATGGGTGTGTGAGCTCATTCCCAACCATTTAATAACGATGAAAGTCATTTGAGCATTTAGTGTCAATGTCACCAACATTTTTTTGTCATGTGCACACACCAAAAACTTTAAAAGCACTTGAAAAAGAGCAGCGTGAATATTCAGCCAAACTTTTCATTTGGAGTTTCACAAAAAAAAAAAATCTGAAACAACATCAACCATTTCTGGGTGAATTCTTCCATTAAAACGACCAACTACCAAACAGGCAAATTTAAAATAGGTTCCCAAAAATGTTCAACATGTTTCCATCAGGCATTCCTCATTAGAATTAATTTCTGTGAGATTAATGTAGAGAGAACAGGGCAGAGGAAAGCAATTTGAGGGGATCTTCTTCAAGAAAGTTCATACTGTATATGAAAGAGCGTGGGAGTTCCCTATATCTTTCTGCCAGTCTGTGTCATAACAGGCTGCCATTTCCATTGTCATGCTCCCTAGATAACCAAACATATCTATTCCAAATAAACTGCTTTTTGAACAAGACAAGCAAGTCTCTTTATTACCGTCGCAAATGTCACAGTCACGAGAAACAATCTTTAACTGGCTGTAGTTCTATCAATAATAGACATATAGACATAAAACTATTTTCTGGGATCATTTCTTGTTGGTTACGAGAGACCTATGCTCAGGATTCGGATATTTGACCTGCCGAATAATTGACCCTCCAGAGCCACTAACAGATCACACTGTATATCTAATGAGTGTGTTGACAATAACAGTGCAGCATGTTAACCTCTTCTCCTAACAAGTATTGTTCCTCAAAGCAACACTGGTGTTAATTAGCACGCTTAGCAGTGAGAACATGCTATCTGAACTTTGGACAAGCAGGAGGGAGGAGAAACAATGCAAGAGTGAGGAGAAAGAAAAACAAACTTATTGCTTATAGGTGAACTCATTTCATAACTGATCAACTTTACACAGTTATTGAACTGAATTAAATCTACACTGAACTGACGTTAGCTGAATAATAACACTATTGTCTTTTTTCTTTACAGCAGAATTGAATTTTGATTGCATCATTTATCATTATTTCCCTATCACTGTAAAGCTGCTTTGAAATTCGTTTTTTTTTTTGCTGTAATTAGTTACAGCTTTAGTTTAGTTGGATATTTAAGTTGTCAACCAATTTTAAGTTAACTTAACTTAATATTTTAAGTCAAGCAAGCACATACTTTTTTTAAGTTGAAACAACACATTATTTCTTATTCTAATGTTGAATTTTAAGTTGATTTTTTACAGTGTATTGCTATATAAATAAAGGTGACAAACACTACACACGGTCGGTTCGGAGGAAGTTGTTGAGCAGCTGAAAGAGGGGGAAACTGTCCCAGGAGTCCTGTGGCTGGACGGCCAGTGCTGAGTCCATGTCCACCGTGTAGAGCGACAGGAAGGTCTCGGCGTGCTCACCCATCGCCTCTGGCCACCAGGAGAACGCCTGCAAAATACACATGCATAAACGGCTATAATCTTCAATTAGGGACACTTTTGATTTTTTTCTATTTTAAACATTTATCATGTCCTGGAACTACAACCCGAATTCCGGAAAAGTTGTGACGTTTTTTTTAAAATTGAATACAATGAAAACAAAAAGACTTTCAAATAACATGTGCCAAAATTTTAATTTACAATAGAACATAGATCACATAACAAATCTCAAAACGGAGAAATTTTACAACTTTTCTGGAATTCGGGTTGTAGTTAATTTAGGATAATTTATCATTTTTGTAATTATTTTTATTAGTTTAACAAATTTATATTTATTTAATTTAATAGTTTGAGTTGATTTCATTTTAGCACTTCAAGTTAGACTACACAAAAATGAGAAATGTTGCCTGGCCAACTTGTTGAAAAAAATTATTGTACATTATCAAATAATATTTTACTTAATTAATAATTAACATTTACTTTATTTAAACTAAAGATTTTTTATGGCTTTACTTTTAAGCTAACAATAATAACCTTGGAACAAAGATCTGATCATGGACTTGAACAACTATCAAGATGTATGTGTGATGGTAATTACATAATCCTGAAATATTACATAAAAAATAAGAATGGCCCATTTTGATTTCAAGGTGATTTAAAGCTATATTTTTTCACATTAAAAGTGCAAAGTAGAAATTTCCCTATTTTAAAACGTATTATAATTGTATGAAAGAGAGAAACTTTGGCAAAATGTAAACTTTTAACACTTTAAAATCAGGAAAATGTATTAAATTAAAGAGACAGATTTAATATGAATTCTATATATATTATATATTACATAGTTCTTTATACATTTATATATATATTATATAAAATATAATCTATTTTTAAAATCATCCCCCCAGGTCCACATGGATGCTGCACACTGGTGGTTGAGGAGAGATTCCCTGATATGACTGTAAAGCGCATTGGGTGTACAGTAGTACATATGAAAGCGCTATATAAATGCCTCATTCATTCAATCATTCATTCAACATGCTGAAAAAATACATCTTCTATACCTTTGCAAACATACAATCACCAAACAATAATGCCAAAAGGCATAGTGTAGAAAGGAACAGGGTACAATACTGAGGGCTAAGCATTGTGTACTTGGAAACTCGCAACAAAGCACAATACAAACATGGAATTAAAGCAAGCAGAAGTAGAAGACAATCAATAAAATGATGGGACCTTGAAAAAAAAACACACAAAGATCGAGATGGAATGGCTTTACAAAACCTGCATGCTTGGTTTTGTAAAGCTTTACATCTACATTTTATCAGAATATATTTGAACAATTTAGACTTAAGATTTTCACTTGGTACACTGAAAACCTTTTTTGTGTGGGATTAACTGTGAAATAGATTTCACAGATAATTACAACGGCAAGTTTTATTAAATGTGAAATTTTCTAGTAAAAAGGCTGAAATAGTATTTTCTTGTAAAACAAAACCCATCTATTGTATCATAGCGATCAAACCAATCAGCTTCCAGTTGGTCAACGGTGCAAATTCATGTGACCATTATTAACCTGATGTAAAATCTGTGTGGGGACGTTTTTAACCCTTCGGCAAAATTCCTGATCGTTACGAATTCCCATTGAAATGACTGGATTTTGCATATTTAGGGACCGGAATAGTAGATTTATGTGATTGGGCTGCTTTGATGTAGACCGATACCCTTGCAACCGCTCAGAACGCTTTAGCAATGCCATGGAAAGCATTCATAAAATTCCCTATGATCATGAAATGTTTTTTATACTATAGAAAAATGTGAAATAACATTTGAATATCAACTTTATTTAAATACATCAACACTGATTTAAATTTTAAAGGAACACTCCACCGATAGTGGAGCCAAATAGGGCTTATTCACATTCTTTCCTACATTTAGATAGGTGTGCAAATGCATTTTTGTCTCAGTGCATGCATTGTTTTAGTTTGACAGGGTCGGCGCTATAGCTTAGCTTAGCACAATGAATGGAATCCTTTGTTGCCAGCTAGCATGTCCTGAGTAAAAGTGATATAAAAAAAACACGTAATTACTTTTTGTGGCCTGTGTATTCACAACGAGTACAAATAGCGCTGCAGATTAACATAGGCGATTTCCAAGGCAGATATTGACTGATATTGGAAGCACAGGCGAAGCACTGCTACTTGGGATTTCATGTGTTGCATGATATTTCTGCGCCCAAGTAGCAGTGCTTCGCCTGTGCTTCCCCCTAATATAGTCCCAAGTATAATAATGTAGTCCTTTTTTTATCACTTTTACTCAGGACATGCTAGCTGGCAACAAAGGATTCCATTCATTGTGCTAAGCTAAGCTATAGCGCCGACCCTGTCAAACTAAAACAATGCATGCACTGAGACAAAAATGCATTTGCAACACCTATCTAAATGTAGGAAAGAATGTGAATAAGCCCTTTTTCAAAAAACGGTGGAGTTCCTTTAAAGGTACAGTAACAAATAGTTTTTACGTTTGGAAAAGGGAACTGTACTAGAAAGTAGCAGAATACTACCATCAAAATGGCTAAAGTTCAAAAAGGACAATAGCCATCCACGTGTCTTGTGTCTTTTGCAGCGGACCAGAGCCTGAGCAAAGGGAAAAATTCAGTGCCATCTTTCTACATAGTGCCGAGCTCCCTATTGTCTGCCAGTATGTGCATTGAAGGCCCTTCTAAAAAGATCCAAGTCCATCAATGCATTTCTCTCTTTGCATTCTTCCACACAGCCATTCTTGGGGACGTCTGCAGCCGACTAAATCGAGAGTATCAAAGAAAGCCGGTTCATGTTGTCTTGTATTCTTTAGAGCCAAGAACTTTCCATCCAAAGCGGCCGGCATCGAGCGATAGGGATAAAAGTGCAATCAGTCATGGTGAAGAAGGGTGCTATTGTGTACGGATATCTGAGCGCGTGTGTGTGTGTGGGGAGGGGGGGGAACGTCACTCTTGTCTGACTAGATGTTTTACAGTCACTGGCCTTGAAGGAGTTTGTCTTCAGGGCTTTCAGAAGCAAGGTTTGAACGGCATAGAGCTGACAAGTGAGTCATTCACAGCTATATCCATTTCAGTGTAAAACTTACTCAGAACCTGACCATACTCTCTTCTGTTGCTTCTAGGATTGGGTCAGGATGGTTAGCTAGTCGATCATATTACTAACTTGTTGCGAGTTAAATTGTTATACATCCAGTCAAACTAGGAAATACACTACTGTTCAAAGATTTAGGGTCGGTAACATGCTAATGTTTTTGAAAAAAGTCTCTTATGCTCACCGAGGCTGCATTTATGTGAAAAAACACTAATATTGTGAAATATATTTAGAATTTAAAGTAAATTTTAAAATGTAATTTATGTACATTTAATGTAAATTAATTTATATACATGATCATTCAAAAATCAAACCCCTCACCTTGTTATAATATCCACAGATAGTAATTAGCATAATACACACCCAAACCATCCCCATATAAGGGCTGTCCTCACAATCTCAGCCTAGACTATTTGATGCATTTTTATGCAGAATTAATATTCTGGAAACAATATTATATGTGTCACGTTTTGATGTGTTTAGTTCTGTTTTGTGATCTTGTTTTCCCCTGTCTTTTGTGATTTTTGGTTTAGTCCTGTTAGTTTTCCCGCTCCTCGTTTGTGTTCAGTTTCCTCACCTGTGTTCAGTTAATTATCTCGTTTGGTTCAGTTCATTTAAGCCCTGTGTTTTCCCTCAGTGTTTGTTGGTCGTTGTCTACGTATGGTTGTGTATCCTGAAGTCCTGGAGTCTGTTATTTTGTTCCTGTTTGTTTTTGGATGTTTTAAGTTTGTTTAATAAATCTATTGTATTGAAGCCCTTGTCCTCGTCTTCAGCTACCTGCAGCAACCCTAACAGAACGACCAACCTAGAAAAGAAGAACATGGAGGACTGCTTTTTCCAGAACGGTCAGTCGTTGGAGAATTATGTTGAGATCTACCTCGAATTCTATCACGAAGCGCGGTGGGACGATGAAACTTTAAAACAGCATTTCTGGAGCGGGATGGACGATATACTTGCCCAGATGCTGCTGTTGGGAGATCTCCACCTCTCTTTTGTCGAGTTCATCGACCGCACCTTATGGGTTTGTGGTTCCTCCCTCGCCGTAGGACCCGTCGAGAGTCTCATCCTGCCGAGCCTGAGCATCACATCATGCCTGATCACCACGCCATGCCGGATCTTCTTGGCAGTCTTGACCTTGATGTCCACGTCTTGCCTGAGCCCTTGTCGCCAACCAAGAGCCCAGAGCCTTCACCGCTGGTCCCGTCCAGCCCAGTCAAGCCTTCACCGCTGGTCCCGTCCAGCCCAGTCAAGCCTTCACCGCTGGTCCCGTCCAGCCCAGTCAAGCCTTCACCGCTGGTCCCGTCCAGCCCAGTCAAGCCTTCACCGCTGGTCCCGTCCAGCCCAGTCAAGCCTTCACCGCTGGTCCCGTCCAGCCCAGTCAAGCCTTCACCGCTGGTCCCGTCCAGCCCAGTCAAGCTTTCGCCGCTGGTCCCGTCCAGCCCAGTCAAGCCTTCGCCTCTGGTCCCGTCCAGCCACGTCCAGCCAGAGACCGCCGTCCAGCCAGGGACCGCCGTCCAGCCAGGGACCGCCGTCCAGCCAGAGACCGCCGTCCAGCCAGAGACCGCCGTCCAGCCAGAGACCGCCGTCCAGCCAGAGACCGCCGTCCAGCCAGAGACCGCCGTCCAGCCAGAGACCGCCGTCCAGCCAGAGACCGCCGTCCAGCCAGAGACCGCCGTCCAGCCAGAGACCGCCGTCCAGCCAGAGACCGCCGTCCAGCCAGAGACCGCCGTCCAGCCAGAGACTTTTTCCCCGCTGGTCCCGTCCAGCCCTGCCAAGCCCTCACCGCTGGTCCCATCCAGCCCTGCCGAGCCCTCACCGCTGGTCCCGTCCAGCCCTGCCGAGCCCTCACCGCTGATCCACGTCAGTCACGTCACGTCTGCCCAGCCTGTCCCAGAGCCTGTCCCTCATCCAGTCACTCTCCCCATTAATTTTTTTGGGGGGGGCCAGGACCCACGGCCACCCGAAGGGGCCTCACCGCCGTGGCCACCCGAAGGGGTCTCACCTCCGTGGCCACCCGATGGGTCTTCACCGCCATGGCCACCCGAAGGGTCCTCACCAGCACGGCCACCTGAAGGGTCTTCACCGCCGTGGCCACCCGAAGGGTCCTCAACGCAATGGTCGCCCGAAGGGTCCTCACCGCCCTGGACGCCCGAGGGTCCGACAGCTCCGCCCTGGACGCCCGAGGGTCCGACAGCTCCGCCCTGGACGCCCGAGGGTCCGACAGCTCCGCCCTGGACGCCCGAGGGTCCGACAGCTCCGCCCTGGACGCCCGAGGGTCCCACAGCTCCGCCCTGGACGCCGAGGGTCCCACAGCTCCGCCCTGGACGCCCGAGGGTGCCACAGCTCCGCCCTGGACGCCCGAGGGTGCCACAGCTCCGCCCTGGACGCCCGAGGGTCCCACAGCTCCGCCCTGGACGCCCGAGGGTCCCACAGCTCCGCCATGGCCACGCCCACAGCCTGCTCCGCCATGGCCACGCCCACAGCCTGCTCCGCCATGGCCACGCCCACAGCCTGCTCCGCCATGGCCACGCCCACAGCCTGCTCCGCCCTGGAGGCTTCCTGGACCTGCACCATGTCCTCGTCAGCCTCCAGGGCGCCACCCTCCCACCCCTTTGGATGTTATACGGCGCGAGGACGCGCCTTCGGGGAGGGGGGAGGTACTGTCACGTTTTGATGTGTTTAGTTCTGTTTTGTGATCTTGTTTTCCCCTGTCTTTTGTGATTTTTGGTTTAGTCCTGTTAGTTTTCCCGCTCCTCGTTTGTGTTCAGTTTCCTCACCTGTGTTCAGTTAATTATCTCGTTTGGTTCAGTTCATTTAAGCCCTGTGTTTTTGTTGGTCGTTGTCTACGTATGGTTGTGTATCCTGAAGTCCTGGAGTCTGTTATTTTGTTCCTGTTTGTTTTTGGATGTTTTAAGTTTGTTTAATAAATCTATTGTATTGAAGCCCTTGTCCTCGTCTTCAGCTACCTGCAGCAACCCTAACAATATGTAAATCTTTCAGAAACTATTCCAGACTTTTATTATCTTATTGTAGTATATGAATAATATATTTAACGATATGTATATTAACCATATTTTAATATTTCTAAATATAATTAAATTATTAATAACTACCGGAGAAGTTATTGACTTTCTGAAATACTTAGTTTTTAAAAGAAGTCTCTAATACTTGCCAAGACTGCAAGTATAAAATAGATAATAAAATGTATTTTAAAATGTAATTTATTTTTACTATTTTTACTATTTTATAATTTCAACATCATTACTCCAGTCTTCAGTGTCACATGATTCTTCAGAAATCATTCTAATATGTTGATTTGGTGCTCAATAAAAATTTCTTATTATCATCATCAGTTGAAAACGGTTGTGCTGCTTTATATTTTGTGGAAACTGTGATACATTTTTCAGGATTATTTGATGAATAATAAGATAAAAAAAGGCATTTATATGAAATAGAAATCTTTTGTAACATTATAAATGTCTTTACTATCACTTGTGAACGATTTAATGCATCCTTGCTGAATTAAAGTATTAATTTCAACTCTTACTGATCCCAAAAACATTTGATCTACAGTATATTTAATATTTTTATACATATTACACTTAGAAAGTTCAAATAATCATTGGTTAATGGAAATAAATTATGAAAGTGCAAAAAAAGAGGGAAACTTATCGATTTCGTTGTCAAATGCTTTAACACACAAATATACGTTGTGATAAATGACACCTAATCTGTTTTGTTTGTAAAAGCATGAATGATAAATAAAAATAAATGAAGTGCAAATGCTAAATAACACAACAACACATCACGACACAAGAGTTAAATATAAGATGAACCTTACCTCTCTTCCCTAATGCATTACAAACATAGGAGTGGTAAAGAAAGAGAGAAAAATCAAATAGACATACACATTCTTAAGCATAGTGAAAATACACTTTCCATGTGAAAGACATTTGACATGTTTTACTCCTAGTTTCAACCTGTAAGTGTGCCCATAATTTCACTACCGTAGATCTGAGCACATCACGCACACACACACCTTGATGTTTCCTTAGTGACAGCATGTGGGACATTTGTCTTGTTAGGCGCAGCCTGCGTTCTGGCATCATTGTCTCTGTCATCTGTGACAGCTGTTGAAAGCTTGAGGCCTAAAAATAGCCCGGTACCTTGCCAACAGATGTCTACATGCACATTTTTAGTTAAGAAAACGCTCGCTGTTACTTTCTACGAAGCCTTAACACCTAGTATTGATGAATTTCCTTTGATCTTTTTTTTTTTTTTTTTTTAAAGTTGATGAGAGAGTGATAGCGGGCGCTGGCCTTGTGCAGATGGGCCGTGGGCGTTGTTTTCCTGTGCCGCTACTATGAGCTGGCACTGGACGGGTAAGCTGTCCCTCGCTAACAGCTGTTACGGCAACGTGGCGAAGTAAATGGACAGCGAGACGGTAAATGATCACAAGTCCGCTCTGAAATGATCATGCAATACCTTCTGGAGAAACATGCAAAACCAAAAGACCCGATGATAAACAAAGATTGATTCTCTGTCTACGTGACTGTGGGTTTTTCTGAACCTATGTTGTAAAGGATTTGCGAAAGGATCGATGGCGGATTCATCATGAACGTAAAGGTATTGAGTTTAATACGAGAAACGAGAAAGAAAAAGCATTGATAACAGAGACATAATGAAAATGAATGAAGGCTTTGATAGCAGAAAATAGTCAGGACTTAGACAACACGTGATAACTCTTTATGAAGAGATATTGCACAGGTCTTACCTCAGAGTGATGCTCATCGTTCTGCTGTAACACCTCCATACACAGCTCTCCTAGTCGGATCATGTCCTCCAGTCTCTTCTCTGGAGACGCCTGGCTGCTGTCTGCTGACACACAGACGTCCGAACAGTCACATAACGTCTAACACTCCAAACACTTCACACAAACTAAATGTAAGAACTTAAAGCAATAGATCTAAAGGGCTCAACAATAAGGATTTGGCCAGCTACGTAGTTAGTTAATACAACGTCACATTTCAAGACGACTAAACTTCAAAATTAAGGCAGCATGTACACTTAATGAAATTGAAACTATTTTTTAAAGTGTACAGGGGTGTCAAACTCATTTTAGGTTGAGGGGCGTATGGAAATTGTTTTTAACCATGTGCTGGCCGAATTCCCTTTTTTAAACCATAGTGTGCTGACAGTTATATTAATATTAACCACAAATCAATTTGCAAGAAAACTAGAAAAATGCAGTGCTTTTTGAAAACGGCATTTGTTTTTAAAATAATGTTTTATTTAATATTTTTTTATTAGTGATGCAACAATTTAGAGTTTTCACAGCCAATTTCTTTTACAAGCAAATTCTGATACCAGTTGGAGATTTCTTTTCTTTATTTAAAGTCCCCCTGTAGTCAATAATTGTATCCCTTAAAATTCATCTTTGATCACCAAAATTACATATTTCTGTATTTTCCTGTGACATTGTTTTCTTCAAGCTTTCAAAATAGCTCAAATCTCAAATGTAACTCTACACCCTTGCTTCATTTAGTATACACGGAACCATGAATATGCAAATTAGCCCCGCCTCCACTCACTCAACTTACTGAGATAAACGCTGCACAAGGATATCGCTCTTTACACTGTCGGACACAACAGTAATTAATATGATTAGCATTTTGTTTTACTATATTATCAAACAGCTAATAATGTGTTCCTAATGTTACACAAACCATGTTCCCGTTTACAGTCTGCTTTCTAAAAATCAGGATCCTTAAAAACACTTTGAACAACTCAGAACGTCGGTGGAGAAAGGCATATAGTTCATCATAGCAGCTTAATATACATCATAACACCCGCTGTGTTGCGAAATCTACCCGATTTTTTATATCAACAGAAAATATACCGGGATAACCTGGCTTCTTTTGAGACTCCCCTGCTTCACGGCATAGTAATGATATCCTATGACCGCATGTTGATCTGATGTAGTTTGTGACGTAAGAAACACCAGCGATTTCAAACCGCGTTTTTGAGACTGTCTTTAGATCACTGCAGTTTAAAAGAGAAAATACTCAGCAGTGTTGACTTATGAATTTGCACATGGTTTGTCTTAAAGCATTTTAAAAACGGTATGAAGCATATGAACGATAGTTTATTTTTTTGTGTGCTGGGGCCACTGGAAACATCAGCAGGTGTTCAGCTAGATTTCTCTTCTCAAATCTAAACTACTGGCTGACAAGGGCCATCAAAAAACAAAACAAAAAAACCTTACTGTTGAGCCCTGAAAAGTATTCTGTGAGAACCTTCGATCTGGGCGTAGTCGGTCAGCTGGGAGTAATTGATGAGCGCAGCTTTTTCCAGGCACTTCTGAACTATCTTGTGCATCTCTTCAGTTGAGACAGGTGTGGTGATGTCTTTCATCAGAGCCTGAAGAATGACACTTTCTCTCTCATTTATTTCACTTTAAGCGCATGCTAGTACACACAAGACATGCATATACGGTGCAAAGCATGCATAGTTAATTGGAGGACACTCACCCTTTCTAGAAGAGAGAGTGTGGCTTTAAGAGCCCCCTCCGGTCGCCCGAAGGGGAAACAGTACCTACGGGCAAGAAGACCAGGGTAAAACTCGAGTGGTAATTAACGAAAGGCAGAGAAGAAAGAAGACTGAGCACAAGCTGAAGGAGTCAGTCACAAACCGCTGTTTCTCAGCTATCATGGGACAATAATTACGTCTTTTAAATAGAGATGTTTTCCAAAGCCTGTTGAGGAGGGACAGGTGTCAGCGTACGTACGGGACAATGCTAAACGGGATGAATGAAGACGAAAGAGAAGTGGTTCTCATAAAGGCCTCACACCACAGGTGTGAAAGTCCCCCAGAACGGCCCTCGACGTGTTTTTTTCGTGCGTGTGGGGCAAGAGGCACACTTACCAAGTGACTCAACAAGGTCTAATCAGCTTGGGCTGGGACCCGCGCTTAATCCCCGGCACGCCCCGCACCGGCCTGGCCCCTGTCTGCTGTACCATTTGCATAATCTGAGATGCTGTTTGTAGCTTTTGTTGGAGTGGTTTTATTAGGCTCTGCTGCAAAAGCAAGACTCAAACCCTCTTTACTAGTGTTTCCAGCACTCTACTGAGGGGGGGCCAGCGGGAGGTCGGCTGAAAACGAGGACCAATCAGGAGGGGGGTCTGGTAAACGAGTAAACTGTAAGCTGAGATGCTATACAGTGGTTATCAACTGGTTTTGCTTCAGGGACCAGAAACTATATTGTTAATACACTGTTATTACAATGTAATTACATAATTATATAGTTAGTTTTTATCATTTGGATTTTCCCCCTGATGTTTGCAACCGAGCTGAAATCCATTTGCTGACAAAATCCAAACAATCAACCCAACCCAATTATTCAGACACCACACCAGATATCATGTTTTATATTTTTTTACTAGTGGGTGCAGGACATAGTTAATTTATGTAAGTGAGGATAGCAAAATAAAGTAAACTGTGACATTACACCCCAAAATTATGATATACTTTGACCTGACCTGCAACATTTTTACACCACAGACTGAACGAAATTAAGCATTGTTTGGTAATTTGTTGACCTAAATTGATATGATCTAATTTGTGTACTTAAAGCCGACAGCTATTCAACCTAATTCATTTGTGAGGCAGTCTAACAGAAGTTGGTGTCATATTTCATTACCATTTTCTAAACTATAGCGAATAAACTGTGATAATGTGAGAAATGTTGAAGGTGTCTGAATACATTAAGGTTTGACTCAGTTATCTTAGTAAATTGATGTACACTATAAAGATGAAGTGGACGTGGTAGCTCATCTTACCTGAAATGTGTGATCTGCTTCTCCAATAAAGTCAACAGTCTGCTCCTGATTTCCTCAAACTCCTCCTTCTCCTGTTCTGTAACAGTGCCCATGCCATCCGGTCTGCCAAAACAATGAGGAAACATTCAATTTTCTGTTTTATTCTTTACAGCACCTGTTCTTTCATTTCAAATGCCCTTGGATCCCGTGCTTTAACTTCATAAATCAACAGATTTTTCAAAGAGAGTTGTAAGTTTCACAATTATTCCAACTGAACTGAACAATGCTTCAGCAGGGTTTTGCAATCCAAAACTCTTAAATAAAAGAATATCAAAATAAATGTATCCTTGGTGAATCATATCAAGATAATGCAAGAAGGGAAGCAACTGGAAATATCTTAAAAGATCACACATTCTTTAAATTTAAAATTATATTTCTTTTATAAATCTCGTGGATTTTGTATAAAACTACTCTTTTAATAATTTTAGTCTCCTTTATAATGTTATTTTTATTAATTTAATATTTGTTTGACTAATAAATAAGATGTTTATTCAAAATAAAATAAATAAAAACAAGACTACAAATGATTCAAAAACTAATTGAATAAAATAAATTTCAAATCATATTTAATATCAGACATTTTATTATTTTGAATGAAATTTATATTATGTCCTAATCATTCTTTTATATTTATTTTATTTAGGATGCAATTATTGTTTCAATCTACTATTTATTTAAATTCATTAAAGGAGTAGTTCACTTTTAAAATGAAAATTCTGTCATCATATACTCACCCTCATGTTGTTTCAAACCTGTATGAATTTCTTTCTTCTGCTGAACAGAAAGGAAGATATTTAGAAGAATGTCAGTAACCAGGCAGTTTCTGGTTCCCATTGACTTCCATAGTAGGAAAAAAAATATACTATGCAAGTCAATGGGAACCAGAAACTGCCTAGTTACTGACATTCTTCTAAATATCTTCCTTTCTGTTCAGCAGAAGAAAGAAATTCATACAGGTTTGAAACAACATGAGGGTGAGTATATGATGACAGAATTTTCATTTTAAAAGTGAACTACTCCTTTAAGTCACAGATTTAAACAAATACCCTGTTACTGCAATAATCAAATATAGCCAGCATATGTTCAATCACTAAGCATTGCACAATTGCACTTTAATCGCTAAAGTAATCATTCCAAACTTCAGTTTTTAACTGTCGACAATGGGCAGTTTAGTTCGAAGCCATTGTGTCTTGCTATCCAAACCCTCCACACTTTCTGAATGGCACAGCTTAGCGCTGTAGAGAAAGCGCTTTCCTTACACGCAGAGGTAAAGGCAACTTGTAAACCTGTCTGTTCTGCAAATCCCTCTCCATTAAATGAAATCCGCCTTTTCTTTTTGACAAGAGCCAGCTAATCCCGAGAGAACACAAAGAGGGAGTGTGAAGAGCGGCAGAAGATGTGTATGCGCGAGCATGGGGGGGGCGAGATCAGCGCCTACAAATGAAAAGGAAAAAAAAAATCTCCTTTTTGCATTATGGTAAAGGCTAAGGAGTGTATAAACTCAACATCGACCCTTTAATCTCGGTGTCTTTGTCTGTCGTACTGTGTAGGCTCATTAGTTCTTAAGGAAGGCATCTTAGTTTAACTGCTTCTAACAAGAGGCCTGGGAATTGAACTGTTAGCATGAGGGAGAATCACTCCGGTTTAAAGTCTTTGCTTGTTTGGAGCTCCCAGTACATCACCAAAACCTACGACTACCAAAGCTTCGCGACTTCAGTCAGTAATTAAGTCTCTCACAATTCACACATACTCCCATTGACTTGACTAATGCTAAACGAATCCTTCAAACCTTGAAACACATCCAATTCTACCTTACATAACACAACATTATTAGTGGTGTTTGCTGAGGAAGGCATCACTTTTGATATCATTATTCAGGGCTCTGTAATAAGGACGTCCCACTGGCCGGGGGCCAATGTGAGAGAATTTGGGGCCATTTGATGATGGTAAGTTTTATACCGTGAAAAATGTAAACATTTCATTTACTCTGATATTTGGTTGATTGCAAACTTCAGCTTGTCAAATCGCTGGCTAACATAGATGACGTTTTGTTGAAACTGCATGAATGACATCTTATAGTCTTGGTATAAGAATGAGTTGAAAATGACAAACTAACCAGATGTTTAGCTAATTATGCCATTATTTTCCAGTAAAAGTGTTTATGAATTTATATACTGTATGTTTGGAGTCTTCTGTATAATTATAATACCTATATAATGTCCAGCTATTATTGCAAAGCATTGTGCATGTTTTGTACAAAGTTTTTAAACTGATATGAAATTAAACTAATATGTGCTGAACTGAAAAAATTAGGAAAGAAATTTAATAATAAAAAAAATAAAAAAAATAATATAATAATATTAGTGTGTGTGTGTGTGCATTTAGATTTTTAAATATTTGATATACATAAATTATACAATATTATTACTATTATACTGGAAATACAATATAATATAATGCACATTCTTTGTAAAATAAACTACCCTTTTATAAAAGTAAAATAAATAAATTAAAATAATAAATTAAACAATAATAAATATAAAAATTAAAAAGTGATTGAAAAAACAAATATTTTATATATTTAAATATTTATAATTTAGTATATATACACATATATACAATTTTGAATGACAAAATTATAAAATTAAAAATTACAAATGTGCAAGTCATAATGAAACACACACACACACCCCACACACACACACACACACACACACAACAACACACACACCCCACACACACACACACACACACACCACACACACACACACACACACACACACACACACACACACACACACACACACACACACACACACACACACACACACTAAGAAAACTGGCAGCAGAGTTGCCAGGTCTGCAGAACAAAACTAGCCCATTGGCCAATTAAAAATAGCCCAATGAACATAAGCCAAATTTCAATACTCAAAATATACCTAAAAACACATATTATACTGTTATGCAAAATGAAAACTACTACTGTATATTGTAGTGATCACAAAGCTTCTAGCAGTTTTATCTTTGGGAGAATATAAAATATTTCAAGACAAGCATATTTAAGTCAAAAAATGGGGCGGTTTAAAAGTTTTCCAATTCCGTGGGAAAACCTCAGACTTGGCAACCCTGACTGCCAGAGGATTTTAAATAGACAAACACCATTCACATTTTCTTCAGAAAATTAAAAAATGTAGTTGTACATATTATTCTAAGTTGCTTGGTATGAATGTCTGCAAAACCATAAATGTAACAGTAAGATGTACACAATAAGTACACAATCACAACAAGCTCCGAGATGCTTCATTTCAAAGTGAAGGAACTCGAATGTGCAGAAACCCCAGTGTAAGTGTCGTTACCCTCCACCTCACGCAGCGCTGCCTCATGTTTGGCAGTCCAAGTGGAAGCGGGTGCAGTGTGCTGCCCTGTTAGGGAGCAGACTTATTGTTTGCGCCTGATGAAGCGAGTGTGTTTAAGACGAGTGAAACGCTGACCTGTCCGGGGCCCATCAAAGAGGGTTAAACAGTGGCAGGAGTCTTGAGAAAGTCTGGCCGTGCCAACATGTCCAAGAAGTTGGTTGTTAGTTTTTAAAGCTCTGGGTTTGCAAGAGTTCTTTCTCGGCTTATCTTGGCTAAGTGTGATTGTAAAATGCAGATGGCAGTTTAAGCAAATATATGAGCTACTGGTTTCAGAGTGAAGCGTGTCATTTACACATGTGTACTTCAGCATCGCATATATTAGTCAAGAACCCTAAGGTTCTAGAACAGTCTTTACAAGAGAATACAAAGAGACTCCAATCCTCAATGACAGATGGGTTGGTGTATATCCGATCAAATCAAGACCCAATGGACAAGACAGAAGTGACAATCCAAAGGGTGAGGATCTGGATGTGTGTCATGTTTACAGTGAGTAACTGATTGTGCCGACTGGTAAATACTCTTGTCACATGGGGCAGCCGAGCATGATGGACAGGCGAGAGAGGAGAGAAAGAGGTTAGCTTGTGATTACTGTCACTCTCGTCGCTGTCAGTACGCCCTCGCCAGTTCATCTCACACACCTGTCCGTTTGCTCTCGCGTACTTGCTTCTAAGTCTCAAGCCTCGTCGAGCCCAGGGTGCACCTGTCAGTCAAACACAGGCGACATCGACTGAAATGTGCCACAAGGATGTTTGCACTGACAAACATGTCTGAAAGGAGTTTCGGTTAACACACCGTTACCTAGAATATAAGAATTTATAGACTCAATGGTTTTGTACACATCACAATTAAATACAAGTCTTAATTGAGTAAAAGTTTCAACTCATTTTCTTAATATCAACTATGATATATGCTTCAGTAGATGCCACGAGTCAGTTTTATTTCAACTGTCAAAATGGCGTTTATTAGACTTCACTACCCATAATTCTGAAGAGATATCCACCAATCAGAGAAGTTGCTGTTACTATAGAAACAAAAAATAATGCAAAAGAGCTCAGCAGTTATTGGAATAGCCTGTATAATTACAATAGCCTATAGGCTATGTAGATAGTTTTTTAGCTATTGTTGCAAATTTCTTTGTAATGAAAATAACATTCAATTTTGTTGTGGAAAATGTAGAGTAATCTTTTTTATTATACATATTTATAATATTTATTACAACATTTATTTAAAAAAATAAATAAATAAATAATCAAAATTTGTATAAAAAATGTATGATAATACATATTGAAGAAATGTTAAATATATAATTTAAAGAATAATATATTTGTAGAAAATGTAGTACTGGGCAACAATTAACCGCGATTAATTAGATCCAAAATAAAAGTTTGTGTTTACATAATATATGTGTGTGTACTGTGTATAATTATTTTGTATATATAAATATACACACATGCATGTATATTTAAGAAACATTTGTTATTTATATATAAATATTTATATATAATATAAATGATTATAAATGTATATATACAGTATTACATGCAAATATTTCTTAAATATATACATGCAATTGAGTATTTATATAGAAAATAATTATACACCGTACACACACATATATTAATTTAAAACACAAACTTTTATCTTGGATGTGATTAATCGTGAGGAATCGTTGCCCAACTAAATTTTTTTTTTTAGAAATATAAATACCATAATATTGTGAAATAAAATAGTTAGAAAAACAATATATAGTTATATACAATATATTGTTTATCATACATACTACTTTTTATACTATATATATATATTAAATATTTTTATTTAATTACATAATTTTCACTTTTTTGTAGTCCGAATACACAGTGAACACACATTAGAGATGCACGGATCAGCTTTAACATCACCCGAATCCGCTGTTAAAAATAAATCATCCACCTACCATATGATTTTCTCTGATTTAGATATCCGCACCCGTTCGTCACATTACAATCATTCTAATTCTCAGGTGCTGATGATATGGTAACGTATTACACTGAAGAAGGCTGCTGTTCAATTAACATGAAGTAATTGAGTAAAAATTCTTCTTTGGCAAAACTGCATTTCCTTAATAGCCAGGCTTTACGCTGTTTCCATCAATGCAACATATTCCCGAAATTAAATACGTTCATACCAAGCAAAGGCTGGATATAGGCGTTATTCATTTATTTTTAATTCTTTTTAAAAATTCTCTCTGATCTGTTTTGCTCCATTGCTGCTTAAACAAGTGGACCCTGCAACTGCATAGATAGCAAATTAGTGCCTGACAAAAAAATTAAGCTTTAACACATTCATTTTCCATCGTTTATCTCATCCACCAGCGACCCACTCGCATTTAATTGGAATGTTATTTTTTATTACTTGGCCCGTCTGACCCACTGATATAACTGTGATCTGCGCATCACTAACACACGGCTTACAACTCTTTATTGATCCATTAAAAAAAAATGAATTTCCCAGACCTAAGACTGCAGAAAAAGTGTTTGGTCTCTGTTGTCGGTGGGTGCAAGATCAGTAGTGAGGATAAAGAAGATGGCAACAATCTTCACAGGTTTAAAGCTGCACACTCACCATCAGAAAGGCTTACTGTCATAACCGTTCCTTGAGTTATTGACTGACGCATTAGATCAGTTGAGCGAATGCATTTTCATCTGAACTGAAGATGAGAGGTTCTCTGGACCAGGGTTAAGGCTATTGTTATTTTCTTCTTGTGCACAAAATAATCTTCACATTAGATTAAAATAAGATGCAAGAGAAGAAAGTTCAACAATGATGAAACGAATGTGATGTTTATCTAAAGTCATTTTTGCTTATTGGTATGATTGAATTGAATCATCGATGGTCAGCAGCAAAGAAATTGGCTAATAAAAAGTGAGATGAGTAAATGCATGCTTACATTTAGTCTAGAAGTACAATAACATGTTCAGCAACCTTGATAAATATGCTAAATGATAAAATATCATATGCTATGATAAAAAATAGCTTGGAAAATAAATCTGCATTGTTTATCCTTTATCTTTCATTGAAGTAAAACAATTGAAAGTGAAAATAAATGTTTTTCTCCAAAACACATTGGCCACAATTATTGGCACCCCTAGAAATTCTTATGAGTAAAATATCTCATCAGTGGCATATTCCCAGTGATATTTCATTTGTTCTTTTATCACACCAGGGTGACTAGGAGCATGAAATTGTAACTTCTTGTTTCATAAATATGAGGAAACACAAAGGCCAAATTCCCTTAATCACCGATCATAATAAGAAAACCAGAGGATATAGTTCTGATATACTTTAGTTCTAGCTAAAGTATTGACCATTTCCATTTCCACCGTCAGGGCAATAATTAAGAAGTTCCAATCAACTAAAGATGTTACGAATCTGCCTGGAAGAGGAAGAGTGTCTATATTGTCCCAACGCACGGCGAGGAGGAGAGTTTGACTGGCCAAAGACCTTTTTCTTTTCCTCTTTCTTCAGAGAACAGAGAGAGAGAGAGAGAGAGAGAGAGAGAGAGAGAGAGAGAGAGAGGCGCGGGCGCGATCGAACAGTGGAAAAAATATACTACGTCATTTTGATCATACAGGACATCTTTCAAACTGCAAAGTGTTTACTTATATTTGTGTCAGTGTTAATTTCGTTGACAAAAATAATGACGAAAATTATTCGTCAACGACATTTTTTCACAGACGAAAACGAGACGATAACTAAATAAAACCTAGTTTTGAATGACAAAAACTATGACGAAAATCTATTGACATTTTCTTCAACGAATAAAAACTAGACGAAAATGTTAGATAGTGACGACCTGGGAAGCGATCCGTCAGAACTGATGTCCTGCGTGTGTGGTAGATGCGCACATGTGTACTGTAACATGCTGATCTACCCAGCGGTCTCATAAAATGTAAAAAATGTAAACGTCTGGGAGAATGAGTAGAGCAGACATATAGATCTGAATAAGAGCTAAAAAAAGAGCTCTATTCCGTACGGCACACACCTATCCTGAAGCGTGCAGCCATAGACACCTATACAGCGCGCGAGGACTGAATTGAGCTCTCTTTCGTGTCTTAATGGACAAATACACGCTAAATGTCCGTTTTGGAGAGTATTCATGTAAACTATGTCGGTTATGTCTTAAACAGTTGTGAGTGTATCGGATGTGCATCAGTGCAATTGTATCCGCATGTCACTGGACATGATCTGATGTCTTAAAGTGACAGTGGCAATAAACCTAATGCGGTCTGTGTGCTTAATATTGATCAAGCAACAAAAGAAAATAATTCACTGTTTGTTAATAGCTATAATAAGGATTAATTATATTTAATTCATACAAATAAATATGCCATCTTGAAAGAATAAAGAATGATGTATGCAAGTAGTTATAAAGAATGCATATCATTCATTGAAAAGAAGACTGTGTTTTACTTTAGGATAAGTGGTTTTATTTAATTTTAAGATATTTTTCATGTCACAATAGTTAAATCTGTATCTGTTTTGCATGTTAAACCTAAAAATCATTCATATTAATAGGTTAATAAATGTTTTCTCCGGGAGTAAATGGGTTTGAACATTTTAGAGACATTCTAAATTAATGCATTACAATTTAACTAAACCCATTATATTTTAGTTGACTAAATCTACTGTAGATTTAGTCGACTAAAATCTTATTGTATTTCGTCGACTAAAACTAGACTAAAACTAAAACAATTTAGATGACTAAAATATGACTAAAACTAAATGGCATTTTAGTCAAAAGACTAAGACTAAAACTAAATCAAAATTTGCTGACAAAATTAACACTGATTTGTGTACACTCGCACTAAAACACAACATTGTGCTTTCGTCACACTCTAAGATTGGTGGCCCACACTGGATTTTCCAGAGTCAAACTTCCGGGTTTGTGTACCCCTCAACGGCGTTCGAGTTTTCAAAATGGCCGCCAGGTGAATAAGGCGAATAGACAATGAGTGGGCTGAACTGAAGAGAAGCACCAACATGGATCTGGGAATCTGGAGAGATGATCTTCAGGTGTTCTCCAAACTCATCAGGCATTATGGGAGAAAACTCAGAGCTGTTAACTTGGCAAACGGAGGTATGGAATAAAAGGGTGTCATTAATTGTGGCCACTGTATATTAGAGAAACACATTAGAGATTTTCCCCCCATTCTCATTTTTTTTTACGTCAATGTAAGGTTAGATTTTTGTGATTTTTTTGTGAACAAAATCAAAAGGATTAACAATACAGATTTATTTTCACAGGTTTCTTTGTTCATATTTACAAAGGGTGCCAATATTTTTGACCAGGACTGCATAAAGAAGTCATTGAATTATGACCAAGGGTAGTAGCAAAGTACCAAAGTAGAAACAGCACAAAAATTCGATATATTCCCATGAACACTCTCTACACACGACTGCACGGCTGAACTGTCATTATTCAAGCAACACCCCCCTCCAACAAAAAGCTACTCATGCCAATTTTCCTCATTTGTAACTGATGATTATCTTGAGAGGCTAATCATTACTGTTCCTAATTGACTAAATTAGCCATCAAAGAGAAGGAGCACATCCGTGTGTATTTAACATCTAATCAGTCAATTGACGGGTGATTCGAGGTAAGTGGAAAACCAACAGCTTTCAGTACACGCGAACACAAAGGACTTCGCCAACAAGTGGACAAGAGACATTGCTCATACCACGAGCTGCAGTCAGTCCTCTTACCGCTAACGCAAGCCTATTTTAGTCTTTAAGTAATGTCAAACCATCAATAATTCGCATAATCAATTACAGAAAACAAGCTTGTATAAAATTCTGATCCTCAGAGGCCTTATCAAAGAAAAATTATTAAAATGTAGAAGGAGCACAAATGGACTCTGTAATTATGGTTTAATTGCTTTGCGTTTTGAGATAATAGAGAAACATTAATTAATTTGCCAAGCAGACGCTCTCAGTCTCTCTTTGAGTGATGCTGAACATGGAGAACGCATGCTGAGCGCCTCCCGAGTGATTAAAGTATTTCTTCTGTCTTCTCATTCCTTTTGTATGCCCACCCATTATGTGCGGACAAAAGCCATTCTGAGTGTTTTTTTTCTTCCTTTTTGTGATCTATCAAACATGTGGGACTTCTCATTTGTCCACCACAAATGAAATCCTTGATTTCAAACACTTAATATGTGAGAATTCAAAATGCACAACCTCCTGGGAAACCAAATGTTCCTTGCTGTTTGGAAGGGCTATAGGGCATTGTTAAAATGGTTGTTGTTATATATAAATGATAAGAGACCATTTTTCACATGTTGTCAGTTTTATTTAAAAACAAAAAATACTTTCCCATGTAAAGAACAAAAATAAAATATCGGCATCAAAATGTGTAAATGTATACTAAAAATTATTTTACAATTATATACAAAATAAATCTTCTATCCCATCTGAAATTTAATCGTATATATATATTAGGGCTGTTAAATGATTAATCGTGATTAATCGCATCCAAAATAAAAGTTTGTGTTTACATAATAAATGTGTGTGTACTGTGTATAATTATTTTATATATATAAATACATACACATGCTTATATATATATTTAAGAAATATTTGCAAGTATATACACTATATATATAGATTTATATATAATTTATATTATATATAAATATAAATATTTTATATATAAATAACATTTTTTTCTTAAATATATAACACGTGTGTGTACTTATATATACAAAATAATTTTACACAGTACAAACACATTTATTATGTAAACACAAACTTTTATTTTGGATGCGAATAATCGCGATTAATCATTTAACAGCCCTATATATATATATATATATATGCCTATTTCTCTCAAATATTGTTCACAAATCTGTCTAAATCTGTGTTAGTGAGCACTTCTCCTTTGCTGACATAATCCATCCACCTCACAGGTGTGGGGTATCAAGATGCTGATTAGACCGCAAGATTATTGCACAGGTGTGCCTTAGGCTGGCCACAATAAAAGGCCACTCTAAAATGTGCAGTTTTACTGTATTGGTAGTCCGAAAACCAGTCAGTATCTGGTGTGACCACCATTTGCCTCACACAGTGCAACACATCTCCTGCGCATAGAGTTGATCAGGTTGTTGATTGTGGCCCGTGGAATGTTGGTCCACTTCTCTTCAATTGCTGTGCAAAGTTGCTGGATATTGGCAGGACCTGGAACACGCTGTCCTATACACTGATCCAGAGCATCCCAAACATGCGCAATGGGTGACATGTCCGGTGAGTATGCTGGCCATGCAGGAACTGGGATGTTTTCAGCTTCCAGGAATTGTGTACAGATCCTTTCAACATGGGGCCGTGCATTATCATGCTGCAACATGGTCGTGGATGAATGACACAACAATGGGCCTCAGGAACTTGTCATGGTATCTCTGTGCATTCAAAATGTCATCAATAAAATGCACCTGTGTTAGTTGTCCATAACATACGCCTGCCCATAACATAAAGCCCACCGCCACCATGGGCCACTCGATCCACAATGTTGACATCACCAAACCGCTCACCCACATAACGCCATACATGCTGTCTGCCAGACAAACTGCCAGACAACATAGAATCTGAGCATTTGCCCACTCAAGTCGGTTACAACGATGAACTACAGTCAGGTCAAGACCCTGATGAGGACGACGAGTATGCAGATGAGCTTAGAGACGGTTTCTAACAGTTTGTGCAAAAATTCTTTGGTTATGCAAACCGATTGTTGCAGCACCTGTCGGGTGGCTGGTCTCAGATGATCTTGGAGGTGAAGATGTTGGATGTGGAGGTCCTGGGCTGGTGTGGTTACACGTGGTCTGCAGTTGTGAGGCCGGTTGAATGTACCGCCAAATTCTCAGAAACGCCTTTGGAGACGGCGTAGAGAAATTAACATTCAATTCACGGGCAACAGCTCTGGTGGACATAGCATGCCAATTGCACGCTTCCTCAAAACTTACGGCATCTGTGGCATTGTGATGTGTGATAAAACTGCACATTTTAGAGTGGCCTTTTATTGTGGCCAGCCTAAGGCACACCTGTGCAGTCAAAACAGCATCTTGATATGCCACACCTGTGAGGTGGATGGATCATCTCTACAAAGGAAAAGTGCTCGCTAACACAGATTTAGACCGATTTGTGAACAATATTTGAGAGAAATAGGCCTTTTGTGTACATAGAAAAAGTCTTAGATCTTTGAGTTCAGCTCATAAAAAATGGGGGCAAAAACAAAAGTGTTGCGTTTATAATTTTGTTCAGTGTATATAAATTACTGAGATATTTTTCAAATGATCTTTTTTTATGTTCGACAGAAGAAGGATAGTCACACAGGTTTGAACATGGAGAGTAAATGTAAATTTAGAGAAAATTTAAATGTAAAGAGAGTACATTTTGGATGAATATACCTTTAATACCCATTAAAAACACATTAATCTCATTAAATAATTTATGCAATTGTAAGTGTAGTGTAAATGCATAGATGCCTCCCCTGAGCTGCAATAAATGGTCTGTAAATATATCTAAATACCAATTCAGATGCAGCTTAAAAAAATGGCTGTTGTAACCTAAAAGTTTATGTGTAACAAATTCTATGTTGAATCAAATAAAAAAATATTTCTAAAGCTACTTTTTGTAATATATATTTGATGCTTTTCTCATTTAAGACAACAATGACTTTATATTATATTTTGGGGTCATTTATCAGCCATATCTGAAGTGTGATTAATTTGATCCAAATTTTAAAACATAAATTTATATATAAAGTGATATTTGAAATACGTATTGTATGTATATATGTTTATACATATACACTTAATTAATTAGTTGTATTAAAATTTAGAAAGACAGCATGGCACTGATATGGTCATGGTCATGAGTTCGATTCCCAGGGAAAGCAAAAACTGATTATAAAAATGTGTATCAATTGGGATAAAAGTATCTGCCAAATCTATAAATGTAAATGAAAATGTGCGCAAAATTACAAAAACATATTCTAATACCTGTTTCCGTGGACATGTGAGGCACAGAAGGCATAGCTGTAGTGTAGGAGGGTGGGGTCCACCAGGGCGTTGTTATCCGAGAAATCCATCAGGTCTTTCAGGTAGCAGAGGTGACGATGACAGCCCCTCACCCCGTACCGAGCGCAGTACTCATCCAGAACAAACACCTGACCGGGGCTGAACCAACCCTGCAAACACCACAGCACATGATGAGAATAAAACACATTTAATATGAACATGAAATTAGCTGATCTCAGCCAGTCTTTTTCAGCCAAATGCTTCAGAAATGTTTATCCTAACATAACATTACGTAACATAAATGAATGTAGAGCAGCGTAACATAACATTGATTAAATGTGACAAAGATTTCTGTCAAATAAATGCTGTTCTTTTGAACTTTCTATTAATTAAAGAATCCTAAAAAAAACTATTAGGTTTCCACAAAAATGTTAAGCAACAACAACTGTTTTCAACAATTATTATAATAAGAACCATTATTTTTAATTGAGTACCAATAATAATTGAGCACTAAATCATCATAGTATGATTTCTGAAGGATCATGTGTTGTGTACGTATGCATTTATGCATCTATGTATATATGTGCATATTATAATGTATGTATATTTATACATTTCAATAATACTACATTAAATACGCACATTTTTCTTTAAGACTCCTAAATATCCAGCTGTATATAATATACTCAGGAAAAAACGGGTCTCACAACAATTTTCTTTAATAACATTTGCACAGCATGTCTTTCATTTGATTCGCTCACATCACGTACATCAGTATCATTCTCACAGTAAAAAAAGTGTATTATTATTAAGTGACTCAAGAAAGTCAATTTGCACTTACATTAGGTGAGTGTTTATTTTGGACTTTAGATGCACGTCACCTAATAAAGGCATAAAACATACACATGTCCTGTATCTGAGGGCCAAAAGCAACAAGTACCACAGTAAACAGCGAAGAAAAAGTTTTTTAAAAATGCCGCTGACCCCAGCAGGACCTCTGTGAAGTCAAGACATTCGTCAAACGTACACCCGTACCTAGTTTCTCCTCGACAACACTGCTACGCTAATTGAACCCGAAGTGTCTAATTTCAGCACGCCTCTCATTTCACGCCAAGACACACACACACACACACACAAAACCAAACCGCAGCGTGCGAGACGAGCTCTTCCAAAAAAAAAATTGTTAAAAACACCCCGTCTATTTCCAACATTTAAACAAACGAGTGCAAGGTTAAGTGCAAACAATTAATTCATATGCAGAAAAGTCACACGTAATGCAGGCGGGTGGAGATCGCCGCGAGGCTCCTGTTGCATTCATTAGCTCATTCATCCCTCACATAATAACTAAATTAGGCATGAATCTTACAAACTTAATTAAGACGCCTTCTCTGAAGGAACGTTAGCAAATTAACACTTTGAGGGGGCCGCTCGCCCACGACGGTGCGGAGGGCCGCGAATAAAGGAGAACTGCGATGTCTGAGACGTTCACAGGAGACCGGCAGTCACGAGGGACCGTCGCACGCGAGATACCGAGACCCTCTGACCCCCCGTCAGGAGCAAAGACAGCAAGCTTCATTAAAGTCCAGTGACGCACGATTCCAACAAAGCTGATGTACGGTGTATTTTGAGATACGTGCACTTGATAGCTCTGTCTCTTCGTCAAACGGTCTGTCTGACCTGTGCAAACCCGCTCTATTGCTATTTGCATTACTCTAAATGTCGGTTAAGTGCTTATATGACGGCTGGACTCCTTTCAATATTTACAGATACTATATGACTAAAGTGTGTGCATGATGTGTTACACAAGAAGCATTCAATCTTGCAATCTCAAAAGTATGTTTTCCCACAGTCATATTCATAAACTCTCAATTTTGAGTAAAAATTGGCTTTGGTGAGTAAATAAACCAGAGTTACTCACCAGTTGGCCGGTAACTTTATAAACATACAAACCATCTACTAAAGGAAACATCTGTCGAGCTTTCTGAAAACTTTGACCTCTGGGAAAAATTTGTCATCAGAAGTTTATCTAGAGGACTTTTTTCTTCCAGAACTGCATCTAGAGACGCATATGTGGAGTATTTAAAAAACAAAACTATTGGTGTAGAAACAATCGTCACTTAGATACTGCTAGTATATTTCACAAATAATTACAAAGAACTGCCACGTAACACGTTGAATTTAACGTGAAAAACTGAAATACACTTTTTCTTGTAAAACATACTCCAATAATCAGTTTCATTTACAACTGCGAAACATATGTGTTTACAGTTTAAGCATCTGAAATTAAAAAAATCTCATAAATGATGATGCAAGTGACAATGACCCGTGCAAGTCACTTAACATGCAATAAAATGCAAAATAATCCCATTGTCACATGGACAAAGCACAATAAAAAAAAAAAATATAAAATAACATTTTATGACCATTAAAAAAAATAAAGTTTGGATCCTTATATTTTAATCTTGACAATAACTTGTGATGTGCATAATTGTAAATAATGTAAATAATTGTAATAATTTTAAAATGCTAGATAAAAATAATTTTATGGAGCCAGTGGAAATATTAACTTCATTCCCAACTGACCAGCAAAAAAAAAAACACACACACATTTAAGGCCAGAGCAACCGCCCATCTTTCCACTTTTTCCCCCTTCAACTTTCTTCTTTGTCACAGTCCGTCTCTTCCCGTCTTGGTCAGATCTATTAATATTGCACCATTCAGGGCTGAGGCACGGTGGCCCAGCGCCGAGCCGAGTGCCACAAGATGTTCCACTCTGGCAAACAGATGGCCTGCTCGTGTCTTGGCTCCTACCGCTCAATTAACCACTAACGACCGACTGAGACGGCAGCAGCAGCATCCTAACCAACACGGCCCAGTCTGGCTCTCAAACACACACACGCACACACACGCACACACACACACACACACACACACACACACACACACACACACACACACACACACACACACACACACACACACACACACACACACACACACACACACACACACACACACACACACACACACACACACACACACGCAGTCTGACGACAAAACCTTGCTTGTGGACGACAAAACCAATTTAGTTTTTTGGCTTAATATATATTATACTAAGTTCTGTATGGTATAAACTGGATTTTCTAAAAATATATATATTTATATTTATATAGATACAGATATACTTGTTAATTTTATTATATTTTTTTCTATATTGCAATTTATATAAAAGAAAACAATTACTTAATTTAAATATTAGGGCTTTTTCAGCACATTCAGCTCTCGGCTAAACTGGATTGTGTCGCTAGTGCACTAAAATGCCATAACTTCAGACCTTCAAAAAAAAATATACATTTATTTTAATATAATTGACAAACCAACTAATAAGTCAACATCCTATCCTGCTGGATTCATATGCGTCTCTTGTGTGGTCAAGGCATGAATCACTTTATTCCTCCAGTAACTGACAGTAATAGAAAGCTTTTTATGGACCATCTATAGGCCATTTTGGCTTGTTAATAAGGGCAAGCATGGAGGAGTGTGTCACAGGGAGAGTGTGTGATTATGGGATGGAGGGTGAAGGGGATGTGAGTAATTATATTAAGGTTGGAGCATGACTGCTCATCACTCTCCCTAATTTGAGGACACATTCACAGCCTGAACTTTTTGATTGCAAATATACACTTTTTTTCCACAGTCACTTCTGAGGATGCACACACAGTCCAATGAATCTAGTGTTCACATTCCCTGTAGTTACGAGGAAAGAAAATCCAAATATTGGTCTTTGAATCACCAACAGCTCACTGAACCTAATCCCTGCATCAAACGACAGCTGACGCAAAAAAAAGTTGAGCCTTACAACTGCATCACTTATTGATTTCCCTTCAGGCCACTTGTATTGATTGTGAGTTTTTTTGGAGTAAGCTTGAAAATCTGAGACTTGAAGGCATATATATATATATATATATATATATAATATATATATATATATATATATATTATATATATATATATATATATATTATATTATATATATATATATATATAATATATATGTCATATAATATACTACAAGTATCTATCCATCTATCCATCTATCTATCTGATTTCACACCACATTTCGGATCATACTGAATCTAACACATTTACATGTATACACATACAACATTTTTACATTTTTTATGTTTTCGCTGATCCCAAATGTGGTGTGAAAACAAATTAAAAAACAGTTTTTTTTTGTTAAGATTGGATTTCAAGTAGTTTTTTGACAAATTTTGTAATGCCATAAAATGTACATGTGCTTACATTACAATAGCAACTAATGCAGATAAACAGATATTGCCGAAACTGTCTGAAAAAACGGATCGTATTTCATTACTTGCAATCCTAAAGATTGCAAAAACCCTAATATATATAGTCTATATAAGACACATTTTATAGTCAATCATATAGTATATGCATGTGGTCTACTGAAAAATCCGTTCCCCCTCCGTTCGTTTCCCTGAAAACAGGCCCACTCCCCCACAGATGTCACATCCCAGAAGGCATGGGAAAAGCAGCACATTCAGGTGGCTTTTGTGGCTCCCTTTTAGCTGAACACAGAAGTTTGAACAAAGGCTGGGGAGTCTTTACAAAGAGCCAAACGCAGACAGAGTCATTCAGAAGCTGAATGGATAACAGAAGGTGCTCACTCGGAGCAGGTACGGAGCGACAATGGGGACGAAAAGAGAGATGGGGGGGGGGGGGGGGTGTTAACAGCAAATGGTAAAAAATGGTATTTATATTATATATAATTTATTTTCTCCATATATATATATATATATATATAAATAACAAAATTATTCATTTGCACCATTGGCCGTGTATCTCCACCAAACTTGAAGTCCATTGTGGACTATTTGCCTGCATTATGTTCCTAACGCCTGTTCCAATTTCATCACACGCACACAGGCATAAACAGGAGGCAAAAAAAGGCAGTAAATGGAGGAGCCAGGATGCAAGTGGATGGTTTTCCTATTTGGGTTGTATTGATTGGAAGTGTTTATCCCTGTCTTAACCGTGAGCCCTCACTCAGCCGGAGGGCTACATCCCTCCCCTTCAGTCATACAGTATAAAGTCACACACCCCTCCTCTATTATACTTTCACCAACACATCACACACTCACTTACGAGCAGGCACAAATGGAATCAACAGACTTTATGATAATTTTCCAAATGTATTCTAAACGTTTCAATTTTAAAACAGACAGAGCCCAATCTATTCTTATAAATCAGTTTCTTTTTTTTTGTAAATCAAAGCCGTACAGCACAACCAGTGAAGTCTAATCACTTCCTGAACAAATGATTCTTATATGCCAGTTCATTTTAGTGAATCAAAACCACTTAAAACAACCAGTGTAGTCCGACTTCTGAACAAATGACTCATAGGAGCAGATTCTTTTTAGTGAATCAAAACTAGTGAAGTCCAAGCAATGCCGGCTCGATTTAGTGAATCAAAAACCTCAGCGCTACCCAATGGAATCCCAGACGAATGATTCTTACCAATAAGTTCTTTTCAGTAACTCAAAACCACACAGCACTACAAATATATTTCAAACAGTTCCTGGATGAGTCATTTTAGCGAATCAAATCCATTCAGCACTACTAGAGTATTTCCACTGATTGCTAAATGAATGGTTCTTGAGTCAGTTCTTATAAGTGAATCAAAACATCCAACACAACCATAGTAGTCCAGCATCCAAATGAATTCGTTGTATGAACTGGTTCTTTTCAATTAATCAAAAACATACAGTGCAACCAGTGTAGCCCAATCGATTCCCAAACAAATGATTCCTAATGATTCCTAAACAAATGATTTTTTTTAGGAGTCAAACACATACAGATTAAATGTGTACATTTATGCTGCAAATTATATTAGAATTAGCCAATTTTTCCCCAAATATTTCTTTCTCAAGTCCTAAAAATACTTTAGGAGCCATAAAATAACCAGAATTGTTCAAAGGACCTGCTAATAAAAACACATCATATAATATGTGTGATTATTCCATTTTTTTGTGCTCTCTCTCAGCTCACCAGGCAGGAAAAGGAGTCGTTCATGCGATGTGTGAGCGTGTGTTTCTGCAGGATGAAGAACAGGCTGGTGTGGTCGAAGTTGCAGGGCATGGCAGAGATGAGTTCCTCCACTCCCTGTCTCTGAGTCTTCTCCAGACCTGTGCCAGAAACACACACAGTCAGAAGTCTGGCACGTGCTGGCATACAGGGCCGTTTTGTGCTGGGAATCTAATCCCCACCATAAGAGATGGCCAGTTAATGCCCGTTCGTGTTGTTAATACATGAAGACGTTCATTAGAGCAAAAGGGGGAAAATGTATATTTCAAAGAATTTTATACGTACTACTATTCACTGTGACGGTTCACACCTTGAAACGCTGTGTAAAAGACCACAGTCTGTGTTTGGTTACACAGTCTCCATCTTCGTACACATCCCGAGTGTTTGCATTTCACCTCTTTTGGCCAAAGCTAGGCTGTGAAACTCAGTTTTCCACATTTCAGCTGCAAAAACTGGCAGGCGCTAGGGAAGCGTGGCTGTAAACTGCTGTAAAATATTAGCACTTTGTCCACATGCCCACATAAATATCGGCACCAAAGTGCTCTAATTTATCAATCGAACACCCCTCGCATTCAAACCAGCATTCAGCCTTTTAAAATAAAGGGCAGATGTTTGCTAAGCTACGATAGGATGAATGTCCTGATCTTTAGCGCATTAAACGTTGCGCGGAAACAACATATAAACAATAACCGTGACTCCCGAGCACTTAAAGCAATTTTTTTCATACAAAGTTGTATGAAAGTGATGTCACTCGTTCAGACCGCGCTGATTGAGTCTCGACCTTGAGTAAAAGGAGCGCACCTTTGTGAGAGCGCTGTAATTAGGAGGAACGCGGGCGCACGTTCGCTGACGGTCTGTCCCGTTTGCATTCAGACTTCCTGACACGAGGAAATTGAATGCGGGAGGAGAAGAGAGAAAAAAAAAAGCCGACGCGTTGGGCATGATGCAAAGAGGCCGAGGGGTCAGGGCAAGTCAGAGAAAGAGAGAGAGGAAAGAAAGACGCGAGGCAGAAAAAGCAGGAGAAAGCACTAAAAGTGTGCCCAAGTTCATTTCCAGTCCTTTCACAAGCGTCCTCAAAATGGGCTAATGGGAGGTCTGTGAAAAGCCTAACACTCGCTGGCGGCGTGTTGAGAGCCCACATGTGCAGAGCGAGGGCCTTCGCTTCTCAAGGACCACAAAAGACCAAGGCTTTTGAGACACATCTCCTGACGCCTCCATGGCCAGCGGCACCTTCTTGAGACGAGCATTAGTGATTGCTTTTATTAACGCTGCCATTTCTGGCATGCCAACGACTTTCTTATTGATGGGGAAAAAGCCCCGTACGTGCCTGGAAGCAGTGTGGGCATTTGTTGGTCCCCCCCAGCCCCCCAACAAAAAAAAACATCACTTGTTGGGTGAGCAGAAGTACGATCTCCAATCGACAAGAGTCGGCCCCCATTGTCCGTCCCTTTTAATTCGATGTAGGTCATTTTACATTCATAACATCGAGAAAGGGACAGAAAAGAGACAAAAGGAGATAAAGAGGAGCGAGACGTGGTATTGATCCACGTTGCGAGTCTGACGGATCGGGTTTGACAGGAGCAGCACATTGATCCGTGTCAACTTTAAGTTACCGCTTTTGTCCACGGACAAGGGGGTGCGTCGTGTTTAATCCCAGCTGAAGGGGCCGGGAACGTGCCTCGTGTGCTTCCCGGTCCAGGAGTCACATCAGCAGTCACATCCATCTGACATCTCCCGACAAGCAGGACGGGAGCTTTATGACAGGTATCAACTGCGATATCGCAGGTACGGCCTGGCGCGTCGCTTCAAGTGAAACCAGCCAGAGTTGGGAAGACTAATGAAGCAGGACAGGACATCGGTGTTCACACGCTTGGATATGAAACCCGAGCCTTTGATGTAAAACAGAGATCTGTTTATGAGAGGACACCGCTCACTGTTGAGTATAAGGCAGTGAGACAGCTCAATGTTGAGATCTGTGCGAATCAATCAATGATATGAAGTCCAATGTCAGGGCGAGTTAATAACTTCACGGACTCGTGAAGCGAAACATGCTGGATTTTGTTAACAGGCATCAAATGGGTCTGGATTTTTGAGTTTTAGGTGAATTCGTTGGATGGCATTTTTTCAACACACGATAAAATTCAATCTGTAAGAAGTATTTCTGGAAGAATGCACCTTTTAATAGGCTGAATACCACAGTTATCAGTGGCTTCAATGGTATTCGCACGGTAAGAACAGACAATCATGCTGTTTCCGTGATCCGACAGGCACTGAGGAACTTCGTCATACGATGTGCCATCCTTCGAGGTGCCTTTTGCATAGAAAAATGACTTTGGATGAGGTCCAGTAAGACAAGAGGAAAGAGACCTTGAAAAAAGATTTATGAAACTCAATGGTGGCCACTTTGTGAAGTCGAGTGCTGATGCAGGCTTCAGGAAGACACTTTATTCATTACTCAAAAGCCATTTATTAAGTTTATAATTACCATCAGTGCTCATAAAAAAAGATGCTTTACAGTGATTTCATACCTATGACCAGATGAGATTGTATCTAGTTTTAAGGCATGTTCTTTAGCACTTAGATAAGGTTCTGCACTAAACGAATGCCCCGTAGCTCTCAGAGCGGTACTTCAGGAGAGATAATGATATAAACCTCATTCGGCTCACTCTCTGTTTGTTGAAAGTGAGCAAACTGTAGCATTTCAGTTGTGTAAAGGTTCCTCCTTTCACTCAGCAGCAGTGTTTGGGTTATTCAAGCCCCCCGCTGACATTTGTTTAGACTGTGTCTGTGCAGCGGCCCAATGGATCGATGGCTGGCCACCACAACCTCCAATTTCAAAGTCCATTCAAGAGGGGACAGCTGAAGGTGGCAGAAAAAGAGCCCACTTTCTCTTCATTTTTACACATTCGTTTAGCAACCTTAGGAGGTTTTAAATTTGAGCATTAAAAAAACTTTGACGTGTCTGAAATCAAGCAGAACACAATGTATTGCAATTTCATTTGAAGACGTTTAGTAATTAAGATCATTAGCATCTGAGAGATGATAAAAGATAACGTACTGAGTAAGGACACAGGGGCATCTTTTTGGGCGTTTCCTCCTCTGCAGTTCTGCTGGTTCTGGGCGGGCGCTAGTGGTTTATAGGATTGGCCTGTGGCGCGGTACATGGCCTGGACCCAGAGAGCGCGGTCCTGATCATCATTGCTGGCGAATACCACCTGATCACCTTCTCGGACAGCGCTGAAGAACGCTCTACCCCCTGAAGACCTGCAGAGATGTTGTTGTTGTAGCAAATTGATTCGTATCAGTCAATTCAAGAACACTCCGCTAAGAAACACTGATATACGTGTCTTTGTTGCTCAATTTATGCATCTACAACACACGTCTCGCTATAATGTGTTTCGTGCATTTGATGCTGATCTCAAAAGTAAACTGCTTTATACTCTGATAAACATGTAAAAATATATATGTAACAAATAAATAAATGCATTTTACATTTTATACAGTATACAATGAAATACATCTAAATTATGTGGCCTCTCAAGTAAGAATGCTGTAGACATTTTTTTATAATTATAAAATGAGATGATAAATCTAAAATATATTATTTAAATATTATAAAATATGCATTTTAATATGTTATAAACATCTATAAATGTAAGGATAATTACCATGATGTGTATTTTTAATCTACAACATATTACACTGTAAATATTTATAATATATCTTTTATTTTTACATATAAATAGTAAAATTATAAAATCAGTTTTACAATACTCCCTTAAGGTATGTCGACTTAATTTTCACATTATTATTATTATTACTACAGGATATTCTGAATCTATTAATACTGCCCCCCCCCACCCTTATTTCCTTCTCTGTGATTAAACAGATTCTAGTTTTCTTCAATACTTCATACCCACGTCATTTATTTCTTTCAAATGTAAAATTCAAATTTAAGACAGGGCTCACTGAAATTTATTGTAATTATAATTATTCATCCAATTTTGAAATAAGTAACTGAGCACAGAAGCATTTGAGAGTTCCTAAATAACTGGTTAGTGTTGAAGCGTGTGTGTGTGTGTGTATGTGTGTGTGTGTGTGTGTGTACCTGGCTGCGGATCGGAGTAATCTACCGTATACCCGTCCAATTGCATCAGCTCATGTGGCTCGGACTTCTTCTCCCGGAAACTGCACATGGCAAATGTGTACTGACTCACCTGAACAACAGAAGACAGAGAGAGGAGATCATTGTAACATTTTTGAACTACATGTTTTAACGAAAAATTAAAAAAAAAAAAAAAACATGGAATTTTTACATTTTGTGCATGGATGAATTGTGGTATTCTAATTCTAAATTTTCAAACATGATTACGTAAATGTTCACGCCAACAGAAAGCCATATTTCTTGCTCTTTGTGTGTGTGTGCGCGCGTGTTATGCATTCAATTAAACAAGAGAACCTGATGATTCACAAGATTCCAGTTCCGTCGTTTCCATCTTTCTCAGAAACAGAAATATCAGCCATCACCTCAGGGAGATGGTGGTTATGCATGATAGTAATTTGGCTTATTTTTTTATTAAACCATGGCGTTACAAAACTAAAATAAATACTACAAAATGAGTTCTTTTGGAAAAACTAATTATCTATATGTAAACACAAAGCGCATGAAAACCGTTATAAAGTGCTTATCCCAGCAACAAATGAATTAAATTTAAATATAAAGATGTAATTAGGATGTCAACCCACCTGAACCAGCACAAAATATCTCCTCTTCCATCGCTTCCACACTCGCTGGCCTAAAGCGTAGAGATACCTACAGAGAAAAACACATTATGATGAGTGTCATGGATAAATGGAATTAACATGAGGAAAAAATAATCATGTTAAAAAGACCATAATCATCAAGCCAAGGTATAAAACCCATATAGGAAGTTTATGTAGTTTAGTTGTTGCCATTCATTAATTCCCAAAAGCCTGAATTCTATAATGTTCACTGAATGACGGAGAATCATAGGCTATTGCTTAACACACATTCTTGAAAATATAAAAAAAGAAGGATGTGTGCAGAAATATGGGTGAGGTGAAATCAATTCTTCATAAATGGACACAGAAAAAAAAAAAAAAAAAAATCCCCAGTCAAGGTTGATGGAGCAATGAGTTTATGGGCCAATCCGGGTTAACATGTGGCAGAGGTAATCATCCACTTGTGAAAGTGATTTTCAGCTCACTCTCCGACACCTTTCTGATACACATGATCCCATTTAGATGGCAACAATGACCGGCAAACGGTGGGCAGGACGACCTCCGGGTGAACGCAGGCTCTTTCCAGCCGACTCTGGTCACTCCGCGTCAGATGAATAATAATAATAATATTCTAAAAATACACAAACTTTGTTTGATTATAATGAAAAGTTAATGTTTTCTTATCAGTAGTGTAGATAAGAACCATTCAGCAGGAGCTGCAATAATAGAGCTTTAAAATGTTTGACGATCAATTCAGACTATTTAATTTCACACATCAAGAAAATAATGTGAAATGGTTGTATTATAAATTACAATAGCATAAAACGCAACACAAAACTGTAAAAAGTGATCAGTTGACTTAACTTAAAAAAGTGAGGAAACCTGTAGCTTTAGTAATAAAATGTATGCGTAATTGAAATAGTTAAGTTATGTGAACTTGACAATTCCACATACATTTTTTTCAATTATGCATGAAGTTTATTTAGATATTTTAATCCAATTTTCTTTTTTTTTTTTTAAGTCAACTGATCACCACTATGTTGAATCATATATCCTCTGCAGCAGATTTGATGTATTATTTCTTCAAACATACTCCGTAGAAAGTGCTCAACCTGTTTGTAGGCTATAAAAACTATTTAAATCGCCCGGCCTGTTCTCAAGGTCAACTGACATCCGGGAAAAGTCAATAGATTTGTCACTTATAAATGCACAATGCACTTTAAGATACTGTATTGAGCTTTAAAACATAATACAACTGTTAAGCTCTCAATTTATGCCAATACGACTGTAAAAAGCTAAATTAAACACATTACTAGAAAGCTTCCTTAGATGTTATTACAACGGTAGCAGTGCCCCCATGTGATTGAACGGCAATATTGCAGATACAATAATTTGGGCCTTGTTTGAGAAACATAAGCAGAACGGAATTATCTGTGTAAAAGCATTAATAATGTCATTCAATTTAATGCAATAATATACATAAAAAAACTGATTTGAGAATAATTTGCATAGAAATTTAAAATATTTTACAAGCAGAAATAAAATAAAACAACTATTAGATGAAAAACTTAATTTTTTAAATTGACGTTGCATTTGGCAAGTAATGGAAATAAACAAGATTGAGTACTAAAATAACTAAAACTGTAATACAAATAAAATAAATAAATAATAGAAATTTAAAAAAAAAAATTACAAAAGCACACATCAAAATGTCCAAAACTGAAATTAAAATAAAAACTTAAAATATAAAAGTTTTGTTTAAAAATATAAATTCTTATAGTATGTAAACAAAATGAAAACGCCATTAAACTTTCTGTCTTAGCAATAAAAAATGTCAAGCAATAACACAAATCAATGAGTCACAAATACAATGTGCGGCTGTAACCGAAAGGAAAGGTTAAAGAAGATTTTATGAGAGAGAAATGTGAATGTGTAAAAAGGGCTTTAATGTGAGCCCTGGCCCTCAAACGAATGAGGGCAAAGATGGTTTTAAAGGGGTACAAAGAGAAGTACAAAAAAAAGGAGCATGGGGGAGAAAGAAAGTAAGTGAGACAGAGACAGACTGATCCGACTAGAGCTGGCAGCTCTCTCTCTCTCAGGGCCACGCTGGGTCACTCCACAAAACTGAATGCCTCCCAATTCTTCAGTCGCTCTGCTGATAAACAGATGGCTTCTTTTAATGGGGTGCACTCAACCTGAAAATCCCACTCCCTCTCTTCCCATGCACTGCATGGGACAGTCATCAGGTGTTTGTTTTGGTGGATGCGAGTGGGTATATGGGCAATTGGACAAAACCTAGGACTGGAATTGTATGATTTTGGTCTTGCGAATCTCAAAAGACCTGTTGAAGAAATCAGATATTTGTCTGACTGGAAAAATGAAGAAAATTGAAATAAAATGAACTATTATGTACAATTCATTTGATTTAAACTTTGCTGTTTTGGTAGGTAAAAAGTAATTAACAAAACACAAATTAATAATTTCATATTTTAATTAATATTCAATGTTTTATATTCATTTTTTGTTTGCTTATGTTTAACCCTTGTGCATCCTTGTGGACATTTTTGGCTTTTTCAGTTTTGTTTTTTTGATAACTTTGTCTGTGTTAATGCTAACTGCATACAATTTGCCACAGGTGTGTATTTTTATTGGAATTTTAATATTTCACGCCATTTTCATTAAAAAAATCAATTTTGCACTAGGTACACAAAATACTCCCTCTTAGCATCGTTTTGCCAAAAATAAAACTGCATTTTTTTATCCCAGTGCCATTTGACTATAAAATGATGCAAACTTTGTTAAGAGGCTTTCATTATGTTGGCAAGGCCTCAAAATTTAAATTTTTACTATTTTTTATCAGATGGTGCCATTTTTTCAGGTTTGGCCTATAAAGCAAATACTCGCTTTATTCCTATTTTCTGCTTTGGCATATTACAGAGCCAATTGGATAAATTGTGCAACGATAATTGTGTGGGTATGTTGGTATGGATGTCTGGGTGTGGTTTGTATGTGTGTAATAAAAAAAAAATGTGTGTGTGTGTGTGTGTTTGTGCGCTTGTAATATTTGAGAGAGAAAAACTCAACTGCAAATCTAAAATCCAATCACTGTGTGCACCAGTGGAGTTTTGCTGGCACCCAATGGGGAAAATCTGTTACTGCGCCCAAACAAAATCTTACTGAAAGCTCATTTTTTGTGATATCATCCTCAAATTTGGAACACAACTTGTTTAGATTTATGGCTTTGAATTCATATCAGTTTTGGAGTTCAACATGTTTAATAAAATATATATTTTATATAAAATAATAATCATAAATAATTTTCATAAACTTAAACCTATATAAAATTTTTTTGGATTGACATATACATTTTATTTTACTTCAGCAATAATCTGCAAAGGGTCTTCTTTAAAATGATACCAAATTTAAGTCTGTGCTCCCAAGATTCAAATTTTTATGACAGTTTTTTGATGTGGACATTTTTGTCCTCTATGTAGCTATGTGTAACTTTTTTTAATTGATGCACAAGGGTTAATGCAGCCAAATATTTAATGTTTTTAGCTATTTATTTGAATGTTCATTATTACATTTGTAATTTGTTGTACTTTTGTTGCTTTTATAAATACCAAATCTAAATTCTTCACCAGAAAAACAACGATAAATTAATTTTATGCTTTCTTTCCTTCTTTTTAAATGTAGCTATTTATTTGAATGTTCATTATTTACGTTTTAATTGGAAATCTGTTGTTTTCCTCCATGAAATCTGTAATCCTGCTGCTTTTATAAATACCAAATCAGAATTTAAATAGAAAAATAAAGATATATAATGTTTTCTTTCAATTTTTGTTTTACTTATGTTTACTGTTGCCAAATGTTTATTCAAATATTATGTAATGATGCTATTTGAATGTTCATTATTTAATTTATAATCAGTTTTTCCTCCCTTGTAATTTCCTTGCATTTACAAATACCAACTCTAAATTCTTGACCAGCTAATTATAAATAAATAAATGTTATAATTTGTTTAATTTTAAATTTTTTGTATGTTTAATGAGTATCATAAGGCCGAAAAGCATCGCAAAATTCCTCTCCGACTTGTGTGGCGTTTTCCGAAGCCACATTTAAGTGAGGAACAGGCTGAAATTCATTATTCATATTGTCTAATGAAAAAAAGGGTGACTAAATAAGAAAAGGGTAAAGTAAGCAATTAAATGTTGTATAAAATGTAATATAAATTTGAAGATCAATATGTCTCAGAACAAACGTATGCACTATATCTGTGTGAGAATGGCCTGAGATAGTGTGAATCTGAGCATGTAAATGGTCCTCGTCCTCTGCAATGTCTTGTGTGATCTGCTAAAGAGGTAATTCCAGGTTGAAGAGGCTTCTGCCAATTAGGACAGGGCTCTCAGGGAGCCGCTCTATAGAGGAATCACGCAGGGCCTCTGTGTAATTAGCAGGCTGATGGCACTGATATGACCCCTGACCCCGTCCCGCTCAGGGAAGGACCCCAGCAGCTGGTCCCGCACATCTTCTCTGCTGCTATACTCACTTTTGGAAACTATGAGTGAAAACCAACAGATACTGTAGAAGGATATGATTTTTTGTCATAAAATGAGCTAACATTTACAATTCATTCGATAAAAAAAAAAAAAAAAAAATCGCTGTTTAGGTAGGTGGAAAAAGTGGGACAAAAAAAGAAATTTACAAATAAATAATTCATTTTGTATATATTTTTTGTTTATTTATGTTTAATGTTGCCATTTTCTTAATGTTTTTTTTTTAAATGTCGCTATTTATTTGAATGTTCATTATTTAATTTGTTATACGTTTTTCCTTTGTATTTCCAATGCTTTTAAAAATATCACATCTGATTTCTTGACCAGTTTCTTCAATTCATGACCAGTTAAATAAATAAATAAATAAATTACTTAATTAATTAATAATAGGAGACACAGGGCTCTGATCCCATAAAATTGCTAGAGAGCCTTCTGTGTGAACGCAAACACGTCCCAGGATTGATCCCGGGATGGGGACCTAGTAACATTGCCGGGATCCCGGAACGCACCTTGTGTGAAAAAAGGCCGTAAGGGATGTCTTACGCTGTAAAAATTATATGATCAATAAGTTATGACAACATATGTTTTTACATTGCTTTAACTTATCAAAATAAGTTAAGTTATACAAGATTCATCTCCTTTAAAGTCAGTTTAAAGTATTTTAAGTTGAATGACTTAAACATCTAATTTGATTGTACTTAAAATTTAAGGCAGCAACTTTATTTTTTACAGTGGTGATGATGCTGAAGCTGAGATCGTTCGCCAGCTTAGTTTATTCGTTTATGATCGAATCAGGAAAAAAACGCACAAGCATGGTTTTGAGAGAGAAATCGCAGATCATAAGCAAACTTGAGACGCTGTGGAGACGTTATATGTCATATCAATGTCACAGATCTTTACGGGATGTGAGTGAACGCATGTACAGATTCCAGAAAATCACTGGCAGTGTAAATGAAACAAAATCAAACCATCCCAGGACAAATATTTTCCTGAATCTCCGTGTAAAAGGGGGTAGATAGAGCTAGTTTTGGGGATTTTATGAATAATCTTGGGGTTGTCAGTGTGTCAGACAAGATACCATTTCCTGAGAGACTCTTAAACTTAATGTGTGACATAAGGGGACTCGCAAGAACAATAAAGGAAATATACAATCACCAGACACAAGATGGCACTATAATCATGCTTTTCCCAATGTACCTCATTCATGTAAACTTGCTTTGAGCTGAAAGGGTTTTAGGATTTTTTTCTACTAAGAAAAAAGAAACTTTTTTATTCTATATTTATATAATAATACAGATTATTCCCCATATGTGAGAATAGGCCATTATATTATTAAGTAAATGTAAATTATCCATGGAATTTCTTAATAGTTCTAATGTGTGCATTGTTTTTTCCTCATGTCTTATATAATATTTACAAGCATGAACATATTCAGATCCTGGAGGTCAGAATACGAGCATCATTATTGACGTACCCGCTATGCTTCATGTTGGGGGGCTTGTCCATGCGGACCGCCAGTTTGATTTTCAGATCCACATCTTGGCTGTTCTTCGGCACAACCATCTTGTGAAACTCTGCCGTTTTGGGCCCGTTTGTGGTGGGGTGAAGGACCACCTAGACAGAACAACAGACAGTAAAAAAGAGAAAAAAAAGAGAAATTATTAGGACTGATACACCTGGATGGGCAGCTGGAGAAATAAGTGTGAAGGGGATGATGGGAGACGAGCGAAAAAGAGGGTTACTATCGGAGAGAGAAACCGGATGGAGGAGGTGCGAGTCTCTAATGGGGAGTCTCCATCTGTTACTGTGGGAGCGTGAGCCCTAATGACTAGAGATTTCCCTCGCCTGTAGCTCACTTTCCCCTCGCACACATACGGACACATGTGCACGCACATCGCGGTTCACACACTGTGTGCGGAACATCTGTTCCCGCAACATCAGCTAATTATTGAGAACATTGTGGAGATCGAACGCAGGGAAAGCTTGCTGTAAACCTCAGTGGTGGATGGACAGACAAACACACACTTGTCTCACCCTGCCCAGCTCTTTGTCCTCCAGAGCCAGGACTCCAGTGCTTTCGGTGAAGAGTTTGACTTTGACCGCGGGCAGGGGGTGTGTGGTGGTGAAATCTCCTTGTGTGCCCCACCTGTAGCAGAAGAAAACAAATCAGCCGTCACAATAGGAGACTTCATTTCGCATTCACCACTTCTCCAGACCCACAATGGAGTGCCTGCTGAATATTTCCTGTCTTTGTTTGATTAAATTAGTATGTGGGATGGTAAAGTATCTATTTGTTTTTGTGAGGAAGTGCTTTTGTTATGCATTTTTTACCCCAGTGTTTACATTGTTTATTCAATGTTAAACAAGTATGATATTCATAATAAGGTTCAAATTAAATAGTCAAATAAAACATTTTGAAGTAATCTGCATTCAAACATATATATTCCGGTCTCTGAGGTTTGAAGCCTCACTCTTAAAGCAAGACTTAAAATAAGTCTTGAATCAAAAAGCTACACTTAAAAACAAATTTCAATTCCAGAAACATGAGTTTACTCCAAGAGCAATACATAAAACACAACTTGACATCAAAAACAAAACTTTAAAACATGATTTAAAGCTGCAGTCCGTAGTTTTTCCTCTGTCGCCATCTCTGTTCGAAATCTGCAATTTCAGTTATTCGCAGAGTTATCAAATTTACGTGGGCTGATTATATGTTGTTCTCAAATTGTTAATGTTAACAACATCAGCATTGCGTGACAACATTTAATGCCCTTCCGATATTTATCCTTGTTTTCGCATGGATCCGGTTGCAGTCTCTATTTTTCTGTAGCCACTCCGAAGTCTTTAGCATTTTACAACGGATGAATCTCCAGTTGTCACTGGTGATCTTCATTTGAACTAGTGTTGTTTTTGGCGGCCTGTTTTAATTTTAGTTTTAGTCTAGTCTTTGTGTCAAGCTGTCATTTTAGTTTTTATTAGTTTTAGTCACGTTCATACTCTTTTTAGTCTAGTCTAGTTTTAGTCGACGAAAACTGATGACATTTTAGTCTAGTTTTAGTCGACGAAAGACATAGTCTAGTTTTAGTCAATGAAAATTGTATTTTAGTCTCTTTTTAGTAATGCAATTCTATTTAACCCAGTCAATATGTATACCTAGTAGTAGACGAAACCAACATTTTCTTTTAGCCAAACCCGTTTCAAAAAATCTTATCTTATTATTGTTAGTCTATCTTATTATATTATTGTTACCTTATAGACTCAAGAATGCTATTCCAGACACGGAAGACGCTCTGATATGAATTTAGAACATATTTATTTTACCAACCAAACATGTTGCCTACACACGATGACATTAAAGTTTTTCCAAATGTCATTTCTTCTTTTTCTCCCAAAGACGAATCCCTTTCTCTGTGTCAGACTTAATGGCGTTTGTTGTCGTTTATGCTAACGCCTGTTTCACACATAGCCTACTCCGTTTGCGGTGTGTATTTTTTCCCGCACCCATGTTAATAGGTTAGAGCGCTCACACCGCACGCGGGAGCGGTGCGTGCATAACAGCAGAGCAGAGATCTACACAGTAGCCTACCTCAACAACGCGACATAATGGATGTAGGCTAGAAATATTGATTTGAAATAAAAAATAGAGAATAAATGTTGTGATTGTGGTATTACAGCCGTAGATCAGCTGCGCACTGCAAACGCAGCACATGTGAAAACACAATAGCACGAGCTGCTCCTGCATACACACCGCACCGCATACGCACTACACACGGAGTATGTGTGAAACAGCCGTAACTCACGCAGCTGCATCTTCTAAATAATGCCGCGAATGGGGCTTGAGGATGTGATGTCGCCTGCGTCTGCGCAGTGCGATCGGATGCAGCCCCTGGCCTGAAGTGAAACACAGGAAACAGAAATGCTGCATACCGGTAATAACGCAAGTAAACGAGACGAAATAACGTTAAATAACATTTCGTCTCGTCTCGTTTTGGTCAACGAAAATGAAGAGACATTTTAGCATAGTTTTTATTTTGTAAACCACATTTAGTCTTGTTTTTATTCGTCAACGATATTACATTATACAATTAATTATAGTCATCGTCACATGACCAGCATTTACGTTGCGTCTCGTCTCGTTTTCGTCACGTGAAAAAGGTTCGTTGACGACGATATTTCGTCATAATTTTCGTTGACGAAAGCAACACTAGTTTGAACCTTTCTGGATCCGCCATCAAATTGATAAGTTTCATTATATCAAGTGCTGTGAGAAAAGGCTATACATCTCCACCTCCAACATCCTCACACGCAATATAGGCTACTAGCTGAGACTCCTTCTTTATGTGTACAGATGTGACGTAATGACACAAAGACATGCTCGAATTTCCCGCGGAAATCCACCAGTACCACTGGAATTAAAAACATTATTATTACAAGCTTATTTTGAACACTGGCTGGTTATGTACTTGCTCAAAAAATTATTTTGGATAATTGGATAATTTTTGCAGCTTTACCTTCAAAGACAAGACTTAAAGGATTAGTTCACTTTTTAAAAAACTTTTGCTGATAATTTACTCACCCCCATGTCATCCAAGATGTCCATGTCTTTCTTTCTTCAGTCGAAAAGAAATTAAGGATTATGATGAAAACATTCCAGGATTTTTCTCCATATAATGGACTTCAATGGGACCCAAACGGTTCAAGGTCCAAATGACAGTTTCAGTGCAGCTTCAAAGGACTTTAAACGATACCAGATGATGAATAAGGGTCTTATCTAGCGAAACGATGCGCCATTTCGAAAATAAATAAAATAGTTTAAGTATTATTAGCACAAATGCTCGCCTTGCTCTGTTCTGTGATGCACGTTCGTGAATCTCCTGTTCGAACTCGTTCATCAAAATGAACAAATCTTTTTTCAAGTCATTTTATTCAATCAACGAACGAAATGACTCGAAAAAAGATTTGTTCATTTTGAACGAGTCTTTTTCCGAGACATTTTGTTCATTCAACGAACGAAATGACTCGAAAAAAGATTTGTTCATTTTGATGAACGAGTTCGAACAGGAGAACAGAGCAAGGCGAGCATTTGTGCTAATAATACTTAAACGGTTTTATTTATTTTCGAAATGGCGCATCGTTTCGCTAGATAAGACCCTTACTCATCGTCTGGTATGTTTAAATTCCTTTGAAGCTGCACTGAAACTGTCATTTGGACCTTGAACCATTTTGGCTACTATTGAAGTCCATTATATGGAGAAAAATCCTGGAATGTTTTCATCAAAATCCTTAATTTCTTTTCGACTGAAGAAAGAAAGACATGGACATCTTGGATGACATGGGGATGAGTAAATTATCAGCAAAAGTTTTTTAAAAAGTGAACTAATCCTTTAAGAACAAATTCTGACTTAAAATACATGACTTCAAAAAAATCTATTTAAATACATTTTAAAATGAACTTTAAAGCAAGTCTTGACTTTAAAAACAAGACTTAAAAACATAACTAGACTAAAAAGCCAACACATAAAAACGATTTTGTCCCACAACACTTGACATCAAAACTAGACTCAAAAACATGACATCAAAAGGCTAAAAACGCATTATGACTCAAACATGACTTGGCTTCAAAAGCAACCTAAAAAACAAAAACTGACTCCAAAAACAAGACTTGACTCTAAAAGCATGACAAAAAACAACAACACTTTGACTTAAAAAAAAAAAACAAGCCTTTAAAACATGGCTTTGACTCTAAAACCATGACTTGACTCCAAAAAAACAAACAATACTTTAAAATTTAAAACATGGCTTGACTGTAAAAGAAAGACTCTAAAAGCAAACTGTCAGAGAAGTTGGCAGAGCGTGACTGAGAGTCGTCTTCAAGTATGGCATGTTTGCATATCAGCTTGTGAGTGTGCGTCTATGTGTGAGTTTCTGAGATAGGATCACCATTAAATACAGACATACTGTATATCTAAAAGTTGAGTAAACACACAACAACATAATCCAACTGACTCTCTCTCTCAAGCGGGCCAACATTTGCTTGTGGCAAACTGACTGTAGGAGTCGGCTCCCACATCTAATTCAGTTCTTCTGCTTTCTAAAGCAATCAAGCCCACGGACAGCGTTCTGAATGTCATATGCCAAGCCAAGCATGTTTTCTCTATAGTATAAGAACTAAAACGAGGCCTGTAATGCAGATATGTACTGTATGTCCACTTGGTTGAGCTTGAGCTTATAGCATATGAGATCTGAATATATAGATGAAGAAACTACACACTTGAGCAGAACGAATGAATCTCTTAAATCAAATTAGGTATTAACTCCTTAATCATGATTCAGCACACTCACACACTTTTCACAGCTAGTCTAGACTGTGTGTCTATAGCACTGAGTCATAGAGCTGAATCACTGTCTGGTTAGACAGTTTTGGTGGTATGAGCCTCTGTGTGAACCTCGGCTGGGTGTCTATCGGCCTTATGATGTTACCAAGGATGTGCGCAATATCTGGACAATGCTATCTATTAGCCTTCCCATCCATCTCAATGGGATTCACCATTTGCCAAAGACAATGACAGAGGAGATCCTTTTGTCTTCATTCTTATTGACATTATCTAGAGCCCAAACCGCCTTGGGGAGCTCATTCAGTGGAAGGATATTTTGGGAGGTCTGTTTGGGTTACTGGTCTAAAATTGACCTCTCACCACCTAGAGGCTGTATGAAGCCCCAAAACAAAGAAAAGAGGAGCATTTAATAAGCAAACTGTTGCCAAGGCAACAAAATAACAGTTCTTTGCATCTAATAAAAAGCAGTTCAGTGATGCAATACATAATTCAGATTAAAAGGACTTTCTTAATTTAGTCACATTTGTGTGCAATACGCTCAAGTCGACAAAACCAGCCACTGAGAATAATCATCTTTAAAACTCAAGAGATCTGCAGTGGAGAGTTTAATCTTTCAGTTCTGCAAGGGAAAACGGGTTAAAAAAAGAAAAGAAGCATTGAAAGTATTAAAAAAACAAACAAGTAAAAACACCTTAAAGAAAATGAGTTTCATTACGCTTTCATTTGAAGGTTATGTGCAAAAAATCCAATAAAAGACCTAGAATAAACATTTAATGCCTTAAACTAATGCCTTGCCACATTCTCTGTAATCACATTTCCAAGAAATGACATCATTGGCCAGATTAAAATGTAATTATAATTGAACTCCAACATAGAACTTCCACTTGTAATAATCATTACATTAAAGGAGTTTCGTCCTTCACTGATAAAGTTAACATTGTAATTTAGTTGTACATGATCTCAGTATATTTTTCATGATATGACCCTTTTTTACATAAATGGCCACATGTATGAATCTTGAGATCAACAAGATCTGAATCCTCTGTGATAATTAACGTCACACTGTTGGGTCAAACGTGAGCATTAGCAGATATACAGTAACCACATGACTCAGATGTTGTCACAATAACACACCAAAATCCTCTCACAAGCCACTCATTCACCTTGATGAGATTAAAAGTGAAAGTGTCCGCTGGAGGAAAATAACTAACTAAAAATTCAAGGTTCACATTTAATTCAGTGGGATTGTTTTCTTCAAGACATTACACCGTTTACAGCAGTCAAATAGGAAAAGTAACACATACCAGTCAACTAGAATCAAATCTTTGAATTTATCGAATCGAAGTTCGCTAGATTTTTAGACATAGCAAAATCCACAGAACACCAACATTACTTCTAACAAAATTAGGAGCAACATCGTCTCTCAAGCTGTTCATCGATGGGCCATTTCTTCCAGACTTTGCGTTCCTTGCATCCGTTTAGAATATCTTGCTGGATAACTGGCCAAATGAGTGTGATCTGACTCTGAGTCATATTTCCAAGCAACGCTACATTCTTAAAGGCCACCTGCCTTTCACAGAGAGCGAGAAAAGCTCATCTAGGCTTGATGAATTCCTCCTCCTTGTCATGTCGTGCCTATAGTGGAACTCCTGGAGGTGAGATTGATTCAAGAGCTCTCGGAGAAAAAGACTCCTGCATTTACCTGATCAAAGTAGCAATCAGTTCAAGTCAGCAATCAAAGTCCCCTTAAAATACTGAGAACACAATTAACTTACTAAATTAAAGTAACCGCATCTATAAATACAAAATAACTCCTCAACTTCTCAACAATCAACAAATACAAGACCTAATAAACTAAAACCAATAAGATGAAATACAAAAATGAGGGGGAGAAGTATTGACTGCCTCTGTATTGATTGGAATAACAGTCCAAGCTCCTAAATAAACATTGTTATTGAAATTCACATTCAATCCAATTTCTAAATAGGGTGTGTCTCATTCAGCTACTAGTAAGTTAGTACACTGGCTAGGGAGTCTGCAATCCGGTTGTTCAATAGTGAAAATGATTCGTTTGTTTCCTAAAAGTTCTCAAACTGCACATTGAAATCTTCTGTCTTAAGTGTCTCGTCATTGCGGGTGCAATTGATGTATAAAGACAAAGCCCAACTTTTTTTTTCTCTAGTTTTCTATGCATTGAAGGAATTTTTTTTGCAAAATTGATATAGGAACTACTTTTTTTAATCTGTTTTGCTTAAGGCGAGACACTACAGGTAAAAACAGTGTTGTTGTTTTTTTTTTTGAATGTGTCAATTTTGAGATTTTGGGCTTTTCAAAAAGTGTTTTTTCAGACAAGAAAACATCCAAAATATAATTTCACTGTATCTTTTAAAGCACTTGATCTATTTGTATCTGTAGATTTCAATAACAGTATATATCTTTAAAGGCCGTTTTCTCAAAATGAGTTTTTCCTCCAACAATTGAGACAGAAATGGCTAAAAAAATTGTGAAAATTTATTTATTTTTTGTTGTTGACAATATTTTCAGATTTATGGAGTGATAAAAGAGAATATCCAAAATCCCCTCTGTAAAAACCTTTGACTTAATATATATTTAAAAAAAAAACAAGAATTTTGGCTTCATCCAATTTTTCGATTTTTGTTCTAGCAATGTATGCAAATTAGTGCATATTTAATTAGATAACGCCTCATTTGCATTTGCACTTGTAATACAAAAAAAAATGTTTGCAATTATTCATGTAATCAATCAACTGATGATGTATGGTGATATCTATTATTTACCCTATTTACCTTGCCTTAATAAAATACAGAATGGGTGTCATTCGGGGTTCTCTTCAGAGCTGCGCAACTGGCATATTTTCAGTGTCAAAACAAGTTGGTGAGCTGATGAGATACGAGGGATTTCATGCTCAAGGTTGGAAGATAAAAAGATAGTGTGAGATGTTCCCAGCACATTTGTAATTCAGCGTATTATAGAAAAAACAGAGCAGTGACCTTAAAAAGGTTAGAGATTGGCACATTGTGTACATCTGAATAATGAAGACTGTGTAGGAAATGCTTTCAGTTAAAACATGCAGTTAACATAAAGAGACATTTAAAACACTATTTTGAAAACATGTAGGAACATTTCATTAAAAAAATATTCTATATTAGGTGTAACTGGCACTTGGACTTGCATCTGTTTCTGATAAAGCAACTCCCAACCACCAGGGGGAGCCCTTACCAGAAAACCAGTTTCACCATTTCAATTTCAGAATAAAGAATAAAGCAGTTGAGGGTGAGATAAAATTAATAAATAAAATAAGAGATTAAGAAATACATCTCCTTTTGTCACATTTACGAAGTTTTAAAGTTGCAATTATGATAAATAAAAGCCACAACTGTGAGATTTAAAGTCACATTGTGAGGAATAAAACTGTCCATCTTCATGAAGTCTTGAATTTGACCTTTATTTTTCATTTATGGTATATTACTGGATATGATATTGGATTTTTGACTATATCTACCTTGCATGACCCAGTTTGAGGATTGACCTTTGGATTTGCTAACCTTACTTTCCAGTACAGTCTAAAAGTACACTAAAAATGGCCATACTGTGAAAAATTTGATAAGTAGTACAATTTAAAATAGCATTTATTTCTACAGTATTTGAATATATTTTAAAATGTAATATATTCCTGCGATGCAAAGCATCATTACTCATCATTACATTCACACACATGATCCTTCAGAAATCATTCTGGTATGCTGAATTGCTCCTCAAGAAAAAATATCATCATTGTTGAAAACAGTTGTGCTGCTTACTATTTTTGTGGAAACCTATTTCAGTTTTCTTTGTTGAATAGAAACGGTATCATGTAGAGGTGTTGTGAACACCATACTCACTGCGGTCTGGAGGCTTCGGCTTGATCCGTCTGGAGCTTCTCTCCTCCCTCCACCTCCATGGTGCAGTACACAATCCGGTTAGGAGCAACGGATTTCAGCCCCTGCACCTCTATGATCACAATCTGAGCAAAAGTCACGAGACCACACGATCAGACTGAGCGACAATTCTACTTCATTTAGATTTAGACTACTTTTTGGCAACTAGCTGTTTAACTGTTTAACAATGATTGATGGCATCTTTATCAATCTCTACCTCCAGACTAAATGACAGCACCACGTCGGATTTGGAAAGAGGCAAGTCATTCTCGTCGCCGATGTCCAGGAAGCTGTTCATGGGAGTGAGTTTGGGCTTGATTTTGGGCTTGAAGTCTTTGGCCACAGGCTGGCTCTCCAGGTTAGCCATCAGCAGGTTAACGGATGACCTGAGCTCCTCCACGTACATCATCTCCATGTCTTTGGAAATAAACTTTGGGAACTTCCTCTCCTATTGGACGCATAATAAAACAGAATGAACATTGCTACTGTCAGGTACTCATACAGTTGAGTCAAACTTACAATTAGTACACAATATGCCAACTAACTGTTTATTTATTCATTCATTCACTCACGTCACAATATGACTGGTTGGTCCCAATTAATCTAAAGAATAGCCTAACTCAGTTTTTCCCAACTCTGTTCCTGGAGGAACACCAACAACACATTTCGGATATCTCCCTTATCGGACCCATATATTTCTGGTCTTGCACTGTTCCAATTCGCATACTTTTCATCCTAAATAGCATTTGAAATAAAAAATTAGTGCATCCCAAATCGTAGTATGTTGAATTAAGTATTCTAAAGATACCCTGATGGTCTACTTTCTCCGGTTAGTATCCGAAGTGCAGATCCTTGCACACTCTGACAGCTAATATGGTCCACAACCCATTGCAAGTTAGACGAGGAATCGATTAGAACTACAAAAAAAGTGTTAAAAACTTACTTTGATTTGGGACGCAAATTCCAAATTCCAGTATTCAAATTGGGACGCAGCATTGGTGTGCTTCCAACTTTATTTTATATCATGGTTCTTTTTAATTACATTTAAAAAAAAAAATTCTGACTGAGTCCCCCAAAATAGCATAACTAATAATGTTTTTTTTTTTTTCAAAATAATGATTTTTTATTAAATAACATTTATTTTTTATTCCTATTTATAAAAAAGATTCCCATTCATTCATTCCGTAATGGCTTTAAATGATTCACTGAGTCTGACTCAAAATGGCTAGTTTGAGACTTTTGCGAATGCTTCTGATGGACTCATAAAGAAGAACTGAATCGTAATCATTTGTCCGCAAATAAGACATCATGGCTTTTCCCGTGTAAAGGAAACACTTATGTGCACTCTGTAATAAACTAACGGCACCTCAAAAGATGATATCTACAGTAAATAAAATGCATATGGATGCACACAAACAATTATTATTAATTTTTTTTTTAACAGCAATCTGTTGGTGTTTTCACTGTAAATATAGAGGCAGGTAAAGGTTTCTTACTCTGGCTATTTTCTCGGCGAGCTGCAGTCGCCCGTCCAGCTCTCTGCGGATCTGTGCCGCCTGCTCGTCCACATTGTCCAGCTGCCCGGGGAACAGAAGACACAGCTTATCTATTTGACACAGTTTACTAAACCCATAACCCACAGGTAGATCTGGATAGATCAAAGCTGACCGTGGTGAAAAGACGGGAAAGATGAGCTTAATAACTACCATGATTAGTCATGTAATCTCTTTGAGCCTCATGAAGCTGTGGTGCTACTTGGACAGGCCATACCGAGGAAATATGAGATCATAAAAACGTTTAATGTCTTTATCTGTTCACTGAGCGGCTCTGGCATGCCCTCAAATGAAACGTTTTTGGAGTGTGAAACACACACACACACACACACAAAGTGGCACACAAATACACCCACACAACACTGCTGGCATGTTGTCAAGGCAGGGTTTCCTCTCCATGAGTGGGAAATCTCTCTGTATCACTCGCGCACACACGCGCACACACACACACACACACACACACACACACACACACACACACACACACACACACACACACACACACACACACACACACACACACACACACACACACACACACACACACACACACACACGCACACACACACAAACACCACCCCCACCGTAGCACTGTTTCCACTTGATAAGCTCTTCTCCCTGCGGCGGCAGTAGGGTGGACTCTGCTCCCATTTCACGCTGCACTATTACTGCACCATACTAGTTCGCTCAAAGTTTTTTTTTTTATTAAGTGGCACTTGCAAGGGCTCATACTTGGTGATTTGAACAAAGTATTAGGTAACTAGACCAGTGCAGTTTGCACCGCAGATTCAGCATGGATGAAACTATAAAGCACCTGCAACATGCTAGCAACCACCAAGAACACCCTATGGTAAATGGACTGCATGTATATAGTGATTTCAACAGCAGACCAATGGCCACCAAAGCGCTTTACATATTGCCTCACATTCACTCATTCATACACTGACGGCGGTGTCAGCCATACAAGGCGCCATCCAGCTCGTCGGGAGCAGCTGGGGTTAGGTATCTTGCTCATGGACACCTCGACACTTGGTCAGGTGGAACCAACCTTTCTGTTTGTAGACAGCCTACATGAACCATGAGCCACTGCCGCCCCGAATAACCCTAGTTACCACCCATACTCTATACCCCCCCCCCCTCCCCAGAACACACTAGAAACCACTTAGTAACCCCCAGAACACCATAATAACCACCCACACTCTATTAACCACTCAGAAAACCCTAGAGTAACCACTCAAAACACCCTAGTAGCCACTTACTGTAGTAAACCTAAAAACACCCTAGACTAACCACCCACACTCTATAAATCACTCAAAACACCCTAGTAACCACCTAGTAACCCTCAGAACACCCTAGTAAACACCCACACGACGTGGGCGATTTTGAATCGATTCACAAATGTCAAAAATCTATTTTCTAAACAAATAATTTTTCTAATAACGTAATATTGACGGAACGCAAAAGGCGGAACTCTTTCTCCTGGCAACCCTTCCAAACACGCCATACTTGTTCAGTCTTTTTCTAATTGTTGACATTAACTTTAACATGTTAACTGAGGACTGTAGAGATTGAGGAGTAGTTCTTGTTTTTTTTACAGTTTCTCTGAGCATTGCACTGTCTGATCTTGGGGTGGATTTGCTGGGATGTCCACTCCTGGGAAGATTGCAACTGTTTTGAATGTTTTCCACCTGTGAATAATCTTCCTCACGGTATAATGATGGACTTCAAATTGTTTGGAAATGGCCTTATAGAAGGGCCATTGGATTGGAAGATTGAAGGGCTGCAACAATTGCTTTTCTAAGATCATTTTTAGAAAGACAGTTCTGATGTATTTCCTCCTTGGCCTTGTGATAACACACACCTGATAGCTCCAGACCACCAAACTGCCAGAACTTTTATTTTTTATTAGGCCCTGATACGTAAAGCCATTGAATTCAAATGGGTGTACTTTCATTTTCACATGACTGTATAAACCACCCACAACACTCTCTAAACCAACCAGAAAACATTAGCAACCATCTGTAGCAAAAACTCAGAATACAATAGCAACCACCACAACACCCTAGAAACCACAAAGTAACCAACTACACTCTATAAATCACCCACAACACCCTAGCAATCACCTATAAACCATCCAGAACACCATAGTAACCCCCAGAACACCCTTGAAACCATTCACAACACCCAAGCAACCACCAAGTAACCACCCAAATCACAATATGAAGTGCCCACAACAACCTAGCAACCATCCAAAAAATCAACCAAGGATTTTCAATGGTCAAATGGCATTTACATTTTCTTCATAAAAAATCCCATAGATGGAAAATGTACACTGAATACACAATATGTTTGAACTGTTCTGATTTCAATTGTTACATCAAAAACACTGCATCAAGACCATGCAAAGATCTGGTTTTATCAGGACATCATTTGAGTGAAGCAGTGTGACACGCTCTGTAATGAGGCCGGGTGATGTCTGCCATGCTTTGCTGAGCCGATCTACTGCTCCCATCACATCAACGTTCATTATCGACTCATTCTATTAACATATGCAAATCAACAAACGCCTCAAAATCTCACATAAGGAGTGTGTGGGAGAAAGCAGACCAGATGAAGGCCTCCTGTCAGCCCGGCGCTGGTCTGGTCACATGTGGGAGGCCTTAATGATGTAGTTAGCCACATCTACGCAGATGGTAAGAGGCCAACGCGTGTTAAAAAAGTGCACCTGTGAAACGTACAGGAAGTAATGAGAGCATCACAGGGATGAAAACCACAGTTAAAATCCACTAATAATATACCTAATGACCCCACCAACAACAGGAGGTCAAGGTCAGATCAAATAATCATGTGATAATGGCTGCAGTTTTCTGGGAATTGTGAAAAACATTTTCACTTTGATGGCTACAGTGGAAATACAGTAATGCACACACATCCCCATGGGTTTGATTTTACCGCAGAGTCTTCATATCTGTCAGGTTTCAAGAATATTATTTATCTAGTGAGCAATATATGCGGAAGTGCATAATTAAAAGAACATTCTAAGGGAATTAGTGGATACTGGCCACTAATTAAGAATTAACGGTGCCATCTATTTCAGACAGGTAATTAAGGCCTGTGTAAAATCACATAACCAACAACATTCATAGCTTATTTATAACTAATTAGTGACTAATAACTCTGGTGTTTGCACTCAGCATACTATTAAGAATGTGAGCTACTGTATATGTCTGAATGCACACTGCAAAAATGTGACATTTAATTAAGATAAGGTTGGACCTGAGGATCAGGGCCAATCAGATTCTGCTTCAGCTTCACTTGGTAAAAAAGTGACCCAAAAATGACCCATCTGTTACTTCCACAGAACACTAATAATCTCAAAGATCTGCTAATGTAATTCATTTTTCAAATGATTTGCTCTTAATTGATGTGCAGGAATATCAAATTGAGCTACTATGAAATCAGAAATAATACAAATTTAAAACATTTAGATGCATTAAATAATTAAAATATAAAAGTATAATATAATTTATTAACAACAAAAATAATAAACATTATTATTGTTAATATTATTATTAACATCAAGAAACATTATTTTTAATTTCATTTTTGCAAATGTATGTTTCATTTACATAATTTTAATCAATTTCATTTTTAGATGTAATACGATCCACTAATTCATGCTAAGGACGGATGGATGGATGAATGGATGGATGGAAGGAATTATAATATTTATAATTATTGTTGTAGTAGTAGTAGTAGTAGTAGTCACAACAAACACTAATTGTACTTTTATCATTTTTGTAATTACATTTTTAAAGGGTACCTATTATGGCATTTGAAATGTTCCTAATGTTGTTCTGGGAGTCCCCAACAACAGTTTTACATGCATGCAATGACAAAAAACACTTTTGTTGTCTTATAATATGGATTTATTTTTACCTGATTTGCTCAGCGATTCCCTAATGATTCGTTTGACGACTCATTTTTCAAACCCCGCCTGTACGTGACGCTAATCGGCGGTGATTGGTCAGACGACCCAGTCAGTTATTTTTCGCGTTAACCCAAAGCTTAAAAATATTGATAGAGCACTGTAGTACTACAATACGCTCTATTCTTTATGACAACTCCAATAACAACGACAAACATTTTACATATTTCAAAAAACACACACACACAGCTTGGAGACCTAAGCGATGAGCGTACTGATACACACACACACACACACACACACACACACACACACACACACACACACACACTTATTGAGCATGCTACATAATCCCTTAAAAGCAACAATTATTAAAGGGTACCTATTATGGCATTTAAAAGGTTCCTAATAATGTTCTGGGAGTCCCCAACAACAGTTTTACATGCATGCAATGACAAAAAACACTTTTGTTGTCTTATAATATGCATTTATTTTTACCTGATTTGCTCACCGACTCCCTAATGATTCGTTCGACGACTCATTTGTCCAAACCCCTACTTTGCGTGACGCTAATCTGTGGTGATTGGTCAGATGACGCAGTCAGTTATATTTTGCGTTAGCCCAAAGCTTAAACATATTGATAAAGCACTGCAGTACTACAATACGCTTCACTTTATTTCACATATTTCAAAAAACAAAAAAAATGACATTGGAGACCTAGAAGCTGCTGAGTGTAACTCTCACTCTCTCTCACACACACACACACACGCACGCACGCACGCGCGCACGCACGCACACACACACACACACACACACACACACACACACACACACACACACACACACACACACACACACACACACACACACACACACACACACATAAAAGCAACAATTATTAATAGTACTTACAGGTTGTGATTCGGAGGAGGAAGTTGATCTAAATAAACTTTGTATTGAACCTTCCTATATCAGCCACTCGCGAATCCACACGTGAAAGCATTTGTGTTTGTGAAGCGATCGTCATTAAAATAACACGAACACAGCTCAAGGTGGCTATACTTGTGTGGTATAGTTGTAAATATAAACTCTAGCCACTGAGTCTTCACATGCTCGTCAGTGAAAAAAAAAGTTTGCTTTTGATTCGCACTTCAGAACAGAGTCTCGTCGACATGATGTTGTCAGGTTTCTCTGTCTGCTCGGCGCGCGCACTGAGTGGGCGTGTCGAATTCAAATAACTTGTACAAGTGACGTACGAAAGTGCATCGTTCGTCTATCGATTCATATCAGCGACTCAGAGTCGACTCTTACTTTTGAGAGACAATAACTTTGTATACGGTGAACTTTCATATTTAAAACTTTGCAGGATGTTTTTGTTGACTTAGATCTATGTTACACACTACATGAAAGGTAATTTTCAAAATTCCATGATAGGTACCCTTTAACAGTACTTACAGGTTGTGATTCGGAGGATGAAGCCGATCCAAATAAACTTGGTAGCTGCTATTGAACCTTCCTTCAGTATCAGGCGACTCGCGAATGCGCATCCACACTTGAAAGCATTTGTGTTTGTAAAGGAATCCTCATTAAAATGACGCGAACACAGCTCAAGGTGGTTATACTTGTGTGGTATAGTTGTAAATATAAACTCTAGCCACTGAGTCTTCACATGCTCGTTCCTGGGCAGTGAAAAAAAAGTTCGCTTTTGATTCGCACTTCAGAACAGCTCGTCGACATGTTGTTTTCACTGTTTTCTGGCGCGCGCAATGAGTGGGCGTGTCTTATTCAAATAACTTGTACAAGTGACGTACGAAAGTTAGAGAAAATGCATCGTTCGTCTATCGATTCATATCAGCGACTCAGAGTCGACTCTTACTTTTGAGAGACAATAACTTTGTATACGGTGAACTTTCAGATTTAAAACTTTGCCGGATGTTTTCGTCCACTTAGTCCTATGTTACACACTACATGAAAGGTAATTTTCAAAATTCCATGATAGGTACCCTTTAATTCAAATCATTTACATTTATTTAAAACAGATGCTAAGATAATATTAGTCATTTTATTTAGAATTGTCATGTCTGAGTGCTGACAATTTCTGTTTTTCTTGCCTTAATACAGTAAGCTTTGGAAATCTATATGAATGGCAGCTTGAAAGTTTGAAATGTCCCCAGCTGAGCAGATAATTCTGTCATGAATTGCTGGTTTTGACAGCCAGAATGACCACATCAGCCATTTCCCAGCACAATGACGCAAACAGTGGCTAAAGAAAGAATAATAAAACTGCCAAAACACGGACAGCGGCACGGACATCCTACTGAAATACACCAGCGGCACAGCACAGCAGGTTTGTGCTCATAATGCATTAAAATGGCTTCGTTTGAGGAGAACGTATCACCCCCCCCAGAGCCACACACATATGCACACCAGATTCTTTTCTGTTGCCGTGTTACCAACTGGTTCACTTTTCTTTAGCTGCTCTATTTTGGTTAGTTTGGCAACAATTTCTATGACAACAAGCCTTAGGAGTGCCCTAATGAAAGACGTCACCAGCCTGGAGAGAAACATACCGCTGTCACGCTCTAATCTTCACGGCTTTCTGTACCCCCCTCATCTAAATTAGCAAACCAATTAAAAGGCAGCCGTCTCCAGTCACACAGATTTATTCTCGCAAGAAACTGGAAAAAAAGTATGGGTTGTCTTTCTGTGCTTTCTGCACTTTATTGAATATTCACAATACATTTCTAATGATTGTGCTGGATTAAAGATCAAAGAACTGTGCTTTTTACTTGGTGGTTAATACTAGCTTTCATTTTCTGTTTTAATAGCATCTCTTGTTTAAGCTTCAGTAAAAGGACTGATCAACAACAATCAAGTTCTGTGAAATCGTTTATTTCAATGAATCAATACAAAACTCTGACTTTAAAGAGATAGTTCACTTTGAAATTAATTTGTGATAAGTTTTAGCTTACCTCAAGGGCATCCAAGATGTGGGTGTCTTTGTTTCCACAGTATTTTCAGTTTTGATATTTTTAGGTCAAACCGTTCTTGTCTGTCAGTCATATAATGCAGGTATATGGGGTCCACCTTAAAGAGCATACACAGAGAAGTCCAAATTAAACATGATTTATTGACTCGTAAATGTAAGTACACATTGATGGCCTAAGACACAAAACGAGCGAGTTTGTGTTAGAAAACGAACAGTATTATATCGTTTTTACCTCTTGTAAACACAGCCACGTCCAAGTGATCTGAGAGGTCGCGAGCGCTTCGTTCTTTTCCGGAAAGCACCGGAAGTGAAACCTCGCTCATGTACGTCTACTACGTCACTCATTGTTTACACAGAACAGAGATTGTAGGTAAGACGGCTAATTAAAAGGTTACTAATTTTCGCTTATCTGGGATGTTTAAACCGTCGTAAAAGAAAACAATTAAAAAAAAAAAAAAATTATGAGTGACGTACACGCGCGAGGTTTCACTTCCGGTGCTTTCCGGAAAAGACCGAATCGCTCCGCGACCTCTCAGATCACTTGGACGTGGCTGTGTTTACAAGAGGTAAAAACGATATAATACTGTTCATTTTCTCACACAAACCACTCGTTTTGTGTCTTAGGCCATCAATGTGTACTTACATTTACGAGTCATTAAATCATGTTTAATTTGGACTTCTCTGTGTATGCTCTTTAAGGTGGACCCCATATACCTGCATTATATGACTGACAGACAAGAACGGTTTGACCTAAAAATATCAAAATTGAAAATACTGTGGACACAAAGACACCTACATCTTGGATGCCCTTGAGGTAAGCTAAAACATATCAAAAATTAATTTCAAAGTGAACTATCCCTTTAATATACCAGTAGTGACGATAGTCGTAATAATAAAACAATGGAATACTGATATCATGTTAAAAGGTTAGTTCACTCAAAAATGAAAATTATGTCATTAATTACTCGCACTCATGTTGTTCCAAACCCGTAAAACCTTCATTCATCTTCATTTCTTTTCTATTTTTTTCATTAAATGTAACTACTATTGCCCAGCTCTTTTTTACCAATACTTTATAGTGCTTTTCTTACAAAGTTACCAGCATTAACACTGGATGACATAACTGATAACAAATATAAAACAGGTATACACAAGAGAAACGGATACAGAAACATAGAGAATAATAACTAAATAAAAAAACATTATACATTATGTCAGAGATAAATGATTTACAGGCAGGAAGTGTCAGTTGAAATAAAGATAATTAAGGTGTCTATTTAAAAAAAAGAAAAAAAAAGGAATGTCGATCTGTCAGTGTATAATAGTTGAAATTTTAGCTCTATTAATTAAGGCAGTTGATCACTCCAAATGAACAATATCTATAAAATAGGACAACCGTTGCTGTTTTGACAAAGAATTAGGAGGAAACTAAGAACTAATTATTAATAGATAGTTTTCTTGGCAGCTGTTAACCCAGAGAATAAAGTCCGTTTTTGATTTAAAGTTAAGGTTACAGAGGAGACATCATTAAGAAGGAAAAGACATGGCTCAGGATCAATTGTCAGTTCCAAAAGTTGTGATAGAACAGCAGAGACTTTAACCCAGAAGTTGAAGATCGGTGGACATTCCCAAGAATAGACGGAAAAAGCTGCCAATTGTCCCAGTGCTACATTTGTCACATACAGGGGCGGGAAGAGTTTCATTCTAAAACGTTTCAGAGGTGTATAATATATTCAGTGGATTACATTGTAGTTTATCAGCTGGTGGGCAGGGTTTTTAGATTTTAAACATTTTGCCATATTGTTTCCCAATCAAAACTGTGATCCTGCGCTTCAAGCTCTCTGTCCCAAATTTGGGTAATACAAAGAGTTCCACATTTCTCCAAGACCATAAATAATAGAGACATTGGCCGTTTTCCCCTTCATGGATTCAAACCAATGAGCCATGTCTGTCCCAAGGAACTCCATAATCCTTAAATGAAGATCTCAGCTGTAAATACAAGAACCATGAGAATCCAGGCAGATTATAAGACGACTGCAGATCCCGGTATGTTCTTAACCCGGTGTCCTCATATATATTCTTTAACGTGTTAATGCATCTATCTGATCACAGCTAACAAGTCTATGGTTCACGTCTCACAATAGGTGATAATTGATAAAAGATAAATTCTTCAAAATATCTTCTTTTGTGTTCAGCAGAAGAAAGAAATGAATACAGCTTTGAAACAAATGCTGACAGAATTAAAATATTTAAGTGAACTATTCCTTTAAGCCAGAAAGTGTCTGCAGAGGGATGTCACTGGGACGCGCCGCCTCTGTTTTTGATGGTCCGCCCTGACCCTGTCAGACAGATATGAGTATCGCTGTGGTAATTCATTACTCTTCCTGGTGTCTCAGCTGTGGGGCGCGTCCTCCGGCCCCGTCGCAGCGAGCTAACGAGAGATGACAAGGCCAGGCTGAATGTGTTCATTAGAAAGATGATGACAGGTGCTGAAAAGAGGTTGGGGGGGGGGGGGTGCTTCAGCGACGGGCTCCTCTGATCAGAAGGGCACAGCTGGATTCCTCAATGTGTCCACCTGAGACACGACCCGCCTGCCTGTCTGCCCAACCAGATGTTCCACACCTCACAGGGTGCTTGATTTATTGATCAGCTAACTGATTTAATGTGGTCATCTATGTTGACCATGAGATGATGTGATTTATAAGATTAGTTTTCCTGTCCATTTCTGTCTTCCAATCAGATGAGTTACAGAATATTACAGGACAGATAGATTAAAGTCGCGGTGAAAGCAAACAGTTGCGAAGTAGTGACAGATCTTTTCTTCTGATTTGTGACATGCATGTAGGGTGGGGACTTGGAACAGTTGTTGATTGGATTTTGATATGTGGGCATTGCATTCAAAAATAAATGCGAGCTTGCAGGTCAATTGTAATAAAATGATTGGAGAAGTTCGTCATTTTTACTGGAAGATTTGGATTTGGATTAAATATAACAAAAACTGTTAAAACTAAACGTATACATGAATCGCATTTAAAAATAGATTTTCATTTCATTTCGTGCCAAATTAAACGTGAAGCTCTGGATATTCTGGATAAAGAACTTTAATGAAGGGAAAGTAAATAAGAAATGTTTCTTATTTTAACTTTAAAGTGTTGTGTTACTAGTTTGAAAAAGTAACTCAGATATTACTTTACTCGTTAATTAAAAAAAGTAATTGATTATGTAACTGATTAAGTTACTGTGGGTTGAGTTTTCTATATGTAAACAGTGTGTTATGGATAGTCACATCATTTCAAGATTCCATTCTTTGGTTTTGAGTTTTTTCCATATAAAATGTTGGGTTTGAAATTTCTAAATCTTTTAACTTTTAATTATCACATAACTTTTTTGAGCACACTTTCCTTTAGATCTCAACTTTTGATTACCCCAAAGTATTTTCTGTACAAGCACTTTCTGTACAATCTGTCTTTTCTAACAATCTTTTAGATTTTGCACAAGAAAAAAAACACAAGTTGGAAAAGTCATGCAAATGATTCTGTCTTCATGACAAATCATGATGGATTGAAGTCCCGTCCTACATTTAATAAAAAAAATCGAAAATCGATTTACTCAAATGTACGCATTCCCAGCATTCCCAGTTTACCACTGCTGTATTTAAACTTGTACCACTCAAGGGTTATTATTTTTTACATCCAAATACACATCCAAAAATATTATTTTTTGTCCTTTGTTCTCTACTTCTCATTACCTTCCATTAGTCTCTGTCTGTATCTACAGTATCCAGTCAATCTCACTTTATCGGTTTACTTTGTGTTATTGATCTTTGTTTCATCCACCTTTACCTCAACTCGAACACATCACTCTTTCCCCTCAGTCTGTCACTTCTCTGCACACATCTGCCGCTGTCTCCTAGTCCTGTTATATATCTTCCTCTTCCCTTGTGTGACACCATCCACTTACTGACATTTCAATTGTCATGCTTCCAGTCTCTTTCGGTTTCCTTCTTTCTCTTCCCTCGCCATTCACATAAATATATATATATTCGCTCAACCCGGTGACTAAATAGACACCGGGTCGAGCAGCGAATCAAAGAAAAACACTTAAACGTTTATAGCAAGACAGATTGAGCAGGAACATCTAAATGAACAGTGCACTGTGTGTTAAAAAAGTGTTTGGCAGTGAAATTATAAATATAGCTTTAAGTGCATAGCTCCATCATCGTGATTGACAACATAAAACACTGATATATGGGTAGTTGTAAATGAAATACTTTTGAAAAGTTAACTTGTCACATGGTTTAATTTTTGCTATACTTCATCTAATACAGCATGTTGTCATTTTCTATAAAAATTTTAAATATAAGAATAAAAACGACATTTAAATTGAGACTACATTGAATATTTGGACATTTCTTACACCACAGGACCATTTCAAACTATCTAGTGAAGACAAAATGACTATATATGGATGACTAAATGGATGACTAAGAATGACTAAATTACCCCTATATATATATATATATATATATATATATATATATATATATATATATATATAATATATATATATATAATTTAATATTTCTTTTTTTTTCTACTTTTCCATTATAAATGTATATAATTTTTAGCCTAAAATCTTTATGCTGATTGTTGTTTTGTTTTTTAAAGGCATGTTATGCATAAAATACCAATATTCAGCCTTATGAAAGATAAAACTTCGTCCCACTTTAAACGGACACACATGGACACCGACACACATGCAAGTAAAGGTGTAAAGGTAAATAATCAACAGCAAGCTGGTGAGTTAATGTGAAGGAGTGTAAGATAATAATCAATGAAGAAATGGGCGAGGACGGAAAGATCCAAGAATAGCTCTCACTGACTCCCCTCCCCGTTTTTTCCCCATATCCTCTCATTTCTCCTTCCTTTTTTATATTTAACACCCAATCCAAATGCCATCCACATCTCATTTCAAAACTCCTCTAGTTTAAAAATCCAGATGGGTCAGGATGGTCGACAAGTCGATTAGTGAGATTGACTACTGAGTTAATCTAGATTTTTATTTCTTTTTTATGCAGCAGTGCTTTTAAGGCAATGCATTTCTCTGAGAGGGTTTTCCCTTTGAAGCACATCAAAACAGATTTGGTAACAATAGATGTGTGCAGGGATATAAAACCCAGAAGTCTAATTCCCTCGATTTTTCCTATGGGTTTTTATAATGGGTTTTTTACATTTATGAGTGAAATGGTCTGTACGATACTTGAAAGTTTTTTTTTTTAATGCATTGCATTTTAAAGATGACAGAGCTCCTTTACGATTGACAAATTAAATCTGAAAATACGCTGTTCTGCATATCTTTAAATCGGCCCCAGTCATTATCTTCCACTCAGTTTGCTTTGCTCTACAGTATTCCTCGTATTTTTTATAACACCACTCATAAATTTGCACTTCTTTGCCCTTTAAACACATGCGCATGAGTGATTTATCGAATGCTGAGCCACCAACTAATTCCGAATCTAACATCATGCAAGCAAACAAACTTTTAAATGTCAGCTGACACGGATCCATAAAATGCACACAGGTGCGTAAATTCTTAATAAGCGCTGAGAGAGATTAGCACCAGTAGTTCAAGGTTGATTTGATTGGAACCAAGCTGCAATTTCACCTCATTAGTCTAACAATATAAAGTACGAAAAGAGGATTCAGAAAATGTACATGAGATCTGTGTGCAATCTTTCAGAAAACGACCGTAGATACGCAGTTTAAAAGCTGTGCTTAATGGAAACAGATCCCTGCACGAAACAAATAGAGGCACACCATTTAAACCGAAAGAAAAAAAAGATCCCACTTTTCCTTATTTTTAGAAACATAAATCTTGACCATTTTTTAAGTCAAAGAAATGTTCCAGGTTCAAAACAAGTTAAGCCTCTCAAAAGCATTTGTGACATGCTGTCGATTACTACATAAAATAATTGCGATTCTTCCCTCAGTTTGTAAAATAAAGTGTTTACAATAATGCATTTACAATGGAAGTCTATCCAGCAAGACACTGCACTTTAATTCATGTTAAAAAACACTGTTTTGATATTATTGCCACAATCCTTCAACATTACATGTGTTCAAATGAGGCTAGCATGACAAAATTGCTTACTAACCTTGTGTGTCCAATTATATCGCATAAACAATGGAGTTCATCCACCTACAACAGAACGACCAAGAGTTTCACAGCTCAAATAAAACATTTCTGCAGGTAACAATTAATATATGCCATGCATATTTCAGCTTTTAAACCTTTCAGAACACTTGCCTAATAGACTTCCATTGTAAGTGTTACCGTAAATGTGATTTTTGCTTGTTTTTTTACAAAGGGATGAAATTATTTGCATCATCACTTGTATTGAACCCAGAACAGTAGTTTAAGATGTAGAAGAATAGCTCGAAAAACAGCAAATAAAAAATTAAAAAATACATTTAGATATATTTAAATAAATACATATAAATTATTGTAAATAACAAACAAACTCGAAGATCATTTAAAAAGAATATATTTAGCATAATGTGAAGTGCCCTGCTTTTACCCAACCATAAGATCTCAGTTAGATGCCAAACGTGCCAATTAATGTCGGGCTCAACCAGCCTAATTGCACTGATCTGCTAACTGCAATTGCGATGAAAAGAGACGTCCGTGAAGACCACCCACCACATCTCTTTTACTCCGCCTGTCCCCTGGGGAAAGGCTAGTGAAAGATAACAGGAGGGCAAGCCAGTTGGACCATTTCCTATCAACCCCTGACCTTTCTGAGATGTTTTCAAAGAGGCTGATGGGATAAAGCCACCTGTGCACAGGTGATTAAGGTAAAGGGCAAAGGATTAAAGCCACTAAACTGCTTACTGTGATTATAGGAAAAACTATCAACACAACATGTAATTGTCAAAAATCATTAAATTCTGAAAGAAAAGCTTTTTGTCCTGGGTTGTTTGTCATTTGTAAGCCTTTAAGTTGAGATATATCTAATAAAATGTGAAAAATTTCAGTACTTGAAAAAGTACTGTATTTTCTGGAATAGAAGTCAATTTTTTTTAAATCTGAAACGTGTTGTGACATTCCAAACCGACATTTAGATTTGCACCTAATGAGAGAGATGCGTCGAAGGTTATTAGTCGAATGCATTTCACACATGCCGATAGTTTCAGTTTTGTTTTAAATAAATTTGTATAAGCTTGCCGTTTATAATAAATGTTGTTTATAAAGAATGCCACTAAAATGTGTGTTTATACATACAGTGCATTTGGAAAATATTCACAGCGCTTCACTTTTTCCACATTTTGTTGTTGTTACAGCCTTATTCCAAAATGGATTACATTTTTCCTCAAAATTACAAACAATACCCTATAATGACAATGTCAAAAGAAGTTTGTTTGAAATCTTTGCAAATTTATTAAAAATAAAAAAACGAAAAAGAAAATCACATGTACATAAGTACATTGCTCAATACTTTGTTGAAGCACCTTTGGCACCAATTACAGCCTCAAGTTTTTTGAGTATGATGCTACAAGCTTGGCACACCTATTTTTGGGCAGTTTCTTCCATTCTTCTTTGCAGAATCTCTCAAGCTCCATCCGGTTTTCAGATCTCTCCAGAGATGTTCATTCGGGTTCAAGTCTGGGCTCTGGCTGGGCCACTCAAGAACATTCACAGAGTTGTCTCGTAGTCACACCTTTGTTATCTTGGCTGTGTACTTATGGTTGTTGTCCTGTTGGAAGATGAACCGTCGCCCAAGTCTGAGGTCCAGAGCGCTCTGGAGCAGGTTCATATCAAGGATGTCTCTGTACATTGCTGCATTCATCTTTCCCTCGATCCTGACTAGTCTCCCAGTTCCTGCCTCTGAACAACATCCCCACAGCATGATGCTGCCACCACCACGCTTCACTGTAGGGATGGTATTGGCCAGGTGATGAGCGGTGCCTGGTTTCCTCCAGACATGACGCTTGCCATTCAGGCCAAAGAGTTCAATCTTTGTTTCATCAGTCTGAGAGTCCTTCAGGTGCCTTTTGGCAAACTCCAGACATGTGCCTTTTACTGAGGAGTGTCTTCCGTCTGGCCACTCTACCATACAGGCCTGATTGGTGGAGCGCTGCAGAGATGGTTGTTCTTCAGGAAGGTTCTCCTCTCTCCAAAGAGAAATACTGGAGCTCTGTCAGTGACCATCAGGTTCTTGGTCACCTCCCTGACTAAGGCTCTCCTTCCCCGATCGCTCAGTTTGGCCGGGCGGCCAGCTCTAGGAAGAGTCCTGGTGGTTCCAAACTTCTTACATTTACGGATGATGGAGGACTTCTTTCATGTTGTCATTATGGGGTATTGTTTGTAGAATTTTGAGGAAAATAATGAATTTAATTCATTTTGGAATAAGGCTGTAACATAACAAAATGTGGAAAAAGTGAAGCGCTGTGAATACTTTCCGGATGCACTGTATATATTTAATTCCTGTTCTGAATTCTGAAAGGATTGCAACAATGCAATTTTGACCAGGTGTGACATAGCATAGTCAGGTGTGGATTATTTTCCGGAAAATAAGGTACTGTAGTTCTGCAGAATTCCACAGATTTTCCTAAAATTAGCATATTTTTTTTTTTAACCACAGTGTAATGCAATGTCTACATATTTTATTCAATATTAAGGATATCTTGCACCTTAACTCAATAATGTATGATATGCAATTCACTTCCATGTTTGGAAAAAAATTGATTATACACCAAAAGCACAAAAAGACAAACGTTTTGGTACCATTGGACCTTTTCCGATTGCAAGGAGAACACTGAAGAAGGTCTGCTGGGACCAAAATCTGCTAAAGGAATCTGTGACCCAACCATTTATTTCTGTCCTTTGTAAAATCCCCATTGAGGACATTCAGGGAAATTGGGCAATTTTTCTAACACTATACCGAACGTGACACAATGTCAGAGAACAATGGAAAATCAATGTTACTCTGCTTTGAAAACTCATAGATTTTTTTCCTGAGATATTTATTTATAAGAAGGATTGTGAAAAAAATCAAACACAACTGATAATTATGACTGTTCTTTTTTACAAATGTTTTGAATTGTGGTGTCAGCCATTTTTAAATGCCACAGAAATTAAGCTGTCATGACCAAACTCCCAGACTTTTGATATCTCTCAAAAGCACTCTGCCATATTTGGTCTAAGAGAAAGTCAAAACTTCACTTTGGTTCATGCGCTGAGCAGCCACATTAGATTCTTAAGTCAGGATTGTTGCGGTTTCCCTGAGTTTCCCAATCGCAACTCCGACTTGAGTGGGCGTTTCAGTTAAAAGTTCTTACTGGGAACAAGGAATTTCCCACTTCAGAGGACAAATGGAACGCACCATTATTTTCTTAATTTTCAAACGTTAAACCATCCAACTTTTGTTTTTACAGAAAACTGCAGAGAGCCCATATTGACAAACACTGCATTACATGTTTGGGAAGTTGGTTGGCTCATGTCTTTCCAAATGTACGTTAAAGCGACCCAAACTCAGAGCAGATGCAGTGATCCATGGTCAGGGTTTCTGCAGGTTTCAGTAAGTCAAATTTAAGACCTTTTTAAGACATTTTAAGACCATTAAGATTGAAATTTAAGACCTACACGACGCATTATCCAAGTTAGATAGATAGTTAACTCGGGATCATTAGAGTATCTATCTATCTATCTATCTATCTATCTATCTATCTATCTATCTATCTATCTATCTATCTATCTATCTATCTATCTATCTATCTATCTATCTATCTATCTATCTATCTATCTATCTATCTATCTATCGTGTGTGTGTGTGTGTGTGAGAGAGAGAGAAGGAGAGGTAGATATTTTTTTAATAGAAATTGTACTTTTGCATATTATACTGTAAAAACACAATTTTTGTTGATTTTAGTTGATCATAGTTGATCATAACTAGAGATGAAATGATGAGATGATTAAAGTGACCAAAATTATCACGGTTATCACAGAATCCTGTTCAAAAAGTACTAATACTACAGTCAATTCAACAAGTTTTATGTCGAAAAACAGCAAATAACAAATTGATTAGCATCAATATGCACTTTTTGTTTACATAAACATTAAAATACCATTAAAAATGATGGCTAGATTTTAAAAGAGTGTCTTGCAACATGTAATCTACTAACATGTACAAGTTCAAATAAAGTTTTGACAAAAAAGGTTTTATACAAAGTTAAACCTCATATTTCAGCCTTTAAATATTTTTTTTTTTTATAAAAAGAATGAGTCAAAAAAAATTACTGACATTTACACATTAGCTTATATTTATTAGTAGTGTTTGGGTGAGCCACCCATCCTTCATGTTGACGGAGCTTTCAATGTTGTTAGGCAAAGGGGTGATTGGTTGGTTCCTGTCACATGACCTGCGGTGCGTGCATTTGCGGCATTCTGAAAAGTTTAGATTTTTTCCATCTCGTTGCGCCTGGTAAAAAAATTAACGCGTCGCTTCAATTATGAGCACGCTTGCCGCGCGCCTACTTTTGAACAAACTGTATACATTTTGAGTGCGGAAAAGACGCGATATGTGAACGGCCTCTGGCGAGCTAGCTCATGTCAAGCCACGAGCTACTGGGGCACGCGAGCGACGTGTTGGAGACCCCTGCTCTAGAGCTCCGCTTTGTAGGTTACAACTCGATACTTTTTTGCTACTTTGTAATAACTTTCTGCGGCAAGCGTTTCTGGAAATGAACGAGGGTAAACACTTTTTTAGACCTGACTAAATGAAATTTAAGACCTAGGATGAAAATCTGGCCGTTTTTAAGACTTTTTAAGGCCTTAAATTTAAAGTCCAGAATTTTAGACTTTTTAAGACTTTTTAAGACCCCGCGGAAACCCTGATGGTATTGCTTTTATTTCAATTTATTGTACCGCCCTACATAGTACCATCCAGTACTTTCGAAAAAAATAAACCCATTACAGACCCTTAAAACTCAGCTACTACTGACCTGCAGGGCATTGTATAGCAGCTGATGTTCAAACTTCTTGACTCCCAGGATCTGCTGAAACATCTCAAAAAGCTGCTCCTTGCTGAGGATGAGCTCGGACACAGCGCTGAAGGGCATGCGTCCCTGAGGCCGCCGCTGGTCCTCTTCTCCTTTACAGATGGCATCGTATTTGGTAATCCAGGAGCTGAGGACAGTCTCTTTGCTCAAGCCGTCGATCTCGGGCAAGCTACGTACACGACGCTCGATGTTCTTCTTGAAGACCTCACGGAAGTCACTGGCAGAACAGCCTCCGCCCTGGACCATGCGGGTCACTCGCTCGCTCTTCAGAAAGCCCTGTCGGAAGAAACGGACAGGGTGAATCCATCTGTACATTATGATGAACATTAGAAAGCTTTTCATATCAAGTATCTAAGACATACTTTAAGGGACTGAGGTACTGAGATTATTATGTCAATGGCATGACACCCATTAGGCCAATTCAAAAATACATTAAAAGTGCATACATAAAATGAATGCATTTCAATACACCAATTGAAGAAAATGTTTTAAATTTTTTGAATTAAAATACATTGTTGTGATACAACAAGAAATATTTTTTAAAGAAAAACCTTAATATTAAAAAAATTCGCATTATTATTATTATTATTATTATTATTTCTCAGTAAAATGACTAGTCAATATGTCAGGGTCAATAAGTCTTAAAGTTTTAGTAAAATGTTTTTTTATGCCGTTGATTAAAATAGTTAAATGTCATGTGGTGCAACTCTCCAAAAATGTTATATAGTTTATAAACGAATAATTCCCGAAATTTGAGCATTATACACACCTCTTACACCCCGAATACTGTACATGACAAACGTCAATACAAAAAGTAAGTTTCTAAGAATTTGGCACGTGTTCTAGTATTTTTTTTAAATATACTTTTCTTTATCTTATTATAATTGCTTCAACAGTGCATCAACAGTTTTGTAAATTAATGTCCAAATTTGGTGGAGGTTTCTGAACGGCTACAGCACCTTTAATACGGATTACATACTTGTTTCCATGATAAACTTGTCTTTATACGCATATTACAGACAAAAGATACACAAGGAACGAACTGAAGTAACAAGCCAAAATTCAATTAAATTCAGAAAACACAATGATTCATTAGAGAGAGAAAAGGCCCCGCTGAGAGAGTGGCAAATCTGCACAGGAGACCATGAAAACACTTCGCTACTTTTCAGTAATTTCATTTTTTTATATTCGGTGACCGTGCCTGGGGGAAACCGAAGTTGGTGAGGCGCGACAGAAGCAGCAGATGGAGACGAATCACAGCTCCTAACCGTGAGTAATGGAGCAGAACAAAGACACTTCAGCTGCCTCGTCTCAAGAAGGCGGGGGAATATATCTGTGTCGAAACTGCCATGATCTGGTAAGATGACAGAGATTGGTGCGCAACAGGAGGCAACCCGGCAACCTCATTGAGGGAAATTCCACATAAAATTGCTTTTACTTGGACAGCTGTAGAGATTATACTCTTTTTTATTTAGATTTGAGGAAAGTGTTCCTTTAGGTCCATTTGACATAGGCGTCTGGAAGTACTTACCCAAGAATCAAATGGGATACATGCAATACATCAATATACGGCTCAACTTGGTACAATACAAGGACATGAGAGAAAAACAAAGGCTTGAAATTTCCTTCCTGGAAATTTGAAACGTACCTACTTGTTCGTCCATGAATAGTACATTGGTTCCATTAAAAAGCCCATTCAAACGGTGGCAAAAAATAACGATATTGGATATCTTGCAGTGCTTCTTAGTACCTGAATGAGTCAGTGAATAAGTGGCTTACTTTCCTGTAGAGAAAATTAATAGTTTCCTCCTGCCTCAAAAAGGACACGCAGGTGAAGTGACAGACAGGCAGGCATGCTGGGAGGACAAGGGCCTGTTCATTTCCTCTGTGCCATTTAGAAACTGAATTTAGCAAAATCATTCTGATGCAACTAGACAATTCTGTTTTTTTTTTACTATCCTCTCAAGGCCTTATGTTATAAAGTCAGTGTCAGTCTAGTTATGAGTCAATATTAATAACTATGTATTTTACATATTTTCAAAGGTGATCCTTTATAAATGGATATATTTAAAAAGTTTAAAAAAAAAATGGCTTTTTTATCTTGGGTATTTCTGGTTTTTACTTGGCCAAACCAAGCATGCTACACAATAGAGTAACAATACATGTGAGCAACCGTTTCGTTCAGCAGAAATATGGCACATAAAAAAGAGAGTGCCAATCAAAAATAAAATGAAGAAAATTATTCAATTCAAATATAAAAATGTACAACATGGACAAATAAAGGCATTTTAAAATTGCTTAATTAAAGCTTAGTTAAATGTAGGGCAAGAACCTGTTCCAAATTCCCAAGATCGGTGGATTTGATAAGACATTCAAGACAATGTGCATTTCGATTCCGCTAAAAGACGTGAAAGGGAACTAAATTCAGCACCCGAGTGCTACTTTCTATGCTGCCAATACTGAATTGAGTTCACTTTTATGCCTTCTTGCGCTTGAACGGACAAATACGCACAAAATTATAACAAAATATCCTCGTAAACAGAGTCAGTTTTGTCTTAAAGCTACAATATGTAAGATTTTTGTAATAAAATATCCAAAAATCAGTTGCACAGTGTGATATATTTCCTGCAGTTTTGTACTTACAATATCGCAAAAGTTCCCAAAGATTTTTAATTTCAGAGAAATTCCAATTTTAAATAATGGCTCGCCCCGGACTCCCTGTTCACTCGTTGCTTGCCAATGACATAATATCCGCGTTATCCTGGTTTCCGCTCGTATTGCCATAGTAACAGACATGGACAACTGCGTTATGTCTAGCCAAACACAAGTTCTGTTGGGTTAAATTTTTTAATTACATTTTTAGCCCAATGGTTGGGTTTGTCCATATTTCACCCAAACATGCTTGAGACAACCCAGCTTTTTTCTTTTAGAGTGAATGATTTTTAACTTAAAAATCTTTCAAACTTTCCATTGTATATTTATCTGCCTATTTGGAAAGTGATAAAAAAAAAATCCTGAATAGACATGATGAATTTGCTTAAGACAATATTTCAATTGTTTTTATTATGTTAAGTGTAATATTTATTATTTTTCTTTATTTTATTTGAATATTTATTTAATACTTTTAAATTAAAAATTCTTATTATGTAACTTTAATTACAGCAGTTAAAAACTCATTGCCGTACAAGTCCCCTTGCTTCATTATAACACTGAAAATGATACTTGAATGAAATTCTGTATTCACTGTTTTGCAAGGAAAATAAATAAATTAATGTTGATTGACTGCCGTAACCTAAGAAAAAGTATTTGGTGCTACTTTAAATGTAGAAAACCTAGACAGCAAACTGTTTCAGAAAGTTTTATTAGCTTACATTCCTCGTACACATGTCCAAACTGTACCACATAACTAGTATGTTTTGTCAATATATAATATACGCCTCTGCAGACAGTTGCAATTACACAATGGTGTCCAATGCCTCCATTTTGTGGTGGTGAAAATGTCAAACATTATTACTAATGAATCGCCCACCAAGGGATTTCCTCTCTCCCTGCTGCTTGACTTAATTGGTGGTTTAAAATCTCATTCAATTATTTATAACCAATGGTGTGCAAAGCCGAGCTCCGTCTGCAATGAAGAGATTAATAAGATACAGAGCCATTTGTGTAATTAAAGCTAATATGAGGAATTAATCCTGGCAGAAGAATGAAGGAGAAAGTCATAAGAAAGATCATAGATTAGAGCAGGAATCATGGCCGAGCTGCCTTGCTAACAGCAGGTAGCAGGTTATGAAAGAAGACTTGGGGATTATATATGGCATATTTGACTTCATAGGGAGCGGCGTGTCTGCCATAAACGTGAGGAGGGGAGAGATAGCGTGTGAGAGCGAGGAGGCTGGAGGGTGATTAATTAACAGAAAAGGTTTAGCGATGACAAATATTTTCATTTTTGAGAGGTGATTTAACGGGCATTATATTAACATTTAATTGTAGCTCCGTTTCAAACCTCATACTATTATTGCTCTGTTCCAAAACCCAAAACGAGTTGTCTACCTAGACCACATCATGAGGACTGTCCTAAAAGTAAGGCAGTAACCTTATCAACAACTTTAAAGTGTTCTCATTTACTCATCCTAAAATTGTTTGAATATACAGTACCGTTCAAAAGTTTGGTGTCATTAAAATGTTGTAATGTTTTTGAAAAAAAAAAACCAAGCTCAGTTTTGGTCACATTAGATCATGCAATGCAAAGTTAAATTCAGTTGTTGCTTGTAGTTTTAGATTCAGTATGCTAACCCAGTGTCCTAAAACGTTGTCCTTGAATAATTAATATCTTCTACATTATTCATTTAAATATTTGATCACAACATTATGACAACCAGTTGAGAACTATTTTACCCAGTGCATGCCTGTTATGGAGTTGTATGCTTTCAACAAAACTGCGCTGTTAGCGTAGCAACATGCTAACATTTCTATGCTCTTGTGTTTAACGCAAAGTTGCGGCCTTAATGGAGCAATTTAAAACAATCACTTACAAGGTTCCTCCATCTGTATGCACTAGCAAGGCCGCTCACTAGATTTTAGAAATGAGCTTATGTAACAGTCTTGATCTCAAGCAGAGGATATGGATGAATAAAGCAACTCTCTCTTGTGCCAAAATACAAATGTATCACTGTTTCGTTTTTGGTATCTATCAAATTTTTACCAATACCTTTTAAAGCAAAACTAAGCCTGAGGGTTGCAATTAAATACTGAAATATAAAGCCTCCAATGGTCAAAAGTTAAAGATTGTTTATAAATCTCTCATAAAGTCTGGGAAAGACTGTGTGTGGCAGACCGTATTATATGCTTCCCAATGAATAAAACATACCTGCTGTTCGCACATTAAAAACATTTAAATCTTCTCTCTCGCTTTCTACCCCCCCCCCCCCTCCTCTTTTTTTCAAAAATCTAGATGGAGTTACTCGATAAACAACTATAGGACGGCTCATTGCTCAAGAGCCTGAGAAAATGACAGCGAAAACTGAAGACGCCTATAGAGTCGCTCATCATGACACGCACTGATTCAAACCCTTTTGTTTGATTTCTAGAACAATGAGCAATTCCCTTACATGTGTATTTACATGAATATGAATGTTGAGTCACATCTCCCACTGGCAAAAAAAACCTGCTCCATTTATATCTCTATTGTGTTTGTCCCAAACTCGCTCAAGCATTTCGTCTTATCGAGTTTCATGTGAACTCAAGCTCTGCCTTCGGACTCGCTCCTGGCAGTCGGATTACTCACATCTGAATAGAAATCTGTGCTGCTTTTCCAGCCTCAATCGTACCCCAAGAAAAAAATAATATGATGGGGAATCACCTCAAACCTGACTACGTGATATTTTCAAACCCTTCCCAATATTTTGTACACAATTCAAAACTGTTGATGCCATTTCGAAGTAGTATGGTGGAAGTTTCCACTGGCAACGAAAAGGGACCTACTGACAAACTGCTTGGCAAGACACAAAACCATCTGGAAACTTTCTAGGAGTAAAAGCAGAAAAACAAATGAAAGCGACTGGAATTAATGAGCAGTACAGGACCATGCCTGGACACACGACCAGTCAATCAACTCTGTAATTGGCTCTCCTCTAGTAAAACCCATAATACTAATCAGACCTACTGTACATTGAGTTTGTTTGGAGAATTCTGTGACAATGAATACAAAGAAACTGATGAAGTAATGTATGAGACCTAAAATAGAAAGAGAGAAAAGTAGGATAGGAAGGTTTTCATAAGTTTTAAAGCAAAGCAAAGTAAAAAAGCGATGTAACTGTACGAATGAACGTCAGAAAGAAATGTAGAATGGGATTTAGAGAAAGAAAGAGGGCAAAAAAAACCTTTACTTATGGCTCTGACAGCCTTCAAAGTCGGCGCCTGCAGCTATTCTGTTTGCAATGCTGTCACACAGTAATCCAATTGAGAACCTCTGGGTGGTAAACACATGGGAAAAGAGTGAAAAACAAATGTGAGGAAAGAAATTTGAGGGGCAAAAAAAAAGCAGATCATGACAACCTCGGGCTGAATGTGTACAGAAATGATTCTGCCCTGGCTAAAGGGCAAACAACTCGTAACAAAACAAACACATTGGGACTCTATTGTCTCGCGTGTTTGTGTTAGGAACATTTTTAAGGGCAAAGCCTTGTTGATTCCTCAAGATACTCTGTAAGACAATGATGAAAAAGTCAGAAGCAGAGGGACTGGTCAAAATGTAATGTGCAAAACTCAAACACCATGATAAATCAACTAGAGAAATGCTTTTTTTGGTGAGGTTGCACACAATCTTTCGATCCTGCACCCCAAAATGATTTCATTAGCTGTAAGGAACTTTTTGGGGAATTCTATTCGTTGCCTTGCGAGAAATCCTACAATTTCAGTCAACATAAAAGGTTTTCAAACCCATGTTTCATCCATTAAGGTGTGGTCACTTTTCCAGTCTTTTTAATGGGAATCCACACAAATATTCACGCAATATTTCTCTTGAAATCCCATGTTGTTAAATTCTCAAAAATTATTGTACTTCACACTTAACAGTACAATAAAGGTCTAATAAGTTAACATCAGTTCATGTAGTCAACAGTAATCAACATTAATCCAGATCAATTTAAAAAATGCACAAAATGTTCTTTGGTAGTTTTGGTATGTTACATAATACATTAATTAATGCTAATAAATCAAACTTACTGTAAAGTGTAACCTACAATTAAAGTTAAAAACCAATATTATACAATACTATCCTCATTAAAGGGTAGTTCACCCAAAAATGAAGTTTCTATCATTAATTACTCACCCTCATGTCATTCAAAACCCATAAAAACCCGCAATCACGACACAATCATGAAAAATTACAGACCACTGTGCCACATTACACAATCAGCCATCCATAAAGTGAGGCTTATTTTATCATAACTTATAACTACTGGTTATGGCCTGCAGACGACGCAGACAGCCAGTCTATAGGGAGAGAGGGCTGACTTCATTACCTAATCGCTACAATACAGCAAATCCTACAGCCTCTCAACACTAATTTCCTGCCCTGTCTGCCCTCGTCGAGAACGGCTGAAATCATTTTCATAAACAGCATTGAGAAAATAAGTGCTCTAACCTGCGGGGACCCGAATACAGCTTACGCTCGGCATGATTGGCTATTTTTTCCATAACAATAGAGGGAGGTTGAAGGTTGATCTTGTGGAGGCATTTTATAACCGTTGGTGATGGGCTCTGAAGTGGACATGTTAGCCTGGATGGACCTAAAAGAGAGCTTTATTCTTTGAAGAAATGTTCAAATTTAATTGATATCATTTCTTTTAAGGGCATGGTTTTTCTAAGTTTTTTAATTGATGTGATTACCATGTCCAATTTCAATTTAAATCACAGCTTCAGGAGTGAAATTAGAGAAAACGCAATTAACCAAACCATCTAGGAATGCCAATTAAACACTGCGGGGGTGCCTGAAGAATATAGGAGTCTTAACTTAATGCAAAAAAAAGGTCATACGGTGAGTAACTCACCCCTGGATCGATTTGATTCTCACCCCTTTATCCATATCTGGCCGCCAGTTTCTCTCCAAGTTCTCCTGACCTTTTGGATATTCTTTCTAATTCCACAATAGTTTCTCATCGCAAGTTGCAGAGGATGCGGTGCAATTCTTTTGGTGTGTGTATTCTTCATTACCTCCAGCGTGTAGATGTCCACTATGTAGTCACGAGTCAGTTAGTTCACAGTCCATCCACTGACCTGCTGCATAGAAGACTGGAAAGCACTTTTACTACCGGATTGGCTGATTACAAGGTAATAATAGGTTGATATTTTGTAGTTCTAAGGCATCTACAGTGAACCACCACTAAACAGCATGTAAGATCAAAACAAACCATGGACTGACCATACGTAATGTCAGTCAGGCGGCTTAAGTAGGCGGTTCTTGGCCAGAATAAGCTGAAATGTGGACCAGACTTTATTTTAGTCAGTGTCGCTCAGGCGACCCGAGTTCAAATCCCTGCCTGAGGTCCTTTGCCGGTCCTGTTCACCTCTCTCTCTCTCTCCTTCCTGTTGTTTCCCGTCTCATCTACACTGTCCAATTTAATAAGGCATTAAAAAAATTGGCCAAAAGAGGTCTGGCTGTTAAGGTGAGGTCACATTTACCGTTGCTCTCAGAAATTCTGTAGGCAAAATCCAGTCATTTCTGGCACAAAAAAAATCTTTATCAGATTTTTCAAATCACACCTGATACAGATCAAAATTTGTTGCACATGCTTAAAACACAAAAATCCACATGAGATCAGATTTTTTCGCATCCGTTCTGAGCCACTTCCAAATGTGGTTTTAAAATAATACATATTCGATATCTGAACATCTGACCTGCGTGTAAACGCGTATATCCAATTCCCCTTGGAATTCCAAGCCACCACAAGGCGATGGCAACATGTTAGATAGCTTTTTAATGTCGTATTAATGACCCTGTATGCGCTCGCACTAAAAGTCACAGCTTTTTCTAAGGTGGAAACTTTATAGTTAAGAAATTGCACACACACAGAAACATTCAGGAGCATATAAACTAGTTTTAAACCTCTGCCACGCGAATCAACAGCTTCGCTACTGAAGGCTACATCATAGGCTATTTCTCAGCAAATGAGGTGATAACTTCGCTGTTTTTGTAAACAAACTAACAAGCATCATTACATACAGATGCACACAGGCAATTCTCTCTCTCGTTATTTCCTTCAAATAAAAGAAATCTTACAGCGATTCATAACATGCTAAACGAAAATTACCACTATTTTCCAGTCTATATCCGTTGAGTCAGATTTTGTTCTGCAAACATCCATACTGGTAAATAATTATGGCCACCCGACGTGAATTATAAAATAGTTTTAGTACGGCCATTTAAAACCGAGGGTCAACCATGTTGCATAGTGAAGCGATCACCAACGGAATCATTTTGGGAGGGGATTAATTTAAACACAGATATCAGATACCAGTCGTGTCTAAAGTGAATGTAAACAGGCTGGACAAAAAAAAAAATATATGGTCAAAAATCTGATCTGTGCATGAAGACATGCAGTGTAAACAACAGCCTTCAATAGGAAACACACGTTTGGGGTTTCAGATTTCACTCATGTTTATGTTGGTTCACATGAATTCGCCTTACTGACCGACAGATCGGTGCTTGGGTTTGAAAGTGACTTCTGTGTGAGCTGTACTTCATTCATCATTATGTAAAATAACAATGGACCATTTTCCCACAAAATTGTGACCGCACCTTTAGACTTTTAGTCAGCTAGTGCGAGTGGTTCAGACACGATATAGCCAGATTTATCAGGGTTTAGAGCCTCTTATCAGAGCTGAGAGCACTGTTTGTATCTCTAAATCCATTTGGGCTGAAACTGTGTTTCCGAATTGAAGATTACTTCAATATTATTTTTCGTTATGTGAAACTGATTCCATCCAGCCACAAGGGCTCTTATTGCCCAAATAATTTCTGAGAAGATAACATTATTGAAATCAGTGACATGAATGATACAAAAACTGAACCACCTCTTTTCTAACAAATTTCCCTCAGCCATTTAATCATTTCAAATAAGCATCCAAGTCAATATAACTTTGTTTCTTGCCATTTATCAGTCAGACAGTAAAACTTTTTTTAGTAATAGCACACCTCTTCCTTAAATGTGGAAAGTAATAGCACACCTTTCTTCAACATGCCATATGATCTGATGTATCACTCAGTACTCATGTAAATGACAAGTACCAATGAAGCAGGGATGAGATGCACCAAATGAAGGTTGGCTCAGGTTTAAGGGTTTATTTGAATTTCTAAAAAGAGTTAAATCAATAGTAATAGGTATGCCTGCCCATGTGGTAAAATGTCTCACCAATAGGATAAAATCGTTTAGCTTTCCAACTCCATGGTCACTGTTATGTGAAATCTATATAATCTTCTCTAAGCATACCTGAACTTTAACCTTCAGGCTAATACCACCCATATGGGGTACCAGCCTAATCATGAATTTTACATTATATTAGGCCGTAATGGGAAGGTGTGATGTTATTATTGATCAAAATGAGTCTATGGCAACATATTGATGCTGCACACAATGAAAAGCTGCCATAATCAATAAATGGCAAAGGCTGAGGACAGAGGATAAAAACTGTTCATGCTTCTGTTCACACACAATAGCTATTTTATTATAATTGAAGATGATTTGACAGGTCCTCAGTGTAATAAAAGGAAGTGCATTCTAAATCACTGCTTTTTTTAGCTTAGTGCCCATATAGAGCAGCTTAACTTGCAAAAAGCAAGTACTAAATACTTCCTTATCAGTCCTTTATCAAAAACAAACAGCATACAGGATCCACAAATGCGAGATTAAGCTTGTGGGAAATAATAAACAGGCTAGAGGAAATGTGTTAGGTGGCAGGAGGATTAAAAAAAGGAGTATAAATAAAATATGAAAACAGCCGAAATTAATACATTATTGAAAAAAATACATTTTTGTATATAAAAATGTAAAATGATTGTTAGTTTTGTGATTTAGTAGATAAGTGAAAGTGGAAAAAAAAAATAGTTTACATTTTTTATGTTTACATTTCTATAGTTTTTCTTTCCTATTGTGACATACAGTATATCTGAATAAAACGGCTTCTGAACGAGAAGGGCGGAACTTGATTGGATGGTTGGATGGTTTTGGTTTGCTATTGGCCGATCTCATGTGATTGACAGGTTTGTCCCGCCCCTTGTGCCAGTAAACGCGTCATCAGAGAAGAAAAGAGATGACGCTGCAAGAGGGAGGGGAAGTTATTTTGATTAAAGATTATGAGGGCACATGAATTTAAAAAAGGATGATGTGCATAGAAAATTTTTTCAACATTCCATGAAAAAAAAATAAGATGTCAATTTTGATTTCATGGTGACTTGAAAAGCTGTTAACCTCTTTTACAACCACTGAGCTCTGGGCAATCCAAAGGCCAACCCAAAGGCACTGAACAATCTCACACCTGTAGTTCCTTTTGGTTTTGGCACTTTCAGCATCAGTGGGATGCTCCCACGTCCTGCAAACCACTAAAAATATCTCAGCGGAGAGGAAGAGATCTGCAAGGACTAATCCTACATCTTTAATTCACAGCACATTCTGTCATAATCAATGAAAGCAGTGGCAGGCAGCTCCTTCTTGACTGACACGCTAATAAGAGTTATGTCTACACCGTGAACATGAGAGCTATTTTTTTGTCAGAAATGGCATTCTTTTAAAAAAAGAGTGTAGAACCTCTTTTGAGGATTTTACTTTACTGATTGCCTCACTAAGTATGTGACCCTGTATGATCCACAAAGTCTCACTTTGTACCAAAAAAAACAAAGTAGGGATCTATTTTCCACATAATAATTAACATTGTTTAGGGGAATCACTCTAGGATTAGCTCTAAGATGCAACAGGTTACTTGGTAACCTGGCTTGTCGTCATAAAAAATGTGTGTTTGTGATTTATGAGATCTTCAGAGTTGATCTCAGTCCTGCTTGGTTTGGCTTATAATTGTCTGTGATTCTGAGTGCAGCATTCTGTTGCTTCAGTAAAGTCTACAAAGGGGTTTCAAAGAGTTGAGTTAAAGAATAACTAAACGCTTTAATTTGAGGCCAGTCCACTCACACTGAAGTATTGAATATTAAAACATTAAACACAAAACGGAAATGGGGAGAAGTAGGAAAAAATAATGAAATAAGATGCAATAACATGCAGTTTTGTCAGAATCTTAAATGACCAAATTGACAAAAACAACTTGCTCTTACTTTTCAACATCATTAGATAATTATTAAAATGGGCAAATATTTGAACATATGTAATCATTGCATGATCAAATGTTCGATTAAGATCACAGGAATTTTATCTGCAATAATAAAAAAAAAGGATACTTCTGATCCTACATGCTGATTGGTCAATACAAAGTTGTTATATATACAAATGTGTAAATTAAAATCAGCTAATCAAATAAGTGTTTGTCATCACCATAGATGTTATATTTCATAATTCCAGACCACCGGATACGGTTAAACATGGAGAAAAATGGTCATGCGCTCGTGTATGATACAAGAATCTCGTATTGATTCAGTGACACGTCAAGGCCACCTTGACCAATGACGTACCAGAGTCCATAAAATCTTCGGTTTACGTCATGGTCTGTCTCTGTCATTCTCGTGTTTCTTTACATTGTTTCTTAATACAACAATCAAACTTTTTTTTATTATTTTTATATTTATCCATCCTTTTTTAGTTTAAGCAATGCTTAATGGGATTGCAGTTCTTTCCTTCACAAAATCTGGTATGTACACAGTCTTGAAACTTTTATTTTGATTTTTTAAATATTCTTTTGCTTCAAATCAAAGTTTATAATGTGCTTCACCTCGCAGCTGTTTGGTTTGGTTCATGGCTTATATGAAGAGTTTTTAAAATCTTCCAGATCCAAGTCCGCTGAAGAAGTGGGCAGTCACTGTTGCACTCCATACAGGTTGCATGAATACCCTTTTTTACTGTCTGCACTACAAGTGATGAGTGACAAAACTAGGATGCAACAAAACTCGTGATAAACTAACTAATAATTGACTACTCAGTGCAACCCCCATCAGACATTTCTTTCTACTCTTCATCTTCTAAATAACGAACAACAACACAAACCAAGACTCCCAGTGTCCACAAGTCTCTGGTGAAACACTCAAAAACCCACAGAAGCCGAAAAGATGCTTTGATTTCTGCACGATGATGGCCAGTGAATGACAATTTGGAACTTTGATCAGCCAACCCAGAGTCCTCCATGTGTGCTTGAGCGACTATCAGACCAAACTTCAAAGAGCTGCTTCCCATCCAGAGCAATTAATAGAGCGGAGAGTCAACTGATATGACATGATGATCCTGTTAGGACGTGAGAGGCATATCCTGTTCTAAAAGAAAAACGAAATTAAGAGAGAAAGTGATGAAAGCCAGAAAGAGGGTGATTGACAATGAAAGACGTAAAAGGTAAAAACACTGATTCGAACGGCTTGTCTGAAACTGTACATTGGTCTTATTTTTGCCTGTTTGTTATTCGCTGGAAACGTTACATGCCTTTTCGTACCATTAAACAAACATGAAAGTCCGCACAAATAATTCAGCCAATCAATTTTCAATAATTTATCAGCTGACCAAAGCACAAAGTCCCAGGCTTCTTCTGCAGGTGCAAAAAAAGAAACACTTATTAGATCTGGGATTTTTGTTGGTCAGTCCAACAGCTCTAAAAAAATTGCTCCTTTGAAACTTCCAGACATCATTTATCTTTCAAACAACCACCAAAGAGAAGGAATCCAAGTAGACATAATATTACAAAAAGAATGGCAGTGACCAAACTGATGCTTCAAGTCACATGACTACAACAACATGGTGGATATAGTACGTTTTCTTTCGGATTTCTTTCATACGACACACATTATTACTCTAGAACCATTTTATTAACGGTCGAAAATTCGTTCCTCATTGAACAAAGTACCTACTCTCAGACAACATGCAGTTTCAGACTCGGTTTTAGCTTGAAGCCTGTGTAAATAAAGCCAGTGCCCACCAATGCAGACACACAACACAACAATAAGACAATAATTCTACAAACTCAAAAATGACGGCATGAAAAAGGTCACTTCAACTATAGACACTTCAGTCACATCCTAATGGACGAACACATTTGAAATTGGTATATTTGATACGGAAATGAGTTTTATTCTTGCCTCGTAGTAACTGCGAACGGCGTTGCAGAAAGCCTCATCGGCGACAATCTGCGTCTCTCCTTTCAGGAAGGCCTGGAAACGCTCCTTTACCACCTGTAACTGCTGCTTGTTTAGCTGAGAAAAGAAAAGAGAAAAAACAAGTTTACTGAAGATGTGATCAGTGGAAAATCAGTGGCATCACTTCTCATTTCTTCAGTGAATATGAGATATATAAATTTGAATAATGCTTTCTATAGCACCTCTTCTGGTAACACTGTGAATGCGATGCGGTGCCGTTGAACGCGTGTCAATATAAAAATGACATTTTCTGCTAAATTGTTATTTGTAATTGCAATTCACTAGTAAAGCACTTGGAAATGGCTTTCCATAAATACAAATATCCTCATTTATTCATAAATGTTTTTCGCCATTATTAATGTTTTGGTTATGAATATGAGGGAAAAACACAATTATTTTCCCATCATTTAATGCGTTTCCAAAGCTGATGTAAAATCTGCAGGAACTGTGGAACAAATGCATCGGTAATGTTTTAGAGGAAAAATATCTTTATTAAAAAATAGCGCTTTAAAACAAAAGCTTTTTGGTTGAAAAACAAACAAACAAACATTAGTCATACACTTTGATGTTGTTTGGAGGGGATTATATCCAATCAAATGTACCCATAGGGCGCATAAGACTAAGTAGCTTCAGAAATCAGGACTAACTGTCATAATCATAGTCATGACTCATAAATTGACATCCAGGATGGCCATTTTGGCTTTGGCACAGACCTTGCCTATGGTTGAAAATTCCTAAATAGAAGGAGCAGTCAAGTAAAAAAACACAAATACAGGAGACGGCAGTTTACAGTATATCCCACCCCAAAATGGATCTGTTCAAATTTTTTTTATATATTTTTAAAGAAATTAATACTTTTTTTTTCCAGCAAGGATTAAATTACATTTATAATGTTATAAAATATTTCCATTTCAAATAAATGTTGTTCTTTTGAACTTTCTATTCATCAAAGAATCAAATTATCAAGTATCAAAACTGTTTTTAACATTGATAATAAAAAGAAATGCAAATCGGCATTTTAGAAGTCACATGAAGTATCATGTGACACTGAGGACTGGAGTAAGTTTGATCAAATAAATGCAGTTTTGGTAAGCATAAGACATTTTTCAAAACCATTAAAACATCTAACTGACCCAAAACTTTTGAACAGCAGAGTACTTTTGGGTTTATAACAAGAAGGATTAGGTTAGGTAGAAAATGCGTGCCACGAAACCTTGTGATTAAATCTTGAATAAAACATGACAATATTTCTTGTCGAGGTGAATATCAGCGATATATTCTCGGAATATCAGCATGAAGGAGTTTAGTTTGTGGAAAATTGCATTTATATTGTTCTGTCTTTACTGCAGATGATAATTCATATTCAGAAAGTAAAACTGATGTGACATTCATTACAAGATGATTAGTTAAAACTAGAACTGCACGATTAATGGTTAAAAGATAGTGATCTCCCACACACCCAAACAATCTCATTCCTAAATGAAAATGATTCGCCCATGTATATTAAACCTTTGACAAAATCACACCGGAACATTCAGATCTGCACTGCCACTGATGCTGACCAAGGGAAAGTCAAATCATGTGTGGTATGAAACAGCTTTACAAATCTTTTCAACCACAAATAAGTTTATGGTTCAGATAAAAACCACTGATGTCTACAGAAGCGATCAAAACAGTCTCCTTTTGAATTTAACATGGCGCTTCAAATAACGATTGTATTAATTACATGGTTACACCCCCAAGTGTTAAATTTAAAAAAAAAAATGTATGTGTCATTGAATAATTCAATATATTCGTTCAAAAATGCTGATTCATCCAGTAATAAAACTGAAGTATTTATTAATGAGTCATTGAATCATTCAGTTTTTTAAATAATTCAGATAAATTAAACATTTTAAAAGACTGCAGCAATTAACATTTTGTCAGAACCTCTTTTGATTCTCAATTCATCCAGAATAGTGCAGCTCTAGTTAAAACATTTCAAAATGCACCTGCATTGTTTTGCATTTTATGACTTTCAATCGAATAAAAGACAAATTTTCTAGTCATATATTTCATCATTGAAGATTTCTGTTAAAATATCTCATCTGTGAACCCAACATTGTGTATCTTCTTGTGAGCTAAGTGTATCGTCACACCCTCAGCTGAAACATTGCACGAAGTGTAAACAATGAAGAAGCCAGATTTGTTTGCAAATAAAGTATGTAAATAATGCATCAACGCTAAGAATTTCAAGAACAAAGCTATGCCACAAATCACTATAGAACAGGTAATTCTTAGGACATAAATAGTAATTTCAGATGTAAAGCACTATTATATCACCATTTTTAACAAATTCAAGATCCAGCGTAATCGAACACAAGATCGTTGGCCCTGACCGTGATCCTGAAAAGCAGTGGAGTTTTGTAGCAAACTGCCCTGTTTATTTCCCTTCCTGTTGGATAGATGGTGAGCCCTCAGGCAAATGTAACAGATGAAATGTGCTACGACTGTCAAAGGTTTTAAAGCCGCTGTAAATTCTAATATTCCCACCGAGTTGTAGCATCCTACAGGATATCCTTGATTGTGATGGCATGAATCTGTTAGACATTTAAAGTTATGCCTCGTGAAGTCTTTGAATTAGCATTCAAGCAGACATCCATTTCTAAATACAAACAGATCCCATGTTTGAATCAAATGTTTGTTTACCATGTTGTGAATATGTTTCTGGTTGTGGTGTTATTAGCACTTTAACCAGAAAAGGTAATTAATGAATGCACTTGTTTGATATCAGCACAGCAACAGCATAGTGCTTGCATTTCCTCCATGTACTGTAGCATTCTCATGTCATCTCGCTTTCAATGGCTTATTCACTTTCTGTTGTGATTGATTCGGCCTTGTCTCTTCGTGAGACAGTCATTCAGTCTCTCTTGTTTGTAAGGCAATGCTCAAGGGTGTCAACAGCCTCGCTCTAATATCCCTCACACCGGCATGCAGTGAGAGGCAAAGAAAAAAGTGATCAAGTATAAGACTGTTTGAGTATCATTGATGAAAAATCCATTGCCAATAACCAAGTATCTGGTTGACGCTTCAAAAAACAGTAGGTGGCAGTATTAACACTGGATGCCACCTGTAATAAAAAGGAAAAAAAGCCGACGATGCAATGGCTGCGTCCGAAATTGCATACTCTCTAGAGTAGGTATTATTTTGAAAGTAATTACTTCACGATCGCTAAAAAACCATTCACAAATCCTCTCCTCATGGGATAGTAAAGAGTCCATTGTATGCGCACTTTTGGTAAATCTCGCCAGAAGTAGTAGGTCATCTGGATACTTTTTTCGTACATACTTATTTTGTCACATATAGTTTTTATTATATGGTAGGGAAGTATGCTATTTCAGCGGCAGCCAATGTGTAGTTACTACTGCCGCATAAACTATAATATAATATCAGAAAAAAGTCAGACAGCGAGAAAAAAGTGTGACGAAAGCGAGACACTCTACCCATCCCTGAAAAAATGTGTTCTTTAGTGTAGGAGTTTTTCAGAAATTCATAAAAGTGTTAGTCAACCTAGTCAGCAGGAAGTACTGACCAACAGCAAGTTCTTGTATGCTTTCGACAGTTTAACTGTCTCTCCACTTCCCTACAGTTATATTTTGAGTGCGATTCATTGGTCAAAAAGACAAAACAAAATTAAATTAAAAATGAACTTGCTTAAAATAATAATTTTTTCCAAAATTTAATTTAACACAGGGTGTCGTGGTGATTCGTAAATGAAAATGGGCGCCAGGATGCAAGAATCGATTGTTTAATCTTGTATAGTGCGTTTTATCTAGTCGCTAGTTCCGCCTTCTCGATGACATCACGCACGTCGTTAAAGCCGGCAAGTGATGGTTGGTCATGAAGCAGAGTGTAGGCTGACAAGCTTCTTGCCCACATCTTGACAAGAATTTAGGAGTCAAAAATCACATAATCTGACAGAGACTATCGTAACAAACAAAATTATTGGGTCACACATTATAAGTACTAATAAGTAATAAACAGCCAATATCCTAGTAATATGCATGCTAATAACCAGGGTTGGGGAGTAACGGAATACATGTAACGGCGTTATGTAATCAGGATACAAAAATCCAGTAACTGTAATTAGTTACAGTTACGTCAAAAAACGTAGTAATCAGATTATAGTTACTTTTTGAAAAAAGAGGGGATACTTTCAGGATTACAATGGTTTCATTTAAAACTAAATAAATCTGTATTTTGGCATAATAACACTATAAGCGTTGCTTGATTAATGACTCACGAGTCCCACCCGCCGCTGGTGCGTGCGCAAAATAACAGCTCTCTAAAACAATCTCCTCAGACACCAGTGATGCGCGGGTTGATCCAAAACGAGCGGGTTACCCACGGTTACGAGTCATCCAAAAGTATTTAATACGTCTGAAATAAAGATGCCAATTAAATCTTTGTAATTTATATAGTAATATACTTTTATTGGCTGAAACTGGCACGAGATGACGCACGAGCTCAGTCTGCAGAGATGGACGCGGCAAGAGAAAAGGTGAAGACTGAGTGGAAGCTCCGCAAATACCTACAAGTGGGAAATCCTTATTTAGGCTACCATTTGAATGTTAAGCGTTATTAACTTTTGAATAAATGCTGTCGCGGAACAAAATGCCCTATTTCCCAACACGTTGAACTGAGAAATGCCATTGTATCATTTTTATAGGCTAGGCTACTTTTAATAATGCATATAGCTCAGTAAAGTCAGTTTTATGTATTTTCTGAAAGGGGGTGGGATTTTTGTTGGGAAAGTCGGAGGAGAGACGCACACTTCGATTAGACTGGATAAACACATGCAGAATCTTAATCGTTAAGAAAATGAAACGAAATAAACGAATAGCCTAAATCAAGCCTTTATAACACTAGGCTATATTGTACAGCATTTCGAAAAAGAACAGTTTGCGCTCCTAAGGGCAAAAAATGCGGGTCAGGAAGCGGGTTGGGTAGCCTACAATATATATTTTTTTGCGGTCCGAGTTGCAGGCGGGTTAGTTGAAAACGTCGGTCGGGTGCGGGTTGTTTATACATTGACCCGCGCATCACTGTCGGACACAATCACTGCTGCTAGAAACGATGCTGCCCACTGGTAAAAAGCCCACTGGCTATTTTGTTTTTAAAGAAGAAAATGCCAACAACATGGTACAGTGCAAACGGTGCCTTCCAGCAATGAAAACACTTTCTTTATCGAAGGACTCGACATCCAACCTAAAGAAGCATTTGCATTCTCTATTTTCCTGTTGAAGAAACATTTCCATTTTATTTTTTCCTTGTCCTTGTCAAGTTAAAAATAAAACAAAATAATCTGTAATACCATACTGTAACCACAAGATGTCTGTATAGTCCTTTACATAAATATTTATTCAGGGTTATTCAATATTCAATTATTCAATAATTTATTCTTAATAAATAAAAGTTTTTTTTTAATAATGTCTGTCCTTGAAGTAATCCAAAAGTAATCAGTTACATTACTTTCATATTGTGGTACTTGGATTACGTTACTGAATACTTTTTTTATAAAGTAATTTGTAACTGTAACGGAATACATTTTTAAAGTAACCCTCCCAAGCCTGCTAATAACCAACTACTTAATAGTGATAATTGGACCCTAAACTAAAGTGTTACCAAATATTGTGTAGTCTGAACCCGGTATAAGACTGACAGTGAATCAGATAATCATCAGATCATTTTAAGAACCAAACTCAGATAAATTCCGACAATTTCTGACATGTGTGAGATCTTGAAACTTGTGATACTAAATTTACTGGACATGCGATGGTCGCCAGCTCATGTCACTCAAAATCACCAACTCTCACTGAAAATGACTTTTAGTTACTGCAATATGCTAACTGTGTGAAAAGGACATGACAGTATTTTCTCACAAGGTTTTTTGGAGGTGGACTTGAGTCTGGTTGCAGTCAGAGCTGATATTGTTTGCTGTGAAGGTGATTTTCCGAGGGTCACCGGTAGGGGAAATGAAACTGGGATTTAGTCGCACTAACATAACCGCTATCTGTACATAGTGATATAAAGTGGGCAAAGATTTTTAACTGCATGATTATTGTGGCCAAAAGAATTCACAATAAAAGTTTAGGGGCCCTATCATACACCTGGCGCAATGCGGCGCGACGCAAGTGTTTTTTGCAAGTTTCAGCCCGACGCAGTTATCATTTTCACGTCCAGCACAACGTTGTTTAAATAGCCAATGCATTTCCGCCCATGGGCATGCTGGTCTGAAAACGAGGTGTGTTCAGGCACATTGTTGGCGTTTTGCTATTTTAAAACCAACTGAAACCTGGTCTAAAGTCAATGGCGCAGTATTTCTTTTGTTATTTAAAGAGCACTTTAGTAATGTGCGCCTATAGGGGGGTCCACGAAGCGCGTACACTGCTTATTACACACACAGGGATGCGCAGCAGCACACAAAAATGGCAAATATTAAAAATAACAGAATTACAATGTCAAAGATTAATATTGTATACATAAAGATACAGTGGAATCCGGCTTGTCCCGTAGATGTTCTGCTTGCGCGTTTTAACCTCGCACACGAGCAGATCCGTTTGTGCTCTGGAGATGCGTTTAGTCTTTCCACTTGCAAATTCCGCCATGTAAATACCAATCCGCCATTGCGCGAGCGTAACTGGCTTTTAAAGGGAATGAGAGATGAGACTTTGGTTGGTTTATTTCACGTTAAGCCCAAAACGCACCCAATACTCATTAAGAGAATAGGCACAACCATTTTAGACCATGCGCAGCGCGAGCCGACCATTTTCCCCGTCGTTAAACTAGCAAAAGTGGATTCAGACACGCCCTAAGTGCACTTGTGGCCTGCGCTTTAGACCATGCGCTTAGATCGTTAAAATAGGGCCCTATGTCACATTGACCACTGCTTGGCAAAATTGATCAGGTCATTAGCTCAATCCGCACGACTTCACCTATGTTCTAGTTAATCATGTAAATCAACCAAGCAATATGTAATAAACATGTAATAAACCAGAAAGCTGCTTGGTATGAAAGTGTGTGAGCTGTTCTTCAAACATACACTATTGACAATGGAACTTTTTTTGCATTTCACTAAAATTTTGCTAATGTGACCTTACTTTTAATGATATTCATTCTAATAATTCATTTTTAACAGTGTTTATTGCATTTACTCTCTTTAGTAGCCAATGAATCACACTCAAAAAACAAGGGTAGACAGGAGAGTTAAGCACTTTTTTCAAAAGCAAGTCTAGAAAGCCTAGAACTACCTGATTGACGGAGAGGTCATTCAAATGACAAGGACAGAATGAAAAGTTTATTGGTTTGTGGCTTTAATAGTGAAAAATCAGCTCAAATGGTTACTGTAGTGGGCGAAATCATTTTAGCCTTACAGTTCAGATTTACTCTAGTTCTCACACCCACCCAGAAAACACAACATGAGTACTTAATAAACATCATTAATGCTCCCAAAGGAAGTCCAAGGGGCTGAGACCGCCTCGCTTACAGTATGCTCAGCAGTATCTGCTCACTTAGTATGATATTGGGAAATTCTTTTGCCATTATATCAAAAGCCTGTTCCTCAGATTGTCTCCATTTTCTCATTCTTCATTTATTTTTCTTTTGTTCTTCTTTCTCACATTTTTACATTGAAGGCGTTTTGCTTTTGCCACTCCCTGAGCATGACAACCCCTTCACATCGTCATGGCAACATCTTCCACTGCGTGGCAAGAGTCGGCTTCCAAGGACCAGCCTGGCTGTGCAGCAATCCAGCTACAGCCAGCCGCTTTCTTTCTTTTTTAATATATATATATCAGAGATAAAGGGTAAGACCCCAATCATTAAATGACTACTAGCTGCCACCATTCATTAAGGAGTAAAAGAAATGCAAATCAACTTTTGAACTAGAAACATGTCTCAAGTATTTCAAGGTAAGAAGTCAAAAGATACAATTTAACAGAATTAGAAGCTATTAAGAGGGTGTATTAATCATAAAATTGTTATGCGGGTGGGTGATTCTCGCGAAATTAGACTTATGAGGTGTCATGAAACATTTTAATGATAAAAGTAAATGCTATCAAAATAAGAAGGATACAGTTATAAACATCTCATCATGTACTATTTTGCACATGATTTCAAATGACATCATAAATACCAATTTTGTTGTTTTTTCCACATTTAAGGGGAAATTTGTCATTACCGCAACGTGTCCATGACTGGATTTGGGTCCTTTGAGATGGAAATATTTATAATTAAAAAATATAAAAAATAAAAAGCTTCAGTGCATGTTATACTATAAATATTTACAGTAAAGAAACATGTTGAATTTGGTGATCATTGGTAAATGTAGTGACAATAATAAGGAATATAAATGTGTCCAAGACCAATTATCTCATCCTCCGCAACAATTTTCAATCATTGTTTAAGTCCTCAAGGAACTAATATTTTCAAGGAATTTTGTTGGAAGGGACATAATTGACTGTGACACGCAAGATGGCTACCAGATAAGCAGTTCTTATTTTTTCTCTCCAGATAAAAGTAAAAATTTTCTTTGTCATAGTACCTACACGACTTTTTAGTTCTCATTACTGAAACATGAGTTTGTAAAGTTTTAAAAAATGTTGCCGTTTTAATTTTGAGATTACTATATACCCCATTATGGTCTAAATATAAAAAGAGAGGGAAAGTTTAGCTAACCCTCATTTAGCTTCCACAGTTAGCAAGAATGTTTAAGGTCGCTCATCCTCCGCAACACCATTATCATTCACCGCAACAATTAAAGGCCTGTTGCGGTGGAGATACTCAATGTTTCGGTAATGAGAAACAGACTTATGAAGGAGGGACGTGCACTATAACTCTTGCTCATTTCAATATAACTTGATATTTGCCTTAAACACTTACACAGATTGCGTAAACAAAATAGCTATTACACCCCCCTCCCAAAAGGGGTCACTAATTTTTTTTTTTTTATGAAGTGCTTCCACAAAAAGCAGTATGAATGCAGTATAGGCCACCTACTATAAATGTAATATTATTTAATATTCAATAGTTTTACTGTGAAACAATGTATTTCTTCATGTCTTTTTTACGAAATGTTACCTTCAAGATGGCTATTGTGTATTTTGTTACAGGCAAGCATCAGTTGAAAAGAAAAGGACATCAGCGAAAGACAGGTTGACAAAGCATAGGGAAAAAATATACAGCAATCCAGAGAGACAGGGTGATAATGTGGAAATAATAGGAAAAAATATAACTTGGATTCATTGTTTTGACCGACACGCACACGCTGACATGAAAACGTGAAGGCTAATATAATTGTCAAGTTTCCTTCATTTATACAGCGCTCTTAACAATATATACTGTTTCAAAGCAGTGTTACAGTGATAATAGGAAATTAAAGAAACAGAATGTTTTGGCTTTACATCAGCTCTAGAATAAAGTTATTGTCCAGCTAAAGTTAGTTTTGATTGATTCACGTCCATCGCAACGATCATTTATTAAGTTAGGGTCCACTAACACGACACCGTTCTAATAGAAAACCTTTAATGCGATCCGGCAGCTCATTTGCATAAAACAGTGCCTGGTGGCTCTGAGAATTTTTTATCGCTTCCACGTAGTCACGTGAATCGTAATTATCCCGACAACGTTTTATCAGTACAGAGGTAAAGGGAAGGAGGCCTTCACAAGGGAGAGACTAGTTGACACTTCAGGACTGCGTTGTCGACGTGTCCAGACGCAGGTCCTTCATCAGATCTGGATATGGCCTGGATTTTGGTGCTAAATAGGAAAAGGATCTACCGCCAGCAGTTGATTTTGATATTCTAGGTATTATCAACTGGCCAGAATTTTGAGATTGCAATAGACATGAAGGACTATAATGTGTTAAGAGCTTGCTCAAGTACTGCAAATCTTTAGTGCTTTGTAAGTAATCATCAATATTTAAAAATTCTCAGAAACTCAGAAAACGGGGGTAATTATTGGCCCGTTTTGGACCAGCTATAGTTTGTTTATTAAGCGTGCAGGGCAACCACCCATAATAGCATTACAATAATCTAGCCTTGATGTCATGAACGCATGAACTAATTGTTCTGCATTTTTCATTGAGAGCATATGACGTAATTTAGATATATTTTTAAGATGAAAAAATAGTTTTACAGATACTAGACACGTGACTTTCAAATGAAAGATTGGTATCAAAGAGCACACCCAGGTTCCTAACTAACGACGAAGACTTAACAGTGCAGCCATCAAGTGTTAAGCAGTATTCTAGGTTATTACGTGAGGAGGTTTTTAGTCCAATAATTAGAATCTCTTTTTTCAGAATTAAATAGTAGGAAATTACTAGTCATCCGTTTTTTTATATCAGCTATGCATTCCGTTCATTTTGTAAATTGGTAAGTTTCGTCAGGGCGTGAAGAAATATAGAGCTGAGTATCATTAGTATAACAGTGAAAATGCTTCCATGCTTCCTAATGATATCTCCTTATGGTAGCATGTACAGAGTGAACAGCAGCGGTCCTAATACTGAGCCTTGTGGTACGCCATACTGAACTTGTGATCGATAAGACATCTCTTCATTTACTGCTACAAACTGATAACGGTCAGATAAGTATGATTTAAACCATGCTAGCGCAATTCCACTAATGCCAACATAATTTTCCAGTCTATTTAAAAGAATGTTGTGGTCAATAGTGTCAAATGCAGCACTAAGATCGAGTAACACTAATAGAGAGATACAACCACGATCGGATGATAAGAGCAAATCATTTGTGACTCTAATTCATTTAACGTTTTTTTTTTCTAACGTAATTTTTAGTTGAATATTTCAGGACTTCAGTCGACCAAGATTTTCTTTGGTTGAGTACAGCCCTAAATAACAGACAGGAACTAGACACAAATAATGAAAGTCTGAACAGAACACCAGCAGAAGAAAGTTTAGACCTGACAGGGTATATATATTGAAAACAATATTTATACTAATTGTTGTATATTTGTTAGTACTACAGTGTAGGCTACATGACATGATTCTTTGTGAGCATAAGATTGTAACTTGTATACACAACACTTGTTAACACAAGGCATGTTACTGTGATGATTACGATAAATGAGAAAATGAAACACTGTTTATGAAATAAATATTCTATTAAAAATTGTATGCGTTTTAAATATGTAAAATGGGGTTAGGCATCAAACCCCTTTGTCAACAGCGAAAGTGTGAGCTAAATCTCATTTCCGAAACATTGATCCTCATTACCGAAATGGCATTTTCATTACCGCAACATGTATCTTTTTTTACAAATTAAGTAATAATTAGATAATCATATTTTGTTTTAAAATGTATATACATATTAAACAACACTACTTATTTAAGGTCTGCTACATAACAAATGTTTATGTTATCTTTTAGTAAAACAATTAAATAAAAGAAATTATAAATCATCACGTATGTTTCGGTAATGAGAGAAAATAAGGAAATTACAAAAAATAATAAACATGAAAAAGTAATCTCTCCAGAGTTTTATATAGCTTTGAGCATGAGTAATAAGAGTCTACTTCAACATTAGCCAAAAATATACATTTTTAACCATATATTTAAGGTAATGTCATGTTGCGGTAATGATAATTTTTTATGGACTTCATCTAAAAATGTAAATAATTATATAGTAAATATTTTTGTAAATCTTCTAAAAATAATGGTTATAGTAAGTTCAGACCTTAATCTTATATGTGCAAAAAGAAAATTGACTTCAATGGCATTTTAAAAATTCTGATGCTGGACACCTTCTAAATCTGGATTTCGCGAGAATCACCCGGGTACAGAATGAATCTAGAAGTTCTAACAATTCTGTCATAATTTATTCACCCTTGTGTTGTTTCAAAATCTGTATGACTTTTTTTTTCTTACACAGAACACAAAAGCTGAAACTCTGACCAATGTTCATACTGCTCTTTTCTCATAACTCAAATATACAGTGACTAAAGCATTTCAAACTCAAAAAGTGACAATAAAGTAAAGCCCCATAAAAGTGGCTCATGTAACTGAATAAATAAGTGCTGTATCCATATTAATCTTCTTGACAACACTGCCAGCCGACAATGAAACTTTATTTGGATTTATTTTGGATTCATAACATTAAGTTAAGCAATTATTCACTGTTGACCTTTTGCCCAAGTTTCACAGTTCACTTTTATTGTAGCATAAAGAGCAGTGTGAACAGTCTTCTAAACTTCTCCTTTTGTGTTCCACAGTAGAAAGAAAGTAATACGGTTTGGATTGACATATGGATGAGCTAATGATGACTACATTTTCATTTTTGGTTGAATCGGTCTTTCAACACCTTCAAGGAACTAAATTGATGACTTGATCATAAAAACTAGCATGATATACAGTGATCACTGATGAAAATAATTGAACTTTTCCTTCATTCCAATATGAGGCTGAAGCAAGTAAGTCCACAAGGCCATAAGGGAACAGGTGTCACCCGGCACTCTCCTCCCAAGCCTTGACAAAACATACACCCCTCCTACTAATCAAACACACATTCACCTCTCCTTCAACAAACATGCTATAATGCATCTCTTCACGGAAACACCAGAATGTAATATTAGATAGGCTAACACTTACTTAACAACAATTTACATTAAATCATCGAATTTAAGGGGTAATATTAGAGCTAAGAGATAGTCTGAACACTAATGGAGGTTATGTTCAAAATAGTAAACTAGCATATCATATAAAACATACTGCACACAGTATGCACAGCATCCTGCCAACTATTTTTTAAGTATGTAAAAATGTGTGTTATAAAACGACAAATACTTCAAACACTGTGCTACACCGTTGTCATTTGACGTCATATGACCTAATATGCAAGTTTAATTCAGTGAATGGCCTCCATCTTGGAAATATATATATATGTATACTTATTTATAAAATTTTGCATTTATAGCAATTTTCAATAATCAAATCCAGCTCTGTTGTACACTGCACATTTTGGCAAATTCAGTTGATTATCCAGGTATGTCATGCAGTATAAAAATGCATACGATATGTGCAATATACATACTCTGTATACTTCAAAAATAGTAAAAGTAACATATAGTGTAGTATGATATTATGAACACAGACCAGGATCTAAACTTACAACCCTGCCATCTGATCAAGAGGGTTAAACTTGACCTTCCTAGAGAAAGACACTCATGGCCACATGTGATGGAGTTTTTCTAAACAAACATCCACCCCTAACAACTCCTATACGGTGAGGGAGGAAGAGAGGAAGAGAGGAGAGAGAGAAGAGAGAGAGAGAGAGAGAGAGAGAGAGAGAGAGAGAGAGAGAGAGAGAGAGAGGAGAGAGAGAGAGAGAGAGAGAGAGAGAGAGAGAGAGAGAGAGAGAGAGAGAGAGAGAGAGAGAGAGAGAGAGAGAGAGAGAGAGAGAGAGAGAGAGAGAGAGAGAGAGAGAAACAAAGAGAGCAATAAAGAGTGAGAAGAGAACGTGTGTATGTGTATATGACAGTGATTCCCACCGGCACCATTGGAAACTAATGGAGAAGAAACACTGCAGACATTTATCATAGAACAACATGCAGAGTTAACAACCCTGATGGCTGCTCCTGTCTCCGCCACAAGCCTTTGTTCAAGCCCATTAGTGGAAACACATTGCAAAATGGCACCAAATAGCCACTCAAACCAAATTGTGCCTCGCAAACAGGTTTGTAGTGTTGTAAACCTCAATATTTGAGGGCAACAACCCAACTTTCTGAAAGATCTGCCCATTTGTTCTCGAAGTGAAAGTCATCACCCTTTTTCATAAGAGACCTAAGGTCAGGAAGGAAATTCTCTGTTTATTCAGCCATTTCCTGTCATTGTATAAAGGGGGTCTTCATTTTGGGCCTGTCTGTTATTAAAGCCAACATAAAACTGCATTCTCAACCCCATTTAACTTTTGTAATGTGACATATTTCGAAGTGTAACGATGTTCAACAAGAAAAAATAAAGAGGGAGAAACATTTTATTGACTGGACCATAAAAACAGAGCTTCGAGACCTTCTACAGAGTTTACAGTCAATTGTGGAGAACTACTCCCCCCTCCTGAAATGCCACCGGGAGCCACATTTGAAAAGCCTTTCTGACCAGGAAGTGGAGAATGAAGGTTCACCCTTGAGAGCATCTCAATGCTAACACCTTACTAAATGTACATTATTTGTACATACATTTAAACTGACAAGCTTTAAAATACTGTGTTAACGATTACCGAGATTTCAGTAAGTCTAAATTGACATTAGTTAATATTAACCAATAGCCAATGTGCCACAGCCACAAAGCAAAAGTAGTACTTTGAAAAAAGATTACAAAGATGTTTTTCTGTGAAATAGCATGCTCTGATGAGCACAATAAGACCATGAAAGTAAACCGTGTCAAATCTGATTTCATATTGACTTCACAAAAATCAAGTAGGACAGAACTCAGATGAATAGGTGGGAGTGACTTGCAAAAAGAAAGTTAAAGACATTTACAGAGAAAAAGAGAGAGCAGGGAACAAAGACAAAGATCAGACATTCAGACGAGACAAGCGACGGGCTGAATGATATTGAAGATGGAAAATAAAAGAAAAAAGGAAAACATCTCCCTATGGCTATTCTTTCAAAGATGAGAGGATATCTAAGTAGTGGCACAATTAGGTTGCAGTTGATGGAGACACTACTTGAAACAGAATAGCACTCCAAACCAGCAATAAGAACCAGACTCAAATGATAGGAGCCCACATAAAATCCTTTCACAAGCAGCACTACGAGTAGGTATTAAACAGGTATACATGTACTACCTGTCATAGCTTACAATTTGTCATATCATATGAAATTATCCTGACAAACAGTCTGACAGTACTGTCAGTGGTCTGACACATGGATGTGGACAGGAGATGATGTGTTGACAGACTGGCACTGAAGCTTGTTTGAAAACTCCTCCGGAAATCCAAACGCTGTCAATACGTCTACCACACTAAGTCAAGCCAATTTTGTCTATTTGAAACCGAAGGTTACTTTTTTTAGGCAAGATGTAGTCTTGTGAAATGTTTGTCCCTTCCTATTGCGTTCCACCATCTGCTAAGGCGAAAACACTGATTCCTCATGTCAAGTTTGGATCTCGCTGGTCCTTTCCCACAGGAAAATGAAGGAGCTGTGGGTAGCAGTAGGGGAGAGGTACCACAGAGCATCTCGCTGTCCTACAGGTCTGTCACGACTCCCGTTGCCCTGAAGCTCCTCTCTGCACACCGCTGATAAAGAGCTGCATACTGTGTGTGAGTGTACGTTTACACACCCACACCATGTTTTCAGCTGATCCTTCTTATTTCCGAACCCTCCCAATGTTTTGAGAGTGTGTCATAACTTGTTGAGGGAAGCAAACAAGGTGTTCTGAAGGTTCTGAGCTTCTCAGTTGGACTGATGCGATCAAGTCATATAGACTAAAGTCTCAGATATAACCCATCAGAAAGCTTGGCGTATGTTTCCTTTTTTTGTTATTCTGGTACCTTTCACACTAGTGGGTAGAGAAAGAAAACTTGTTGATTTTGGCTGTGGCCTTTTTCCTTGACTTTGATTCTGAAGGTGCAATTTGACATAAGTGAAAAAGATGCAATGAGAAATAAAGGTACAGTCCTTTCTACATGTTGTACCTGGATGTCAATAGTTCTGCTGAGTTTTCCAGTGGACAACAAATCAAGGGTTGTCAAAATCAGATGTGACCAAGCATAAGACAGTACAACAAACCAGACTTCTACCCAAACTGTCTTGTTTTCATTGCCGTCAAATTAAATACGTCATCTACTCTGACTAAGGGCTTTTTTCCCTAGGTAATCCAGTGTGGCTTGAGTAATTATTGTAGCTGGGCACACTACTCATTTTCATTCAAATATCTGCTTATTACTTTGCAGCATCTCAGCACCAGAGAATGTCCCTCGTTTGAAGTGATATATTGGCATGCCTTCTCTCAAGGGTACGTAGGTGGGTGACTGAAGCACATTTATCTGCATACAGATGTCCTCTATAGGCGATTGCTCGCATTCACCTCCTCTCATTCAACAGCATCCGCTTCCTCAATCTCTCCACTCCTCCTCGCTTTCCTTTTTCAGCCCCCGTTCTTGTACCATTCTGCACTGAGTCACACAAAACGTGAGGCAGAAGGGAGCTTCCGGCATCCTCTGGTATTATGCTGGCAAGTGTGAGAACCGTTACCCAGATAAGGAGCTTGCAATTATGCTTTTGACCCTTGACAAGCTCTTCTTCCTCCTTGCAATCTCGACCCTCTGTCACTCTTTAAAGTGACCGAGTTAACCCCTCAATCTCCTGATCTGCACTCTTTTCAAACACATCAAGCCCTCACTGAAGCCTTGAATTTGCCGCTCTTAATCTGAGCTCAACAGACTCGAGGCTTTCCACTACACATCACTACAAATCACCAATGAGATCTGTATAAGGTGTGAAAGAAAAACAAGAAAAGGAAATGTTTTTGATTTTTGATTTGATATATATTTTGATGGTCTCACAAATAGCTAGAAACAGGAGGCTGAGAGACAAATAAATCAACTAATATTTGGCCATTTTGAAATAAGATTTTGAATATGTGCATGCACAAATTAGATTTGAGAGCTACATAGAGGTTAAGACACAAAGCTGTTATATGGACTACTTTTATTTTGAAATAAAATCTACTGATTACCTAATTTAGGGTAAATATTGGGTTGATTACAAAATTTATTAAAAAAAGAATAAAACATTTACATTCAACCTCAACCCCTAAAATTTTAAAGTTGCAAGTGAATTGGCTTCTATCTATGGGCACAACCATTCATAAAAGGACAGTATAAAAAGTACTGTAACGCACACACAATTGAATCAGAGAATAGTGCAAGCTGACGGATAAAGCATGAAAGTCAGAATGATCGCTTATATAAAGTGTCATTCCCAATTTCACACAAAAGGATCTACTGAAGCAAGCACGTTTCATTCAATCAGTAGTGGGAACACACCCACACATAAAGGACATCCCTGGAAAGCGGGTTAATGTTTTAATACTGTAAGATCTTTATGTTTAATCCAATGTTCCCGTATTGCCATACAGAATTACAAACTTCCGGATCAGCATTCATATTGAGTTCTGTTCTATGCACAAAAACAACAAGACTGCAGAGTACAGCATATCATGTAGCCACCAGTAGGATAGCTTCAGTTTTGAGACAACAGGTGTTCTTGGGAGCAGCTTGTCAAATTAAATGAGCATTTGCTTCTTACTGCAGCTGTTTATCCATGATTTAATCTATGTAATAACTCAGTATATAAGACAGACTTATATAAGCAAAAAGTGAGAATTTCAGCAAGTAGCGATGTGATGCTTGAACATATATTCAGATCAACCAAATTTTTGCAAATCCAAATAAAACACTACTTAACCCTGACACAAAGTAGCCTGGTAATACCAGACTCTGCTACTTCACTTTGCTTCGTAGACAGAGTCTGGCATAGCATAATAGAGAAGTGTTTTCTCTCTCGCTAGGGGGCGATTTCTAAAGTTTAAAATCATTGGTTAACCGTAAGCCAATCAGATAAGTTTATTTATGACATATGTTATGCGCCGACACAGCCGCATCGAACCACAGACATCATGCATCGAACTCAAATCTATGATCGAACTTCCACTGTAAAACTGCTGTAAACAGTTGATGATGCGAGCGGAATACCGGAGTGAACATGGCTGTGAACGACTTTTTTGATCGGTGAGTGATGTAATAGAATGACTGCTGCGCTTGACAGGGCGCAAAGAGAGAGAGAGCCGCGTGCGCACTCTCAGGTCTTCAAACAACACGAGCGCTATCTTGCTCTCTCCCTCGCAAATATTAATCAAAATCAGTCGACAAGATAGTAAAAGATCGGAAGACCGCATTTTCACATGGAGCATTTGGAGATTTTTAGAGATTAGATACTCTAGGAACAATATCTCAATGAACAACATCACATCTCATCTCTTGTATTTGAGCCAGCTGTCTCAAATACAAGCCGGTGCAGTTAGACGATTTGGGCAAATAAAAGCCTGGGCTATTATTTGAAGTTTTACGGTATTTAAGACCTGGAAAAGAAAGGAGACACTGACCTGTCAAAAGGCTCCCCAGTTTCTCGCTGACGATCGGTAATAGTTGATAAATTAAACTTTTCCCAAAGGGAGTAGGGCCACAACATCACCTCCATTCAAAATGTTTAATACACACTCTTCTTCTTCGGGCTTCTGTTTGCTAATGCCGGGAATATTCTCCACAACAGAGCGAATTGCATCCGCGTCTCCATATCCGCGGTCGTTTTCGATTTCTCTGACCTAACTCTTAAACTCGGCGCTTAGCGACTACGTCACGGCTTTCAGCCCGCCTTCTGTTCAGTGATTGGCCCGGCTGTTTTCAGGCCGGTGGAAAACAGAAAGATAGGCTGCTATCTCAGACTGACTACAGGAGCAAAATGAAATTAGCGGAAGTAGGAAGTTTGACGTAGTCATGCTAGACACAAAGTACAAAGTTTGTCAAATATGAAGCTGCCATTGGCTGTGACAAAATAAGAAGCAACACCCTAGCACTTGGTTAGCATGTTAAAAACCCTATGGGCATCATTAGATAGAGAGATTCTGACAGAGTGAAACCACTCAAGAAATAGACCAAGGTTTAATGGGGATGGAGGATGACATACAGATATCCGGATAGCATTGTAAACCGGACAAACAAATAATTAAATTCGACCACGCAGCTCAGTACAGATAAGACAGCAAAGCTGATAAATTGTCTTTGCCCTGCATAACACCATGTCACTTTCACCACACTGCAAAGTTCCTACTTGGCTTCTGGTAAAGCCTAAACCTTTTTCATGAGGAGACAGAGGGTAATTACCCTCCCCACCTATCCATGCAATCTGTGCAGGAGATTTCAGAGAGCACAACAATTGTATTTCAGATTTGTCGCCACTCCACAACGCCTCATTATGCACCTGCTGTTCCCCACAGACTCTCACAAAGCCGATTCTTCTGCAAGGTCATAACCTACCTGCAGACTCCTCACAAGAAGTGAGTTGCTCCCAGACTGTCAGTGTTTGAATACTTCCTTTATACAGTGCACTTGCCCCAAATGTGCCCTATAGAGCAGAGTGCAAAGCAGGGTAAGCACCCACTGAACCTTGCTGTGACTTCCTATCGTTGCACTGCAAGGAGATGGCCTTACATAACACAGTGTGGAGATATGCATCTCATGGAGAGCAAAACTGACAAGGGAAGGGAAATGTGACAAAGAAGATGGGACTCTGCCTCCAGCGAGGCATCCGCCTGCCAATCTCCCCCACCAGAGTCAAGAACTCATCTTCTGTAGAGAAACAGAGGCATTGCTTGCATAAACTAAATCATACAGCTATTCAGAAGAGGCAAACGGACCAAAAAACTATGCACAAAACTGTGCTAAGGGATTAGACATATGTGTAGGGATGAGTGGGACATCCATCAGTGTGATTTCCAGGCTGCTGTTTGCCATCAAGAAAAAGATAAGCTATCATAATAGCAAGCACATGAGCGCAAACATATGGGGCTTCTCTTCAGAAAAATTGGAAACAATAAACAGATGAGAAAATAAAGCTGAAAAAAGAAAGGAGGGATGCAGAGAGAAAAATGTATGAAAGAAATGCTGGGAGAAAGCGAGAGAGAAAAGCCTCAGCCCACTTGACAGTCAGAGTGTAAAGCAAAAGGAAAGCAAACAATTTGTGAGGACAGAAGCAAGCTCTCATCTGCAGGGAATCTTGCACTGGCTCATAAACAGAGATTAGTCTCCCAGTGGGCAGATATTCACATTTAGATTTAGTTCTTCAGCAGACACTCCTACTCATATTAGCAGTGTACAAACATACTGTATGAGTAGCCATTCCTTATTTATACTTGTACCTACTATCCTACCTATCAAATAAAAATGGGTAATGCTATAAAATGCTTAAAAAAAATAGAGGCCAGTCAACCAGCCATCAAGTGGAACCGAAACAAAAACACAAACTGGACTGCAGTCATTTCCGAAAAGGTAGTTTGTGTGTATATATTACGCGATAGCAGAGAAAATACTTTACCAGGTGCAGCAATCGCGATGCTAGAAATATTGGAAGAAAAATATAAATATTGAATTGGGGGTGCGGGTTTAATATGAATGCATCTTTGAAGGGAACTGACTGTCTTCAGAAAAGTTTTGGTGGCATTTTCTTTTCCTCTTACCTCTATATAATGCCTTTTGTGTACAGCGGTAACCAATGAAACACTATATACTGCTGTTCCATAAGTGCCACCTACAGTCGGAGAATGAATTTGCATTAGTTTGTCTGCTGTTGTTGTTTTGTGCAAGCATGTTTTATGTAACATAATTTCAGAATTTAAAGAAAAAGCTTTGTGAAATTATCACATTTAAATCAAAAACAACTGCTCATGCTACATGTGTGTAGCATCTTTGGAGCGTGATACATGCAGTGATTGCCTCTCATTTTAAAAAGGCCAGTTTGGCATGTAATAGAACTAATAAACAACAAATAAATTTGCTTAGACAATGAAAATGAATTCGGCAACCGTACAAAAATTACACAATAAATCGCCAATCAGCAATCGGAGACAGCCATGAAAAAACATGTTGTGCATCCCATTTTGCTACTAAATATTTTTATTTCACAAGTTGGGACTGACCACATATTACTAATGTCAGAATGTTCAGGCTCAGGATTCACCACACCAAGAATCAGTCTCGAGTCCCTTCTTGTTCAGCCAATACACAATGGCAGGGTTGTCCAGAACCAGCGTTCTCTTTCTTTTATTCCAGTTCAAAATCCACTTCAGCTCTATGGTGGACAACAAAATTTTTCAATTCATGAGTTCAATTTGAAATGAACTGGCCATGTCCACCACAAAGCTGAAGTGGATTTTGAACTGGAATAAAAGGAAAAGGAAGCTGGTTACTGACGTAACTGTTGTTTTATGAATGGTGGAAGACTGCCAGAGACAGTCATTACATGGTAGAAGGAGTCTCGCACATCACATCAAGAATCTCATATCAATTCAGTCACATGACTTAAACCGATGACATGTCAGAAGCTATATCAGCTTCCAAATACGTCACGGTCAGTCTCCACCTAAGACACTGTAGACTCACTGACAGAGCATGTAACTAACTGACTCTGGCTGATGTTATGGCTAACAGAAATGCTGTCTTCATAGAAAGGCTTCTAATATCTGCCTGTTCTATAGGTTCATGGGGTGCTGAACACAAACTGTACAACACCACCCGTAAATCTTACTAGGTAAACACTAGTGATGGTGGCTTTAGACGTACAGCTCCCTTAAGAAAAGCCACCACTGGCCTATTTGCATCAATTGACACCTGCACCATAGGATCCCGATAAGCTGTCCTTCCCTACCAGAATGTGTTCCCAGATAGTTCCTGCTTGAAATGTCTCAGGGTGAAAAATACTGCCCACAGCTCCAGAAGATTGATATAAAAATTCCTTAACTCTGGGCCCTATCTGCCCCATATACCTCATTGCTCTGTGGTAACCACCTTTCTGTGCCCTGGAGGCGACCCAATCAGCACTCCCCATTCGAAGAAATTTGTCCCTTCTCCATAGTATCAGAGAGGCAGCCCAACTGGTCATGACCCAAACCAGCGTGCGTTGATTGTGAACCTGTGACAAATGTTTGGCCATCAACCAGCGTTGGAATGGACGAAGATGCAACAGGCCTAGCTGAATGACTGATGATGCTGTCTTATGAAGATAATAAAAGGGCACCTTGCAATGGACCTGGAACTTTGCTAAGGTTGTCAGCAACACCTGCCTTCTGATTGCTCTCATTGCCCTGGAATGCATGCCCAGAAAGCACACTGGCTGACTTACAGTTAGGCAGCCTTTCTGAAAATTCACCTTTAGACCCAAGGTAGCGACAGGAGGTAACAGACGGTGCGTGTTGTTCACAGCTTGCTGAGGTTAACTGGCACACAACAGGCAAATCATCCCGATATACGGGAAGATCAGCATGTCCTCTCGTTGAAGTGGTTCCAGTGCCGTCTGAACGACACGTGTGAAGACCCGGGGAGAAAGAGCGAGGCCGAATGGAACTGTTACGTCCTGCCCTGAAAAGTGAACTGAAGAAACCTTCTGTGGAGAGGGGTGATGGGAACGTGAAAATACACTTACTTCAGGTCCACCAAACTCTTGTTTAAGCATCTGAGGTCCAGGATGGGCCTGAAGCTTCCATCTTTTTTTCCGGATGGGAACATGTTTTGAATGGAATCTCCCGGGATGGATATGGGGGTCTACGAATGCTATTACACCCTTGACCAACGAGTTTTGGATCTCAATTGATCTCATCCTGATGAGGATCCCGGATCACTGTTGTATGAACCTGGGTGCTCACTGGGGGTCTGTAATGGAACTGAAGACAAAATTCCTTCTCGAGTGTGTTGAGAAGCCACTTGTTGTTTGTAATGCCTCTCCAATTATGTAACTGAGAGGTTAAAAACAGTCCCGTCACATATACCCCTAGCGATAGCGGGGGGCATTTCCACTATCCTTGGGGGGCGCCGGTGAGTAGATGTCTTTTTATTTCTACGTCTACTCACCGGTAAGGCACAGATGTTCTCACTTCCTCATTTGTGCTCTGAGTAGCAGAAGGACGCGACTTCACCAACAATGCCTGAATGCCCTGCACAAAATTAGATAGCAAAGCTACCTGGTGGGATAGTACTGCATCGTGGATAAGCTTCTTGATTGGAGGCCCTTCAGTTTTTCTAGTTGAGCTCTAGCTACCAGTCTGAACTTTGGTTTTGACTGGCGCCAAAAAATCTTGAATTTCAGGTTCAAATTTTGCCAACCTTTGTTGCCTAACCTCCAAAGGCATCAAATTACATTCTGGGGAAGGGTCAATTAAAGCCTCCCTAAGATGTTTGATGCCTAGAAAGGTAGGACATTGAACATGGGCATCCATAAGGTCCATAGGAACTAAACATGTGACATGAGGCAGCCATAACGCCTATAACTTTAAGAAAAACAACCCTGGTCAACCAATGGGTTAATAACAGCAATAAATATAACACTCATGTTAAGCGTGTTAAGTGGTTGTCTTGTCACAGTAACTAATGCCCTGGTTTACTAGTGAGCAACTGCAATGCAAATTGAGTGCAATATGTATGCACATGTGGTGAAAACAAGAACCCTGGTTAACCAATAAGTTTTAAATAGGATGAAATCTATAAGCTGCACACAAATCTCTCTATCAATCAATATTTCCAACTACCCATCTTATCTGTCTTTCCATGAAGATAATAAAGCTTGAAGTTTAAGGCTAATCTTTTCTCAGAAATCATTTAAAGGGTGGGTGAAAGTTGTAAGTTTGATGTAGTAATTCTGTTCCAAAAATACTCCTTCCGGTTTGTCACAAGTTTCGGAAAGTTTTTTTCGAATACGGGCCTATGTGACGTCAGAATGGCCGGAATTTCCTTATATGGGTCTTATGGGAACTTCTCCCGGAAGGGCGCGCGCAGCTGTAGCCTAGTGCATGCAAGAGTACGCCTATGCCCGTCAGAGCGCGGCTGGGCTCGGCTGCGCTGCAATAAAAAAAATGGCACCTAAAAAGTGTGTTTTTGGTTGCCAGGGCAAGACAACACTGCACAAATTTCCAAAGAACCCAGCGTTAAGGGACCTGTGGATGGATTTTGTTTTTCCAGAGCAGCAACGGAGTTGTGCAAGTGTTCTTCTTTGTTCCCTTCATTTCGACGGTAATAGTTTTATAAACAAGGCCCAGTTCGACGCCGGATTTGCAGATCGCCTAATACTTAAAGATGGAGCAGTCCCAACGATAAAGGTTCTCGGTCGTGCGTTGGAACCGCAGGTGGTGAGTAAAACTGCTTCAAATGTCTGTGTGTTGTTAACTATCGGCGTGTAACGTTAAGCACAACAAGTAAACAACATGATCACGTACAGTTAATGTATCGATGGAGCATGCGATGTATGGTGTGTGTGTGTGTGTGTGTTTAAATACATTTGTTTAGCTGGCCACTGTAGGTGTCAGTTTGTTTATTGTAAAAATAAATCATGTCCTCATAAACCACGAGTCTGTCTGTCTACAACACACGCAAAAGCTTTGCGCGCTCCCGCCCACACGGCACGCCTCCACCCGCTCGGGTTTTTCCGGAAAGACTCAGTACAGCCTATCTTTCTTTTATAAATATAATAAAACTAAAGACTTTTTGGAGATATGAAGAATGCAATACTACTCTATAGGTACTCAAGATTAACATGAGATTGAGTGAAACTGAGTGTTTCACCCCCCCTTTAATTAAACATTTTTATTTTAATTTCTTACATTTAAATTCTATTTTGCAATTCTGCATCCATTTGTTACCTCAATTGAAATTCAGAAATTGAATTGAAATTTAAAATGCATCCTCAATAAAATTTTGAATGAAACAAAACCCCAAAAAATGGTCTCCCAATATAACCCCTCTCCTAGTTGTGTATTCATCTAGCCATGCGGTGTTCGTTCATAAACCGGCAAACAAATTAATGAATAAGACTCAGGCCATCATGTCATCAATGATTCAACCATGAATTTCACATTACTGAAGGGGAATCTGAGGGCATATTTCAAGCTGAAGCTGAACTGTATGGACTTTGTAACAATACAATGGCTAAAAAAAAACAATCAAATCCATAAAGGAATGGATGAAAGAAATGAATGGAGAGTTACAGATTGGGAAATCCCAGATTTTTCTCATAGAAATGCTTGCAGCTTAAACTGGGTAGTGCACGAAACCCCTAAATATTACACATTTGACTGCAGTTTCTAACTGTATAAGCTCCAACAGTGGATCTCTCGTATTAATATTCACCACATCACCCAATTCACGAACTGTCAACATTTATTGACAAGGAAGGACTTCAGGTCATTTTCTCACAGCAAAAATGTAAAGAGAAACACAAGGATGTTTATTATTGTTCATGAAAAAGTGGTGTTACAATCGAACATCTTGGTAGCATTACAATTCTGACATAACATAATTCAGTTTATCATCTGGGGGAAGTATTACATTTCCCACACTGGCATATTACTGGGAGATCCCTCAAATGTGCTAACAAGGCCGTGAACAGGTGCATGACGGGCTTTCTCTCAATAGTGTGAGTAATCCATTAAGAATGAGTACACAAAATCTGATTAGCAATAGTTTACCTTCCACTCTTCATTAAATTTTAATTTTAATTACCTTTAAAACTGAGATTTAATGACGGTGTATTTTGCCATGAGACAGTAATGTGCAATAATACCTATGGGGATTTCGGTTTTATTTACAGGTGAAGCACATCTTGGCACCTTTATTACACCTTCCACATTTCAGGTTACAGAACTAGCCAGTGGCAATAAGACTATGACTAGGGCTAGGTATCGAGTGCGATACTTTTTAGGCCCCGACCGAATTGCCAGTATAAAAAAAAAAGTTTTGTCGGTCGGTACCAAATTTTGATACCTGAGGGGTTAACCTGGTTAATGTCAGTGAAACACTAAGCATGCAGCATGTATGATGTGCTTAAATCAAGTGCTGGTGATTGGCTGTGGCGAGTCAAAAGAAAAACACTAGTTTATGTCGGCTTGAAGGCAACAGAACACAATGCAATGAATAGCCCAGACAAGAACCGTATGTGTTCTATGTATGTGTATGTGTATGTGTCGCGCGTGCCGTGCCGTGCAGTAAATAAAACCGCACGTCTGCGCCATTCATTAATGCAGAACTATAGCGCAGAATATGCAGGAATCATATTTAAATAGTCCCTTTGCGTTTTAATATTCTCACTTTGACAACATTTCATTTGAGAGAAACTATCATCACATCACAGAAGGAGGTCTACACAGCAACCCATCAAAATAAAAGTTTGGTTTAACTTAAAGAAACTGCGATAGAAATATATTACTCTTGTACAGTATAATGTATAATTAGTACTTCTACTAATTCATTTATTATAAAAATTAGTACATGTTTTAATTTTAACAGTAAACCTATGTTGTGTTAGCCTGGATGCCAGCCCGAACCATGCCCACAACATTTTTTGGTCGGGAAGTTCGGTCTGGACTTGATCCATCGAGGAGTAATTATGATCGGTTCAGGAATCGTCGGGCCAATCAAATTGCCAGGGCGGGCTTTATATGATGATGGACTGATGATCTGCAGTTACATAATCATCAAGTCATCAAACATATTTCTTTCAAAAATGTTTTTCGTGTTTGCAAGTACTCCGCGAATCCTTAAATTCTTTTTGCAACACCGGCAAAGATCGTTAACACTCATTATTTTTTTTAATACTATTTCCAGAGTGTGTGCAGTTGAGTTCTGTTGACAACTATGCATCGCTCAACATACGTCACTTACTGCGTTGCTCTGATTGGTTGTAGGTCTATCCAATTGAGTTTCCCCTGGTTCGGTTAAGACACGCCTCATAATCAAAGCCCTATGGAGCAGCATCAGACTCACATTCTGACTAGAATATGAGTATGACGAAGTCAGGCTAATGTTGTGTAGCACTTGCCAAAAAAAAAAAAGATAGGGCTTGTTTAATTTTCATTTTAATAAAAGATAAATTAGCGTTTTATGGCTTCATTAGATTACCAGAAAAAATAAAAAAGGCCTTACAAATACATTAAATTAATACATTAAGTTGTTTTTATGAATTCAATTAATTAGATGTTTTTTAATGCACCATTAAAAGGGAATTATAGACAAAATAAAACTGAACTGTTAATAAACTGCTGTTAAATTGAACAAGTTTCATGATTTAAATTAATTACACATGCTTTTTGGTTAATACAATTTTATTTAACTATCCAAAAAAATGAAAAGGGGGAAAAGAATCCAGAAAAAAATTGAATGGGAAAAACGGAATTAACTCACATTAAACTAGGTATCTAGCAAAGTGTGCTTATCCTTAAGGTTGGCTGCATTAACAGTTTAGCTTTCTTGTTTTTTTTCCTCTTCATGTTATAGCCTCTGCTATAACATTATCTGTTCATAAAATTGGTATCGGAAAAACTGTATCGTTCAAGAACAGGTATCGAAGTCATGGTATCGGTATCGAATTTTTTTGAACGATACCCAGCCCTAACTATGACATTCAAATAATGAGTACGATCTGGGTTACATACAAATAAAGGGAACAGACTGAATCCACTTTTAGTGAGCATCCAGTGAAATATGCCTTGTGTCAGTCATGGGCAAAAAAGATGGCCGAATCCCACACATGTGCACTGAAACGGGCATCACATTGATTGAATAGATTAGAACTTTTATGTGCTCACTTGTGTCACTTCAGATTAGTAGTAAGAAAGCAAGTAAGAAATGCTCTGGCAGAAATCAGGCAACAGTGACCATCGTGTGAACAGTATAGTTGCATTTCTGCTACTTGTCTAAAATGTATGTAGGCTGATATTTTAGAATAAGTAAAAAAAAAAAAATCCATTAGGATTTTTCCATAGGCTTTTGAATTGTTGCAAAAAGAAGCTCTCAGATAAACAAAAGTTTATGATACGTAATTTTCACAAATTAACACACCTTTTAGGAATTTTGAAGCCTAAATACAAATCACAAAAAATAAAAAGCTAACCTTTGGCTATATGAACCACACCACGGTGGCTCAACTTGTGTGATGACTTTTAATGTCCCCGACAACATCAATAGTCCCATTTAGAAACCGCCTTTTTCCCAATCATGAGTGGGGTATTACTGGTGTGTTTTATGTTGTAGAATAAAACATAAAAATATCTTGAGCTTCTGTTCACCACAGACTTATTGTGGGCTTAAAAAAAACAACAACAAAAACAGACTTTGGGACGATGGAACCGGAAGCGCTAAGATTTCCAGGTTTTGGCATACAAAAATACATTAATCCTGCAGCAATCTGTGGACTGAGTAATTTTTCAGTGAAAAAAAAAAAGGTATTATTAAATTTACTTTGTTAAACTGAAATGTCTACACACCCTCATGTCTCTACAAACTCACAACTTTTCCTCACAAAAAGTACACAAAAATGCTTGGTTTTGTGATCTCTTACAGTCAAGTTCAATTGCAATTTTGCTTGGTTTAAATCAGGATCTGAACACTGGTTCCATTGCACACCACACACGATACTGGATAGTGCCAAGACTATTCTATCTTTTACTTAATAAGATGTTAAAAATAGTTTTTTCATTGGTCATGTCTTATCTCACTGACAGCACTAAGTGAGCCAAGGGAACCATAGGAACTCACAAAAAATCTTATCCTGGAATAAGCTATGTGACTAAATAAATAGTCATAATCTCCTTTTATCCCAAAATGCATGAAAATCTCAAGTATTAGTTAGCACACAAGCCAATCCTGAGATATATAGCATGCATTTAAACTGTATGTAGTATATTTTTGCATCCAAATGAGGCTTTACAACACCCATATGCAATGCCATTGTTTGTTCGCACTGAATTTCAGTCTATCAGCATGTGCTCTGAATAAAAGCTCAGAAATGCACTTGACTGACACAAAAGTGGGTTGACACAGCATGGTGGCTTTGGGAAAAAAATACATAAATGTTGGCTTAATTGAACCCATAGCTACTTGTTACGAAGACTGTATGTGTGTATAAGAAAAACACCGTAAGAGAAGTCATAACAAAGTAATTCTAAATTCAAATAGGGCAATGGTCATGCGTTCAGATACCTTTGATAATAGGCTTACAGATTCTGAAAGGCAGTGCGTTACTTTGTTCAAGATCTTACATATGTTGAATGCATTATTATACATAATCTTACTGCGCTTCTTTAATCTCAGTTACACTGTCAAAGTCATCCAGACACTCTGGACAGCTCAAAAGACAAAAGATGCGTGTATGTATCCCTAGTGACTGTAAAGGGGTAACCGACACTGACTTTCTTCTATCATGTGGAGTGGAATATCAAAAGTGAAAGATGGCTGGTCACATTCAGCACAGTAAAGGAGTCATCTCACAACCTGCACCATATCCATGAGGAAAATAGTGCCTCAAGGAATACTTGAGTAGCACCTGATCAGATCTGCAAAGCCAGGAAGGTTACCTTCTCATTTAGGTAGCAAAGCTATTTCTATGAGCCATGACAGAAAAATCAATAATATGCCCCTAGCTACTCTCAAGATCTCCTCCAACTGAGAATATTTATTCAACACAGACTAAAGGAAGAGTTATTTCTTCTTGATTTACGTATAAATAAGGGCAATACTTGTGTCGTCTGACTTTTATGTTGTGCCCTTAAGCATTTTGAATGAACAATCAAATTCTAAGTTCAATGTGGAGGTCATGGGGGTTTATTGGACATGTATAATTCAGCTTTCTTCTGTTTTCGCACACTATGACCTGGAGGATCATATAGACTCATATTTGTGAACCCTGACTACGTTTACATGTGCTCCATTGTGATTCTTTCCAATAATCAAAGTAAGGAGTTAAATTGAGATGTTTACAGGACACGAGCAAACCTCTTCACTCCCGTTTACATCCAGTTTTCATTATTCTGATTATTCGCTAAGACGTGTGGTTATTTTTACCGCCATTATACAAATAATGAACTCCGAACCAGTAGCATGTTACTGGCCACTGTTTTAATCAAATTACATCAAATGCAAAACACAGGTTATTCGACGCAGTGATGAATATCGCAATGGCGCTGCAACAGGGTTTGTCTACATTGCATCGTATTCGTTGCGCAGTCTCTGGATGAAGATACGGAGAAGAGGCTGTGTTGAGAGAGTTTAGTGATTCGGAGTGGATGGAAAATTTCTGAATAATGTCACATTCATGAAGTTGTGGGAAAACATGCGGCGATTTGTGTACATCCGAACACACGCGCACTTTGGTCAGAGCGGGAATAATTCGATGCCTAATAGGAATAATAACATGCCTGTTTTTTGTGATTAAAATTGCTGTATGCCACATAGTTTGTTGCGAGTATGATTACTATTATTTTGAGCTTAATCATGAAAGTAATTTAAAGCTGCTGTTACTTCAAAGAAATAATCTTAATAAAGAATGTCCACTTACAAATTTAGCTAACTATCAGACTACAAGATAAATCGACAAAAAACTCTGACGCTAAAAACTTCTAAAAAAATTCTTACAATACTTTATTTACGAGCAGTTTTCAAGCGCTCATAGATCAAATCCAAGCTGGATATGTGTAGGTGGGCCTCTCTGCCTTTATTTCTTGTAGGTCGCATTAACTTGGTCAAAATGGTTATTCTGCCTAAATTTCTTTACCTTTTTCAACACATAACCATTTTTATAAAAAAAAATTAAAATGTATGGGCTTTGACGGTATTTTGCACTCATTTCTATGGGGGAATAAACCCACTCACCTTAAGAAATACCTATGGCTACCTACCTAAAGCCTTGCACTTCCAAATTCCAGCAATATTATTGGGCCTGCAACATCTCTTTTGAAACAGGGATAGCTTCTCTGACAACTGTCCACCATGGGTGCATACAGAAACGGTGTCTGAGAGTACACTTGACTTTATTGTTTGTTCTCAACTTCCTTTAGTTCTAAGCAGGGTCTCAAATAATCCTAGTCAGTCACCAGTTCCCTCAAAATCTGGGTTAAATTTAAGAAACATTATGGTTTACATAGTCTCTATTCACATGCCTATCTCTAACAATAACTTTTCCCCCATCCAGTTCAGACCCTGCATTTCACCTTTGGTCATCTAATGGCCCTCTCAAGATTTTTGACCCCATTAGCCCCTGCTGGTAAATGCACCAACTACACTGTCTGGCTGCAAAAAAAAAAAAAAAAAAGTGTCAAAAGTAATCTCCATTGATGGCCATTTTAAATGGATTAAATATCTGATGCAAATATTTCATTACATTGTTGAAGATGTCCCTTATATTTTTACCTGTCTGCTGCTCGTCCTAGTTCAGGATAGTACTTGATGACTTTCTGATGACTTTCTCAGGTACAATTCTCCTCGACAATCCACCAAGAACACGTGATCATTTTGAAGAAAGGGGTCTCTTTTCTCATGTGCCACTTGTTGTTTGTGGGAGGGTAGTTTATGCATAAAATTAAGATTCAGACTTAGGCTACTTCTGAAAGGTTAAGATTAGCACCAGGAATTGGAATGTAATTTACAGGTCCCACAGGTGCAGAGCTGATAACCGGTTATTATTATCAGTCCTTTTTATAACAGTTGCTTATATCATCAGCTTTAGAAGTGTACATGGATTATACAGAATCTAAAAATACTAATAGGACGAGTACGAGTAAAAGCTCTATATGTTAGAGGTAGTGGGTGTGTGCTGGTAAAAAATAGCATCTGTGCTTGTTCTCATAAGTGATTCTACATTACACCAAAAGGAGAGAAAATTTTTCAAAACAAAGCTGCTGTTCAACGATATACATTAAAGCTCGTTCACATACTTAATTAGTGAACCTATTATGCTAAATTAACTTTTACACGGTGTTTGAACAAAAATGTGAGTTGGCCGTGTGTACACAACCACGCTATAATGATAAAAAAAATCCACCAACTCTATTTTTTATATTCCCCATAAATTATAAACAGTGCCTCAAAATGAGTTTGCGTTTCAATACATTTTGACGTCACAATGGAACAGGCCCCGACCACGACTGGTGACGTAATTTCTAGGGGTGGGAATCTTTGCTCACCTCACGATCCGATCCGATTCCGATTCTGGGAGTCACGATCCGATTCCAGAACGATTCTTTATCTACCATTAATTTACATAAGTAATTAAGTACTTTTTAAAAAATAATTACAATTTTTTTTTATTAAAACAGTTGTATGTTAAGAATTTTAAACTAATATAACAAATAATAAAGAGGAGCATAGAAAAATATAACAAACAACAAACAAAAAGTGCTTTCAGTAGCCTATAGATTATCTGAACGTTTTCCATTCAAGAACTGTGAGTGATTTTTCTTCATCTTTACCATTGTTTTTTACTATGACATCATAGACTGCGGGAGATCTATTAAGCTGCATTCACGCACGCATCTCTTTTGAAATAAAATAAGTAATGTGGTGTGTTCTGTCCGTTTAATCCCTTAAGACATAACTGGCTGTGTTTACGTTAATTTTGCACAAGTAGCCTACATTAAACCACTACATGGAGTCGCACAGCCGCATGCGCGAGCAGTCTCACAAACAAAGCGCGCGTCAGCATTTGAAATTGAAAGCAGCCTTCTGTTAGTGAGGTTCATATTTTAAATATATAAGTCCACTGCATTCCACATAAATGATGACTTCGTAGAGCATTTGTAAGGAAAATACCGACGGGCGAGACAGCACACTTCAAGTGTAACATCAAAGAAAGCGCGCGTCTCTCACAGCGTTTCCTGTGCAATGAAGCCTGCGAATGTCCTTGTAATTCGCTTCAACCTTTCCGAACTTTATGAACTATTATTTTACGGAAGGTTCGAGTGGTCTATGTAGGCTATGTGAGGAATTGGAAGCAAGCAGAATACGCGTGTTTCTAAAGCAAACTCAACGTCATCGCACATCTGGTAAATAACTACCGGTAAGCTAAGAATCGATTCTGGAATTCTCAGAATCGATCCAGAATCGTTGGAGAGAGAATCGCGATGCATCGATGGATCGATTTTTTCTCCCACCCCTAGTAATTTCCCTATTAGCTTAGATCCTCCCCTGAGTGAGCCCTTCACAGTCCATCATGTTTATAGTGGAAACACAAGAGTGCCTCAGCTACATGATAAACAATCTAAATGTTCTGTTAATGGCTGTATCAATGAACATAGAAATTTGTTTTTACATTGCCTTTCTAAGCACGTTAGACGGATGTGTTTGACCTTGCCTCTCGCATCTTTTACAGCATCTCATGCAGAAAACGTCGATTTAAAAATGCAGAGCTCAAGTTAAACTTTTAAAAAATGCATTTTGACACCTTGCATTTTTAACTGCCCACGTTGTGCGAACGGCACCGAATGAGAGAGAAAAAACTAGTGCTGTTAATAATTAAAAAATATATATATATTAATCACATTTTTCTGATTAATCGCAATTATTGTGAAGAAAAACTCAAACTTGTTTTTTGTTTCTACATTAATTTGGAGTTTAACTATAAATTATAACATTATAAAGACAGTTTGTTTTAAATACTTGTTTAATGGCTTTTTTATGAATGAAGGCATCACTGATACTACTGCTGCTACTGATGTCTCGATGAAAATATATATTTTTAAAACATTAATAATAGTCATTCAACATTGTGTAATTGAAAGCTATCCATTTTTTTTATTTATTTTTTATTAGGGTTAAAAAATATTAAAAACAAGTTAAGTCAAGTTAAGAGAACTTAAAACAATCCTCACATAAACCCTTAAAAATGTCATTTATTATGACACACATGCCAGGAATGCCCTTATACCCGTCTAACAGGTAGGAAATATACAGAAATTTAATAAAATTATCAAACCGTCTTGTGATGAATTTTTTAAATGAATAAAATAGTAAACTGTATCAAACTAATCATAATTCTAACATCTAACCTTACTTCTCATTTAGACCTAACATTTTACCACTTGAACAAAATGTACTCTGAAGTTTGTGTCAAAATAAGTGGAAAATTCTGACAATATCAAAAATATAACTGTGTAGAATAGTCTCATGACATATTGGGTAATCAACTGAACTTCTAACCTTTTCCATTTTTTTAATAATTTGAGATCTAAGTTGCTTCTACCTAGTAACAGAAGGGTTTGCATATGAGGAACCAATCAAATTGTAGGGAAATAGGCTTTATGCCGAGCATCACGTGACCAAGCCGGAAAACAGATCGCATCGCTTCCAATTCAGGTCTTTTGTATGTGCTCCATGAAAATTTTTGCGGTTTTACTCAAGATAACTTAAAAGGAGCTAGCAAAAATGAGCATAACCAATGTCCCTCGCATGTGCAGATTGATATTTAAAAGTTTTTCAATTTTTCTTCTTCAAACTAACATTTAGATATTTAAATAGCATAAAACACCAATAACAAAGTGAACTTAGTAGGTTAGCTGATTACCTTAAAAATCCATAAATATCGTAGTTAGTTCTTACGGCCGTTAACACTTTCTCTGACAAGCGGATGCAATGAGACCCGTTTCCCGGTTTGGTCACGTGACGCTCGGCATAAAGCCTATTATGTAATGTATCATGCCATTTTTGCCATGCTTCTATTCTATAAAAACTGTTGTATTCTTAATTGGGAAATATAACTTGATTGGGTATAATATTTTCAGTGTCACCTGGTTCAACCTAAGTCAGGTGGGTAGAGGAAAAAAATCTACCACAGGCTGCACTGCATAAATTATAAATTAAATATAGATTAATCCTTGTTAAAGCTACAAAAGTTCGTTAGTCAAGAGCAGTGAGTGATGTATGTTTCTTTTGTTCTTTGATTAACTTTAATGACAGACAGCATTAGTGGCTGCAGTCACTTTAAGATCTGCCACTGCTGACGATGATTTTCATTTTCTCACAACTCTTTACATTCATTTAAGACTGCTCATGAGGATAGGCTACTCAACAAAATGGAAATTTTTCCATAATTATCTGTTACTGCTCGGTCAGTCGCGAAAGAGAACTCGATCTGTGCGCACCTTGAATGGTTTAAAAGCATTTGCATGAATAAAAGCGTGATCATATAATGTAAAAGCAGCGCAGTGGAATGCAAAAACGTGTTCTGTGGAAACGGCCCCATAATGTCTTTCCTGTTTGTTGTTGTCGCGTATCCGAGGCACGAGGTGTATTGGCATACCAGCTCATTTGCATTTAAAGATAAACTGGATTTTACTTCCACCCATTTTGGGTATGGTAAAATTACTGATCTGTGAGGTATTTTGAGCTGAAACTTCACGTATATATGGGGACACTTGAGAATTACATTACATCGGATCTTATAAAAAGTGGCATAATGTGTCTTCTTTAAGGGGATATTTCACCCAAAATTTTAAATTCTGTCATCATTTACTCAGACTATTGTTGTTGCAAAGCTTGAAAATGCTGATTAGCTAGACTTTCAATGGGTGGTCAAAAAGATTTTTTTAATATTCTCTCATTTGTGTTCCGAAGATGAATGAAAGCATTGGTTTGGAACGACAGAATGTTCAGTCTCTGCACCAAAATAACACAAATGATATTAAAATGGCCATGACGTAGTGTGACCAAGAGTAATCATTTAACTTTTTTTTCCTAAGTCATCTTTATTATTATCCATCTCATCTGCAAGACAACTGGTTTATTGCCCTGAAGCAACATGGTGCAACATTCACTGTAAAAATGAAAAGATACTTGAGGCAAAATTTGGGGTTCCTCAGTCTTCCACACCGGCAGAACCCTCTTGAGAGCCTCAAGGCACCCCTCTGAAGGTGCCTCAAATATTGTGTTCACAAGAAGTTCAAAATATGTTTCATGTGCCTCAAAGCTTTTCCCTTCTGATGGGGTTACTGAGAGAATTATAGACAGTAGTTAGAGATGAAGTTGCATGTTCCTTGGGGAACAGCTGACCTTTCGAAAGGGTGCCTAGAGGTTATCTAAAGAAGTCTACCAGTGAGGTAGTCTGAGATCCCCAAATGGCCTCTGAAATTATCAAAATTATATTTTTGTACTTACAGTGATATTGCACCCTGTTGTTACCTCAGAGTAAAAAATCCCTTTGTACACATTTTAAGCACATGCTGCATATAATCTGACAGAAATTTGAAGAGATGCCATGAAGCAATAAAAAGTTGTTCTTGGTCACACTACATCCTGGTGGTCATTTTAAGATCATTTTCTGGCATGGAGCACAGGGTTGCTCATTTTTGCTATGAAGAACTGCCTTCAGAAATGTAATTTAATATTTTTTTTCTTATAAATAAGTCACATATTGGTATGCCATGTTGTTTACACAATGAATAATAGTGTGCATATTGCAACTGTCATGTTATTTTTTTATAAATCCATTATTTAAATATCAAACTTTTTAGAATTTACATTTCAGGTGAATTAAGGTAAAATATTAGGCTAATAATAGTAAATTCTATAAAGATTGTCATGATGCAGTTAGTTTAAAATCACTGTCACTAATACTTAATATAATAAACTTGTTTAATATTATTTACCATCACTCAATTTCACTACACATTTTTAAATAAATAAAAGCATGATTGATTTCATTCCATTGTCACGTTGCTTTAAGCAACATACCTAAAAGGATTTGTTAAAGGAAGCCAGTCTTTTGCACAAAAAAAGCTATCAAAAATTCTCCAACTTCAAAATTCCAGCAATAGAGAGGGTTACAGCTAATACTAACCCTGTTAGTGATACTAACCTTTGCTTGCAGTGTTTTATCAATGCGTAATTAATTTAGCTTGATCCTCTGAATAGTTCATCATAGCTGACACAGGAAAGAGCTCAGTAAACAAACATATTTCAGTCACTCGGAAGTGTGATGCACTAAAATTTGCAGTTGTCAGACTTACAAATATTCTCTAAAACCTGTAAAAAAGTACGCTTCTTTTGAAAAAAGACAGAAGTTTGGAAGCGGCAATATCAGTGGATTGAGTCCGGCGCGAGCGCATTAATTTCAAGCGCGAAATATTCTAAACAGTGGTTTAACGGTCACTCACCTTCTGCTGACGGCGAGCCATATCTGTGGGCTGTTTAGCGTTAAATGGATACGCGATACATCTCAACACAAACACATAAATCTGTAGTTTAATTTTCCTCTCCGTCTCCTCTTTCTTAATTCTCTCCTGCTCGGTTTTGTCCGCCTCAGCAGGAGAAGGGACCTGTTCCTTCGGTTGGGTACGCGGGGCATCCGATGTCTTTTCGGGTTTGGTACTCTTTTTAACAGGTTTCCCAGCTTTAACGGGCGGTTCGTCCTCAAGTGGTAGTTCTCCCTCAGATTCATCGCTGGAGGACGGGTCCAGCATAGTCGACAGTCAAAAGGCGACAACTCCTCACAGCTGTGGGAAAAGCTACGAAACCCTTGAGGTTTCTGACAACCTCGACCACAAAAGCGGGTTTTTTTTCCTGAGAGAATGACAAAATGTGTCAGTCGCGAGACTTTTGAGGGCGGAGTCAATCCGAGAACGATTCGGTGACGATGGGATTGATCCACATTCTTTTTTTCGCTTGAGAAGAGAGCGCGAGTGGTGGAGGTTAGTGCAGAGTTATGCGAGACAGGTAGGCAACCTGTGGCATGGACAACATGCAACACGTGGGAGGTTCCCTTCTTAAAGGTGCAGTCTGTAGATTCCGATACAACTTTAATGCTTTTTCATGCTACATTTTACACCACAATATGTTGGTTAGCACATTGATATTCATAAAAGCATTGCACCTATTCATTTTGATTGATTATCAAAATCAATGCACACTATAATTCTTTGTGCATGCATATGTTGTTTTTTGGGGGGAATCTATAGAACAGATATAAATCTGAAACTGTATTAGAAAAAATATATATATTTTATGTGCATATACAAATACAGATATTGATAAGTGTATAGGCTAATTCACAAAAAGTCCTGGCTGAGCAAAAGGAAGAAATAATGAAATTTAAAGGGTACCTATTATGGCATTTAAAATGTTCCTAATGTTGTTCTGGGAGTCCCCAACAACAGTTTTACATGCATGCAATGACAAAAAACACGTTTGTTGTCTTATAATATGCATTTATTTTTACCTGATTTGCTCACCGACTCCCTAAGGTTTCGTTTGACGACTCATTTGTCCAAACCCCTCCTTTGCGTGACGCTAATCGGCGGTGATTGGTCAGATGACGCAGTCAGTTATATTTTGCGTTAGCCCAAAGCTTAAACATATTGATAAAGCACTGCAGTACTACAATACGCTTCACATAATTTCACATATTTCAAAAAACAAAAAAAATGACATTGGAGACCTAGAAGCTGCTGAGCGTAACTCTCACACACACACACGCACGCACGCACGCACGCACACACACGCACGCACGCACGCACGCACACACATAAAAGCAACAATTATTAATAGTACTTACAGGTTGTGATTCGGAGGAGGAAGCTGATCCAAATAAACTTGGTATTGAACCTTCCTATATCAGCCGACTCGCGAATCCACACTTGAAAGCATTTGTGTTTGTGAAGCGATCGTCATTAAAATAACACGAACACAGCTCAAGGTGGCTATACTTGTGTGGTACAGTTGTAAATATAAACTCTAGCCACTGAGTCTTCACATGCTTGTCCCTGGGCAGTGAAAAAAAAAGTTTGCTTTTGATTCGCACTTCAGAACAGAGTCTCGTCGACATGATGTTGTCAGGCTTCTCTGTCTGCTCGGCGCGTGCAATGAGTGGGCGTGTCGAATTCAAATAATTTGTACAAGTGACGTACGAAAGTTAGAGAAAATGCATCGTTTGTCTATCGATTCATATCAGCGACTCAGAGTCGACTCTTACTTTTGAGAGACAATAACTTTGTATATAGGTAATTTTCAAAATTCCATGATAGGTACCCTTTAAAGTCAGCATGTGTGTCTGCATCCAAAATTGCTACTCTCTTGAGTGGGTAGCCTACTTATTTTGAATATGTAATTAGTTCACAGCCGCTAAAAAGTAATAATAATAATAATTTGTTACATTTATATAGCGCTTTTGTACTCAAAGTGCTTTACATGGAAGGGGGAATCTCCTCAACCACCACCAATGTGCAGCATCCACCTGGATGATGATGCGACGGCAGCCATATTGCGCCAGAACGCCCACCACACACCGGCTTATTGGTGGAGAGGACACAGTGATGAAGCCAATCAGTATATGGGGATGATTAGGAGGCCATGATGGACAGAGGCCATGGGGCAAATTTGGCCAGGATGCCGGGGTTACAGCCCTACTCTTTTTCAAAGGACATCCAGTGATTTTTAATGACCACAGAAGGTCAGGACCTCGGTTTAACGTCTCATCCGAAGGACGGTATGTTCTATGGCCTATGTTCACAAGTATGTGCTATGGCCTATAGTATGAATGTGTGTATTAAAGTAATCTGGATTTACTATATTCGTCACTTCGCTTCACTGTCATTCACATTTCCTCTCTGTGGCCTCATGGGATAGTAAAGTGTCCATCATATGCACACTTCAGACTCCCGCCAGAAGTAGTAGGTCATCCGGGTACTTTTTTACCAGGTACCTAATCTTTTATGAGTACTGTGAATTCGGACTTACTTTTTTTTGTCACATAGCCTACTGTTTTTATGGGAAATATTAGCCTTTAGAGTGTGCATGGATCCACACTTCAAAAATCTACCGGAAATAGTAGATCATCTGGGGACTTTTGACATACTTTTTTCAACCTATATGCTTTGGGACATACTTATTTTAATCTCACATACTATTTATTGATGGATAGTGTGGACATTGGGATGCAGGGATAGTCTTTTCTTCCCTTTTGTGAGTGACGTATATTCGAGTGAAGCAGCTTCTCAAACAAGAAAAAATGTGTAGGACAGGATTTGATTTTGTCCATCGGGAATTGATTGGATCATTGAATCGTTGTCGCTTGCTATTGCTGCGTCAGACAGGTTGTCTCGCCCTCGCTAGTGAACACTTCATCAGAAAATAGATGTGGCTGCAAGAGGAAAGGGAAGTTATACAGATTATAGATTATCCTGTTTTGAAATATTACATCAAGTGAATGATTGACAGCAAAGTGAAAAATATTACAATCATTACAAAATGTACCCTCACAGTCATTTTCAATCACAGATAATTAGAGGTAATTTGAGGTAAGTGCCGCACGCATTAATTTCAAATGCGAAATATTCTAAACAGTGGTTTAACGGTCACTCACCTTCTGCTGACGGCGAGCCCTGACTAAAGCAACCTTTTCACAGCTTTCCACAGACTGAACCAGAAGTCATTCATTCTAATGGAGAGTCACACATTTTCTGTAATTTTTGTAATTTTTAACATTTTCTGACCACCCAGTATGCATCCCAACTTTTGTCTAACTTTAGCCTATCCAAAACACAAACGCTCCTTATAAAGAACAGACGATTATCTTCAATAAAAGGAGAGTAAATGTTTGCACAAATAAATAGAGAGTTTACTATACGACTATCACTAGGGGAAAACTTGTCATGGGTCACGGACAGTGAAAAGGCACCTCACCCAGTGTCAATGTAAACCTAATTAAATAATGGATATTTTATGTGAAAAATATCTGAACAATAAAAGCAAACCACAGTTCATATTCAGCTTGCTGACCTGTGTACCCAGGGAGAAATGATATGATGTTGATGACTCACAGCGCTTGGAGAAAAGCTATTCCTAAAGGTTATAACTCAATAGTCCTTGCACCATCATTAAGTAGATATAAGCAATAAGTATTAAATATATAATCATATTAGACCCTTCATACAGGCTGTCATTAAATCAGACATTACTGAACAGTGACCTTGAATTACAATGGCTTCAGGATCCAAGCATACATTTTGATCATGTGGGTGGTTTACAGAATTAGTTCTCATCACTGCCTCACTTTGAGAACAAATATTAGCCAAAGCCCATTTAGATGGCACATAAGTGCCTCGTCTTTTGTTTTACATTAGTTCTAAAGTCGTGTATGTTTTTATTATTGTACAGTTTCCCCCTAATGAAAATGGGAAGACATTATTTTATTAAGATAGATACTTTCAGAGCTGTTTTCTGTGTATGTGCATCTTCTAACAGTGACAGTTTCTTCTAAATGACAGTTTTTCTCTGTAACCTCATTTCATCAAGCTAATCTGCCTCTTGAATCTCTTTGATAAGGCTGCCACCCTGACTAGATTTGTCAAAACATTTAATTTTGGGATTCAGTAATTAGAGACGAGACAATTTTAACAATTTAAAATCAGTATGAAGTCCCGCTAGAACATGATGACTATGAATGGTTCTGGTTGTGTTTATTATGTTTTTCTTGCAAAAACAGTGAAGCACATGTCCACTCCAGACTGACTTGACACTGTGTTGTGTCCACATGGACTCAAATTGACAAATAATTCTCAAAGAACACACAGACGAAGAGTAGCTTTCTCACAGTTTTAGTCGTAACAAGAAACAGCTCACAAGGAGCACATATGAACAATAGATGTTAACCAAAATCAATGCTGAGTTTCCATTCAATATAGTGCAGTATTCTGTGAGGTGAATTTTAAAATAGTTTTGAAACAAACAAAAACACATTGTAAATTAAAAAAAACTAAATATGTCTTTGTCATCTGAACTAAAAAATATTGAATACTCTGACTGATGGATGCTAAAAATGGCCACTTTTTTGATAGTAACTTTTAGTAACTTACCTAAAAATCAATAGCTATTATTTGCTGGCCGCTGTTATGTGCAAGTCTGCGATAAGTCAGTGTCTGAAGTTGAACATGAGATTCATTTACTTCTTTACTACTTCCTTTGTTCAGTGTAATTTCAAAATTCTACTTATACAGTTCACTTATCTGTATACATGCTAGAGTATAACAAAAATATACAATCATATATAACATTAAGTGCTATGTTTACCGACGGGACTAACCCTGTCACGCATATTTTTAATATAATACATTTTGTATAAACATTGCACTGTTTAATTGTGCACATACATTGTTCACCAAAGCATCCTGTTTTAAACAGCGTTTACTAGTCTCTTTGAACCCCTCAAAAGAATAAATGGCAAAAGGAATTACAAATTTGACACAATGATCACAAAGATTAATAAAACTGCTTATAATACAAAAATATATAAACAATGACATTCAAATCGAACATCTCTTGGAACCCAAAGCATTCAGTCTGTTGTATATCTTAAGGCAAGCTGGTTATACCTTCTTGTCCAAGTGATCCAAACAAGTAAAACATTTGGATTGTGGAAGTTGCCCTGTCAACAATTCAGCCAACTGTGAGGGATCCCATGTAACTTTATAACTAAAGTGTCCACAATTCTATGATTTTCACATTGAAGGTCATACTCCAGTGTTGTTTACCACTGGTGCCCAGTCTGGGTAGGTGTCCAGGTTAAGCAGAGGTGTTGCCCATGTTGTGAGGGCTAATATGACGGAAAGAAGGCCTATAGCGTTTAAGCCCAGCCCTGCCTTTACCTATAGTGACAAGGAAACCATTCAAAGCATTCAAAGTATTTACCTTTGATACATTATGAAATCCAAAATGCAAAATACAAGAACAAAATCCAAGGGACTCACCATGTCCATGCTTGTAAGATGACCGTATGTGAAGACAATGGCATTAGGAGGATTAGAAACCGGAAGCAGGAACGAAAAGGACACACACAGGGCCGAGGGAACCAGCATGTACAGAGGGTTGACTCCAATTGCCTCAGCCTGACAAAAATCATTTGTGATGAGAATAGCCCAAAAAAGTGACACGAAAGTAACATTCATTCATTGAAATAACACGTACCAAGGAGGACAGTATTGGCAAAAAGATTGTGGTTGTGGCAGCATTGCTGGCCACCTCTGTGATAGTGGTAACAATAAGGCAGGCAATGATGACAGTAGCTAAAGGAGGAAGGCTTCCCAAGGGAGTCAGCAATTCAGCAACCCAAGACGATAAACCAGAAATCTGTAGGGTGAAAAATAAAGGAAAATGGTCAGATCATCTTTGAAAGGTGAGTGAAAGTGTCCAAGCAAGATATTCATGAACTTTGATAAATGTACTGTACAAACATCTCTTTGTATGCTTGTCAACAGAGCCTGGAGTCGTAATTTAGCTGTTTGTCAAGATATGGCTTCCAGACAGCCTGATATTGCATATGGAGAATGCAGCACAGTAGTCACCCTTTCTGCTTTGAACATTTTAAAGACTGGACTTGCCATGACATTTGGGTGTCTGTATCGAAACAGCGCTGGAGCCTTGATGATAAGACCCCAACCCCAGCCCACCTACACCAGGAGAATATTAAGAAGTAGGCACTCTTGTTTCCAGTTTTTGCGACTGACATATGAAGGAGCCGTTATGCTGAAACGACGTGCTTCAGTGCCAGTCTTATAATGGAGGCATGTAATTAGCTTAAATGGAACGTCAAAGCAGACTGAGAGTGACACAGTAAAATTGTTGTTCTCCTCGCGACGTTAATGGGCTGCACGCTGTTACGAAGCTTTGATGTGATCTGTCTTTTCATTTATTTCTTCTACAAGGAAATGAATGTTTTAAAATTATGAGTAAATGGAGCAATTGAGCTGTCCAAGTCAGTCCACAGCCACCAGTGAATTAGACTGGCCTGTTTAATTGAATCCAGGCCTGTAAAAAGGACCAGTAATTGATTCATCTATTAATGCGGTCTTGCACTTTTATATTCATTTCTCTCAGATATAGTTGAGTTTCCATTAAATCATGATCCTACCTTTGTTCCTTCAGCCAAAGCAAAACCGCCACCCACGAGCAGACAGATCTCCCACGGCATACAGGCCTGGAAGTCCTTCCACGTTATCAAGGCCTCTGTCACAGGGATCGACAACGTTAATCAGGAACAAAACTGCTAACGGTGAGCCTCTAATCATTCTGAAGGTTTTCACACATGCACAAAGGAAATGAGTAAGCCGTACCATAATGATCTGCTTTTAGTTTGTGTGCAGGGATGATGAAGAACAGGAAACCCAGCAACAGCGCTACAGTGGCATCCGTAGCGTAACCTGGTTGACTGAAGAAATAACAACATACAAAGGATAAATAAGTCTAAAGACAAGTATTGAAGATGATGATGACTTCTGAAGTGCAGTAGTTTTCTGTACATCTCCATAAAAAAAAAAAAAAACGTTAAATATGAATACACTCACTCAGAGAACAGTGATGACCACCCTGGCATGAAACCTGGGTTTCTCGTAAACCATAATATTGCCATCAGAATAAAGATGATCAAGGTGATAATCTCCTGGGACCTGGATCAGAAGAGAAACGGTGATATAGAGAAATGGTCAGCAATTCAAGCATTTCATTGTTCTAAACACGACAACATTTGCCCTGATTTGCATTCTGGAGGAGTCAAAAGTCAGAGTATCAGTCTGGAGATTTTGAACAGTCAGAGTTGACAGATTTCTGAGAAATCCAGCCGATTTTAAAACATGTATTGTTTTCATTTGTCGTGCGTCTCCTAGCTACAGTAAGGTTCGTGTTTCTGCACGAGTTTGTTGTGTTCAGACCAGGTTCAGACACAACAATCCACACTCATTTAGGCAATAATGCCCAGTTTTTCTATGAACCATTTTTAAAGGTGGCAATTGCATGATGCCTAGTGTTTTAAAAGTTGTGTGGTGTATTCCAGTTTTAAAGGGGTCCTATTATGCCCTTTTACAAAGTCTTGATTTTATGTTTGGGGTGTACTATGTTTTCATGCTTGATTGTTCAAAAAACATTATTTTTCATGTATTTTACATTATCACAACAGCACCTCTATCCCCAGTCTGGCCGTCTGTTCTTGATTCTGTTAAATTAAATATCTCCCTTTTGTGTGGACATTCGAGCTTTCTAACCTCTTTTTTATGCTCAAACAGCAACATTATACACCAAATTGAAAAAATTAAAAAGCATAATAGGACCCCTTAAGGAAGAAATAACCTATGATAATAATAATAAAAAAAAATAAAGATATAATCAGGTCTCGGAATCCTTTAAACCTTGCCAAAATGGCACAATCTGACATGTTAATGCATAATGCACATTAATGCATTAATGTGCATTATAATCCACTGTTCAGGGGTAAAAAACTACCCCCAAAACATGCTAATGAGCAAAAAATGGGGACAAATACAGTAAATTTTACACTTTAAAGAGCATTCTAAGAAAAATTAAAAGAAGAGTTCCAACCTTATGGGCCCCAGTGAGTTGTACTGATCCAGAAGCAGTTTGGCAGTGTTTTTTTCCCTTTCGGATCTCTGTCTGGAGCACAGACTGGCACGAAAGCTAGGGATGAATGGAGAAGCAGGTATACTTTTATTGTTTGGTTCATTCACTGCCATTTCAATGCATACATGTAGTTAATTTTGATGAGTGGACGAATTGACTGAAATCTCTTTATATGACAAAAATCCATTTAAACCACGCATGCAAACAATCACATCTCTGTCGTGACGCCATGCGTCCATGTTCTGTGAGTGATTCTAAGAAGAAAATCTCGGCAGTTGTGAGATGAAAAAGTCTGCTCAATGAAACATGATTATCCTAGAGCGATGAGATCGGCAGGCTGTGAGTGAGACTCAGAGCAGGATGAAGAAGATTGAAGACACGTAGATGAAGTGGTGAGGTGGGAAAAATGCAAATGGAAGCGTGATTTGAAATGATGAATTTAAATGAAATCTTGAGATAAACAGTAAAAAATGGGGGTCAGGGAACGACTTATTGAATAGAAGACATTACGATCACTCACTTGGAACCAAGGAACATCCAATGCAGGAAAATCCATGACAAAATCAGCATGATTATGCAGATGGGAAGACAAAGCACGAACCAGTTTCCAAAAATTAATGGTGGTGCATTCTGGGTAGTACCTGAGGAAGGTCATAAAAGTGCACAGTTTGCTGAGTTTAGATGGATAGACTGACCAAATCAGATAATATAGTAGAAATAAGGGGGCCGATGTACATTAATACTAATAAAGTTGCACACATCAGTTAAAAGGTAAGTACTGAACTTACTGATAGATGTATTCAGCAAAAATGAGGTTTGTGGATGTTCCTGATAATGTGGTCAGACCCCCAATCGATGAAGAGTAGGCAATGCAAAGTGACAATCCTTTGCACATCATGTGATCTTCACGGGTCCTGTACTTCCCATTATACGGTGGAGTTGGTGCCTAAAATATTGAGAAATACCATTTTATATTAAGGTAAGGAGAAGGATTTTGTGTTTGTGAGTTTTAATGTCAGAGTGTGTGCTTTACTGACCTTAACAGTTTCTGGTTCTTCGGGAGCTGTCTGAACTGGCTCCGTAATACCTGCTTCAATGCTATAAGAGTACCAAAAAAAACAAATCTCATTCAGTCTTAAAAAAAAAATCTGTTTTTTTTTGTTGTTGTTTTTTGATAATTTTATACATGTTTACCTTTTCATCTTCTCAGACTGGTCACACTGGGCTTCAATATCTGAAAACAGATGTTTAATGTTAAATGTTGCCCTTTTAACTAGAATGTTAAAGGTAAAAAGGAGCATTTATTACTCAAGTTAAATGAAAGCTGCACCAGTTTACCTTCAAGCTGTAGAGCAGGGTTGGAGATGCCACTTAACACCCCCTTGTGGTCTTTGTTGGCCTCTTCATTTGCATTCAAAACCTGCTGGATCACTGCCTCCACAATTGGCATTACCATTGCCACAGTTGAGGTGTTGCTCAACCACATGGAGAGGAAAGCACAGCCAACCATGAACCCCAGCATCAACCTGTGAAACACATTTCACAGTAAACAAGCTGTGTTTGCATCGGTCGATCCAACTATAAATCATCACAACATACCACATATCTAAATACAATAAAAGTCTTACATGCCAGGGTTGACACCAAGCGAAGTCACCAATCTGAGGGCAATTCTCTGGTGAAGACCCCATTTCTCAATGGCTGTTGCTAGACAGATGATCCCAAGAAGCAACAAGTGGAAGTCTTTGAAATATACAGATGCAACCTAAAGATAAAATTGCCGGTCAATGACATCTTGTGTTTGCAGTAGTTATCCACATTAGTAATCCAGTTTCCATGAGATTGTTTTCCAAGATTAAAGCAACTGGCTCAGGAAAGTGTACCTGGAGGACTTCATGAGCCCAAAAAGAGGGAAAAGCAGCGCGGGGATAAGTGCCGTCACAGGCAGAGGCAAGACCTCCGTCATCCAGTACACAGCCATTAATATCAGGATGTACGCACATTCTGCTTCCTAGTGGACACGAAATCAGTGTTTATATACATTCAGAAGATAAACAGACAAATGTCTATCAAAAAATAGCTTTTGTGAGAGAAAAAGACATTTCAAAGGTGTTTCAGAAACATGCAATATAATATAAGAAAAGACAAGCTTTGTCATTTATTCTCATTTAGAGCTGACCATATAGAAAGTCCCTTCACATGTGATTGTCACATTGTGTTTAAGCATGTCTAACCTTTGTTTTGATGAGCAGTGGCAGCGGTAGCAATGCCAATGGTGTGCTGATGATGATTAGGGGTTTCACGAAGCTCCAAGAAAGCCGCCTCATTCTGTGACTGAAACGAAGTCAACTAAGGGACTTTGTCTTATACTGGCCTTTAAATAATGCGCCGCTGATTAATCTTTGCCCTGGTGCCATCCGCATCCACTGTTACTGGTCCATTCCGGTCATGTCATAAAGCCTTATGGCCATGGAGATTAAGCTTTAAGATTAGACTCCTGGCAGTCAGCTCATGTAAGTCCTTCCTAACCTGATCCATTTATATTTACATTTTATGGCCAAAGTTAACAACAAATTTGCATATGAGATTATAAAAGCAAGACCATTGTAAACATACAGTAAACCCACTGACACGAGACATTGCCAAAGACAATGACCTGGAATTCACACCTTTTTCTCCTAATAGCAAACGTCATCACCATATTGGGCCCTAATCTGGCGCCACACTGGGGTCTGTTAAACAACAACCTGGGAGACTTCATAAACACAAACTCTCAGAAATCACACAGCAGGCGATAATCCGTACTGGGGTTTGTTTCCAAAGAATTCAAAAAGTTGATCTCTGACATAAAAGAAAAGTACATTAAAATGAAAAGAAATATGTAAATTCTTATCTCTTTCAAGCTTTTACTGTAATGCTCGCAGTTTTGTATGAAAGCCCATTTCTGACTTGCAGTAAAAATGATTAAATAAATAAAAAATACTATTTACAATATTTCTCACAATTGTGACTTTCTTACGATTGCGATTTTGTATCTTACAATTGCAATTATTTCTCACAATTACGAATTTATATCTCGTAAATGCGACTCACAATTGTTATTTAGTTCTAAACAATTCTGACTTTTTTTTCTTACAGTTATGTATAATCATGACTTTCACATTTGCAAAAGTTGTATCTCACAATTTAGAGAAACTTTATTTCTCGTAATTGCAACTTTATTTCTTACAGATTTAAATCTTACTTTAATCTTTATCTCACAATTGCCTTTTTATTTTTAACTGAGGCAGAAAAAGGTTTCCATAACTTTGTGAATCATATAATGTAAAGTGTGCCAATGGAAAACTTGAAAATCCAGTGGAAAAAGTCACAAGGAGCATCTGTAATGTCAAATCTGTCTGAAGGTGTCGAGGTTAGTTGATGCTTGTTGAAGTTATGACTTCATGACCTCCCTTATTGTCATTTCAGTCAGGATTACCAAGGATCTGAAATGCAAAATGGTGTTTCCTTGAAACATCATTGGATAACTTGGGCTCAGTGGTTTTACAGAACACTCTCTTTATCCCTGTACTATTACACATTAATCGCAATCCTCAAGCTTTCTCAAGGAACAAACAGAACAGCTCTCAGAGATTACATAAAACTCCACTAATTAGTTATCAATATGAGCATTATAAAGATCAAAAGCCTTTTCCGCTGTCCAAAGATTACAAAAGATTGCACAATACTGGTGTGAAAAATAATGTAGAAAATCTTGACTTACCTTTGACTTACTTTATTCATACCCAGACAACTTAAGCGAAAAGATCGAAAATAATCTAACAACCTCATGTTGCTCTAAGAGCCTGCCCGGTTTGTCATAATACCTTCATTTTAGCAAACAAAAGTGTTTTCTTTGTTAAAGCAGGATAGCAGTAATCATTAGTTTTTAAAGACGCAGGATCCTGCAAAAAGAAAAATGCTAATATTCCTCTAATTCAATAACAAAGAAATTTATTTGATCTTTGATGTTCTTTCATTTTATCACTACAACCGATCAACAACAAATGCATCTTTTAGTCCTATTTGCCAACTTGTTTTTTCGCATTTATCCTCTACTACTCTAATAGCTGCCTTTATTAGTTCTGCCTAGTTTTGACGTTTGATTAATTATTGTTCCTTACAGGATCACTGAATGACAGAGATAGGGTTTGTGCCAATTGCCAAAGAACATGATAAGCAAAATGTCTAATAAAAACAGTTTTATTAAGCTCATCTTATAAACTCACTTCATGGAGGGACAGAAATAAAACTCAAACCTTTCATCACTAGTCGTTCTTTTTAGCCGTAAGTCCTGTGGTGCTGGTGGTCTCATTCCCATTTGTTCAAAAGGAAACGCAGGAGGAGGTTCTTGACCTTTTCCTATAATTGCAGATCTTAGATTGCTCACCTCCCGATTAGATCAAGGCTATATATCATTTGCAAAGGCCTAATTAAAACCTCTTGAACTTGAGCTTTTTAGGCTTTCAAAGTGTTCCTGGAAATAATGTTTCAATTCATTCTTGTATGGCATTATGGAGTAATCATGGAGGGATTTTACTTTTTTTTATCTGTCTGATCTCCCTTTTATGCAGCTTACTGTACTCAAGTTTAACACTGGAAAACATGCTAATGCTGCATTTTTCACAGGATTGTAGTGTTGCTGCTTGTTTTACCAATTACTATTGTACAAAAAACCAAAGTTATTAAAAATATACAACTCCTTGCTCAATTACTGATAACTAATTAACACTAATAAATGAGCCTAATGAATGGAAAACAAAACGGAGAGAAGCCCAAAATGGTGAATGGCCCAGCAACTCCCGGTTTTAATTACCATATAAGATATTCAAATTCGATAAATGATCTTGAGGAAGAACGCTTAAACTGTCCAGTGAAGTGAAGCTGCAGATGTCCCTGAGCACCCCACAGGATTGTGGGTATCCTCTTAACGATTCTACTTGGTGGCCTTGGTGATGGGCTTGGAGACCAGCAGTTTGCCGAAGGCACCAGGCTGAATTTCGGCACTGTGCAGACATTCGGCCATCGCAGGTATCTGAGAGAAGTACTTCCTGGCCAGTGCGTGTTTCTGCTTGAAATTACGGATAACTAACACATCGTATGCCTGCAAGTGAAAACAGCGGGCATTTGTATGGTGGGACAAATAGGTTTGCGTTCAATGTGTTCTGTATATGCATTACATTATAGTTTTGGCAGATAAAGTTTAAAGTTTTATTATATATTACAATATTCTGCACATGTTTTCCCTCTGGTCACCTCTAAAAATGCTTTACTCCACTTAGTTTCAATATTTAGATTAGTCTAATAGTTCTTGAAGGGATAGTTCACCCAAAAATAAAGTTTAGTCCAAGACACTCGATCGCTTTGTATGATGAACAGATTTAATTTAGTCTTTCATTCACATAGAAGCATTGATCAGCGAACATATACAGAAGCTCAACCGAAGCTGCTTGACGCGCCAGAGCAAACCTCATAGGTTTTTACGAAAGCTCAAACGTCCTGCGTAAAACACGAGAATGAACCTCATTGGTTCTCGCACGTCAAGACACAATTCACATGTGAATTAAATCAAATTCAAATCTAAATCTAAAAACCTAAATTAAATCTGTTCATCATATAAAGTGATTTCTTCAGAAAATGTGGAGTAAACAATTCAATTCATGTGGATTAGTTTTACTATCTTTTTATGAACTTTTTGAAGCGTCTAAGTGGTAGTTGTGTAGCTGTGGAGAGACAGAATGCTCTCAGATTTCATAAAAAATATTTTCTTTTTGAGTTTGGAACGACAGATTTTCCATTATTGGGCGAACTAACCCTTTAAATATCTACTATTATATCATTTACGTTTGACGTTTAATCATTCTAAGTGTGAAAGACATTCATAAGCAGTTGTAGCCGCAGTACCTTCTCGATGTTCTCCAGTTTCAGATGTGCAGTGGCCTCGTCCTTCGTGAGGAGGATGCAGTTCCATGGGCTCCAGTCCAAATGCTTCTCCCAGCGCACCAGCATTAAATCATGAAGGTCTTTCCAGCCGCTCAAAGCGGACTGAGCTCCCCAAAGTACATCCACCAGGTACCGAAGGTCCTGCTCCTAATGAGGACAGTAAAGGTGGACTAAGCAATTGTTTCTCACATTTTCCACTAAAAAATTTACATTCCACAGATATTTAAAAAAATTCATGCAATTCAGGCCAGTTCACACCAAGGACGATAACTATAAAGATAACGATAAAGTTCTAAAAATCGTTCTCAACATTAGAGAATAGCAGAGTCTACACCACAGCTATAACGATAACGGCACAGAGAAACTGAATCACTTTCAGAACGATTTTATCCAGCTATCTAGTCCTTTCTAGAAAGTCAACCTAGAAAAAGCTGTTTTATTCTACATAAGGGTGTTGGTGGCCATGTTGAAATCACATGACCAACAGGGTTTTTTGACAAGATAATAAGCAAAAACGTCACACATCCACACTAGTAGGAGTCAAGTCATGTATTATTTGTTTATGTAGACTAATTTCAGTGCGCAAAACATAAATGTGAAATTACTCACTGCACCTTTAAACCTACTTGTGCAGGCACCTCACTGGTGCAGGTTTTACGGAAAACAACCGGCTCTTTCCATGCCTCAAAATGAATCACCAACACATGCATAAACTTTACCTGCAGCAGGTAAGTGATTTTGGCATCTGGGCTGCACTCGGCCTCAGTGTCACGCAAGCATCTGAGAATGTTCTTGTAAAGAGAGAAGTCTTCTCTTTGACGGGCTTCATTGTCTAACTCCATACAGCGGTGACAGAGGCCTACTGCGGATGCGTTAGTATTCAGAGCGAAGTCAGTGCATGACTGATACTCATTACAGCCACGACACAAATAGATGTTCTTTTTCAGGTCGGCAGGATCCTGAGGCACCTGTGGAGAGCAGGGTAAATATTAGAGTTGTTTCAAAGAGTGAGAAAACCAACCAAAACTTAAGTTGTATTTCCGTATCTTGAGAACTGGAAGTGGTGTTACAGCTAATCTCATATTAACTTTGAAGTACAAGGTGAACTTTAGCTGAGGGTTGTAGTCGAAATCAGCTTATTCGAATCCAAGTTAAGACCAAGACTAGAAAAGGGTGACCATGAAAATATGGTCTTTGGACTCAGACATGAGGACAAAGACTATGAAAATATTTTCATGGACTTGGACTCGAGGACCTAGACCAAGACCAACACCATAAAAATATGGTCTCTGACTCAAGGATGACCATGAAACATGAAAATCTTGATGTTGTCATAGACATGGAAGCATGTGGACATGGTCTTGACTCAGACTCGAACGAGTTAGTCTCGACAACAACACAGTTTTAGCCACATACCCGTAGAAGTTTGGACACCTGAGGGTTGAACAGAGGGGTTTTGATGTACTGGAGGAAGAGGGTTGATATCCTCTTTCTCAACCCATCCAGGTTGCTCTTTTTCACACCCCGCATCAACAGGTCCATCTCCCTGTCAATCAAGTCCACTATGTCCTGTGTTAGCTTGCATTTATGTTCCTGTTCACAAGTACATTTAAAAAATTAGATGAGCAAATATATGTGTTTATATTTTGTCCATATTTTGGACTACAGATCTGGAACTGGCCTTCACAGTTTGTTTGAGAGTGAGTAGCACATCCAGACGTTCGTTCTTTGTGAATTGAGCCTGTGTGATGCTACTGTACAGGTCTCTCAGCTCCTTGGCTCTGATGGTGAACTGGGTGTCCATTTGTGTCACCTTCCCGTCAAATGCATGCCATCTCTTTGGCTCTGCAGACTGAAGAGAAGTCAAAAACAAACGTCTTTAAATTTTGGACATTTGTGTTTTGCATTTAGAAGGATGCTAGGACATTATATTAAAGAAAATGTTTTTTCTCTCTCTCTCACTCTCTCTTTTTTTGTAAAAATTTTATATAAATGATTACAAATGATATTATGTAGAATGATATTATCATCACATGAAACATTTGCTGCTCATATGCATATAAATTCATATTTAATAATTATTAATTAACTAAATATTAAAATAAATGAATGTTTGCTTTAGAGGACAGCTTTCTTTATTTATGGCCAATGTAAAGTCTGGGTCATGAAGCAAAAACAGTTTAGAACCACTGCTATAGTATAGAGGAGGTACAGTATATGAAACACTACAGGCCTGTATCTCTGTCTGTTCTGACTTTATATCTAACTTATTATAACGCCTACTTGCAAAGAGGCGTTAAAATAATTTTATAACACTGATATTTCTAATGGTCCAACATTTAATTCAATGGACACAATGGGGAAAAGTTATGAACCAACAATGTTCAAAATACTAAACCTAGTAGTAATACTAATATAAAATACTAAACTAGTAATATTATAACAATTATTGTGTGTCCTGAAGTCTATTTGATTTGGAATATGTCTATTCCAAATCAAATAGCCATATTCAATCATTCTTGCACTGTAACCAAACAAAGGTTTTGCTCTAAAACAATACAGCAGGTTCATGATGAGACAGCCGATTAGCAAAAGATTGATACCTTGTTGAGGAAGGCTTGTATGGCCTTATCCTGGTTCCTCGTGCCGGCAGCCATTCTGTGCTGTTCTATGGAGGAGATGAACTGGGTCTCTTGCTCCAGTAGAGCGCACAGCGCTGCCTTTCTCTCCGCACCAGATAAGGTGACATTGATGCGTTCCACTTCCTCTATCCTCCATTCTGACATACAGAGATGAAGAATAAGGACCATCACACTGACTTATATCCAAATCATTGCACACATTACAATACGTAACTCCATATCCACACATATATCATACCAACTACGATGCAGTCAACTTCAATGAAGCTTTAAAAAAAGCTTTGTATATTTAAATGTATTTTTAAATCTTTTAAATTATAAATATCAGCTGATACTATTTAACTAATTTTTCCATCACAGCAGTATTTATGACACAACAATGATCTGAATCACAGTGACAGTGCTACATTTAACAGATAAACTCAAAAATGAATGAAAAATCAACCAATACAATACTAATTTATATACACTGTTCAAATGTTTGATTTAATGTTTGTGAATGAAATCTCTTATTGTGCTCAAGAAATATTTATTATTATTATAAATGTTGAAAAAAGTAGTGCTACTCAATATTTTTTGTGGAAACCGTGATATATATATTTTTTAGATTAATTGGTAAATTCAAATCTTTTGGAAAAATGATAAATGTCTTTACTGTCACTTTTGATCAATTGAATGCATCCTCTATCATAAACATACTAATTTCTTTCTTTTAAAAAAATCTTTTGAATGAAACAGAGTTAAGTTAAGTTAAACTTTGTAAGTACGGAGTTAGAGATAAGAGTGTAACAGAGTTAAAAAAACAGTATTTAAAAATATTTCACTACAAAACGAAGACACAGGGACGTCTGTGAAGGAACTGAGGTGAATCAGTGAAGCATTTATTTATCTGTATGATCATGGTTTTCTGAGAGACTTGAGACTTAAATTAAGTCATTATTTTTGCACTTACATTAGTTGATTCTAGTGGTTAGTGGTCTAGTTAGTAGCATTGCTGCTTGTAGTAAGCTACAAACACTCACACACTCACTTTTCAAGGCATTATATAGCAGATCAAAGTCTCCCTTCGACTCCGGGTTCATCCTGCGGTGATATTCATCTCTGATCTGCTGCTCTTTTTCCTCTTTCTTCCTTCTCTTTTCATTTTCCATCCACGCCAGGTGCTGCTCTTTAGCCTGTCTCAAGTTGTCTGTGAAACACTTGGCTAGCCAGCGCCTGACATGTGACTGTAGTGTGATGACCTAAGGAAAAACATATACATATAAGCATTTGTCCTGAACAGCGAATGCGCAGAATGAATGGAATTCTCTCTCAACCCTTTCAAACACACGTACAGCTCTCAGTCTCTTGCTGTGAAACTCTTCTGCAGTGATGTAAGTCCCTGGGGCGATGAGCTTGTCCTCCATGTTGGACACATAACAGCCGATTTTGGTCATCTGAGTCGAGGCGTTCCTATAGCACTGCTGATCCTGATGTTTCAACTCCACCGTCTGTTTAAATGGCAAAAAAAATTAGGGGTGTGCAGTCCAAACGGCAACCCAAATTGGTCTAAGATTTGAATCCACACTACCGTTCAAAAGTTTGGGGTCAGTAAGATTTATTAATGTTTTTAGAAGAAGTCTCTTATGCTCACCAAGGCTGCATTTATTTGATCAAAAATACAGTAAAAAAAAAAGTAATGTCGTGAAATATTATTACCATTTAAAAGAACTGTTTTGTATTTCAATATATTTTAAAATGTAATTTATTCCTGTGATTCAAAGCTGAATTTTCATCATCATTACTCTAGTCTTCAGTGTCACATGATCCTTCAGAAATCATAATATGCTGATTTGCTGCTCAAGAAATATTTCCTATTAGTATCAAGGTTGAAAAAATTTATTTCTCCACAAAAAAATGTACTTACTACATTACTGTACTGTACTGTACAGTGTACTTAACTGACAAATGTTTGAATAGTAGTGTCACAGTTAATTGGGGTTATGAAGCATGATTATTATATTCACAATATAACGTGACCACAAGTGTTTTATTGCTTCTATTTATTTTGTGAAAAAGACAGAATCATTGGAATAATATGTATTATATTTAATTAAAAAATAAGTTTTGTAATAAAACATATAGTACCTGATTTGGATTACAAAAGTGTAATATATACATGTTTTTTTTACCCCAATTAGAATTTGTCAATAATACTGTGATTTTGGCAAAATATTATATTAATAAGATTTTCTAAAAATAAAAATTGTCTTGACATTTCAAAGTGATAAATCATTAAAATGTATGGATAACAACTTTCTCAACAATTACGTCATTACTAAAAAAATTTAAAAGTACTGAAGACTTTATAATACAAAATATTTTTACATATAGCCTACATTATATATTTTATATACAAATGTATGTTTATTAAATGTGTTTATTTTATGTTTTATTAAATGTTTAGTTAGCTAAATGTTTTTTTAGCAAATGCATTATGTGCCATCCTTCTGCTAAATTATCAGTTCCTTTAATTGAACATAAATAAAAAATGAGGCAAAGAGATGAAAGTTCTGTCCATTAAATGGATTTTATTACTGCACAAGAAGTCCTTCACTCCATTGTATAGTGTGTATGTATGCGTGCACCTGTGTATCCCTGCTGAAGGACTCAATGCTCCTGTCAGGCCTCTTCTTAGGCATCGTCTGTACAGCAGCATTATGATACTCAGTTTTGGTCACCATATGACGGAATCCTCCCAGAAATGCCTTCCCGCGAGTGGCTCTCTCTATCTCCACCACCACGTCCTGATATGTCTCTGTGTCTGAAAGCCAGAAACTTGTCACAAAAACTTGTTAATCCTCATAATGTCTTAGTCAACTATAAGTTCGACTGTACCTGTTTGAACTCTGACAGTGATGACATCCGGCATGTTGTACTCCTGCTGTGGTTTGTCTGGTCTCATGGGGTAATTCTCCGGGTCTAGCGAGCTCATCTCAAATTGGACCATCCCATGTGGCTGCACGCCAATATCCATCAGCGTCTGGTCATCATCTACACTTTTTTCTAGACAAAAAGTAAAACTAAATTAAAAAGATCACAGAGACTTTTAATGTGTCCTTTACATAATTGTGCAGTAAATGCATTCTTTTATATTCAGAAATGTCTGAATTTTCATGAAGGACGATCTTTTGTGTCTTACCGTCTAGAGTGATTTGTATGATGTCTAATGGGACCCTCAGCTTGAAGCTGAAGTGTTTTTTGAGATCCAGGATTGAGAGGCCAATAGTGAAGGCCACCGTTATCATGTGCCTCTCTGGCATCAGCAAGATCTTAACTGGAAGAACAAGAAATGCAATTGCATTAGAATTATAAATATTAACATGAATATACAAAAAATGTGCTGAATATTTATTAAAAAAATTGTGGTGGTACTATGGAACAGTAATGGTATTGTATGGTAATATCACTTTCTTTCTTTTTACCATATTACTACTGAATGATTACCACATTCCAATACCATGGTATTTACTTGGTATTCCAAGCCAGTGTTATTTTGGTATTATTTATATATTATTACAGATTATATATATATATATATATATATATATATATATATATATATATATATATATATATATATATATATATATATATATAAACATTTGTATTTTATTTTCTATTCTATTTCAACTTCTATTTTGGATTTTTTCTTTCTTTTTTAACTTTATGTTCAGTTTTAGTGCTTAAAACTACAATATGTGACTTTTTTCGCTGATAGGGGTCGCTAACCTCTTTCAATAACAAAGGTGTAGGTTGATGACGCATGAATCCAGCGGAATTATGGAACTTGTCGCCAAGCTGATGGATCGAATAATGTTTATGAGTGAAGACATTGATGTTTTTAACATGACTGTGGTATGAAGCAGGTCGCGATTGCCATTGAGAGACAGATATCAGCTCCACACGCGAGTCCCGGGATATAAAGGAATATATCACACTGTACAACTGATATTTTTTATTACAAAATACTTACATATTGTACCTTTAAGACAAACTGGAAACACTTTAGGGACCAATTCTCACTATTAACTACTTGCTTATTCGCTTGCATATTGGCTGTTTATTAGGACCCTCAAGTTGTTCCAAACATGTATGAATTTATTTTTTCTGTTGAACACTAAAGAATATATTTTGAAGAATGTTGGTAACCAAACAGTTGATGGGGGCCATATTGACTTCCATAGAATTTTAATTTTTGGGTGAACTATTCTTTTAATCATACACCATACAGTACCTAAACTCAACCCCAATAACAACTACCTTAACTATTAATAATAAGCAGTAAATTAAGAGTTTATTAAGGCAAAAGTCATAGTTAATATAATACTAGTGTTCCTCAAACTAAAGTGTGACTAATAAATGTAACATTACTTTAGCAAGTTGACTTTAGCAAGGCAACATTTTTAATTTTCATTTAGAATTTTTTCATCTATGTATATTAATAGTTATATTTTATTTCTGCATCAATGAACTAATGTTTTGATACTAATGATAAGAACCCTAATCCAAGCTACTTCAAAGAATACCGGGGTATTACATTGACATCCGTTTTATGGAGAAATATGGCAAAGAAAAAAAGTGTATAATGCTGGGATAAAATGCAGAATTATATTTCACCCGTTGCTGTTGAGTTTCCAACATCACTGGAGGAAATGATCTGGTTGGTTTCGCCTTCTTGTTGGTTTCTATCGTTTTGACGTCTCTGGTCTTCAGCATCATCATCTTCCTCGTCTTCCTCATGAAGGTCAGTCTCTGTCTGAATGACTTCTTGTGACATTCTCTGCTCCGCGGGTTCAGTTTCACTCTCCTGCTCTGACATGACAAATTTCTCACACCTAAACGGTCAAACCTTAAAGTTCAACAATAGCACGTTTACCTCTGATATTCTCTGAGAGCAATTTGACGGAAACGTCTTTATTAACGTTTAAAATAAAAGAGGAGAGCTTAGGTTTACAATGACTTGAGTCTGGAAAGTGTTTGGCCGATGCTATGGTAACCACCATGGTGTCACTGGTGATGTCCGATTCGCAAATGAGTCGATCTCTTGAGCCGATTCTTTTTATAGAGTCGGTTGAAATTATTCGCAAAGCGTGCGTAATTGAACGGAATTTCTTTATTTAAGCGTAAAACTGTGAAATGGTTACAGATTTATTAACATTATTATAAATAATGTATTTATTTAGAGAATTAATTTCATTAATCAACAAAGAATGGTGGATTCCCCTTACAGAGCCTTGGTAATACCATCATATTTTAAAGGAGTCATAACCTAGTATTACCTTAGATACCCACGCTCTATTATAGTCTTTCAGGCCCTTCTAAAAAAGAAAAGTGGAAAAAAAAATAAACACAGAGCTCCTTTGACCCTTATTTCTGAATGCATTATTGTCTCGCGAGATCTGATGCGATATTTTGGCTGTAGTGGACGGTCATTTTAATAATGCAAATGAGGGGCGCGTTGATTGGTGGCAGGAAGGAGGGGGCTTGACACCGCAGGTAACTTCAGCAAGCATATCATTCCAAAATGCAGACTATAACACGCCAATTCGTATTTCCATTTTTGGCGTGCTATCAAGACGCATAATCGCTTTTCAGCGTGTTTATGAACGCCGTTGACTTAACGTTACATTACTGTATATATAAATATATGACCTACCCCAACCCCGTCCCTAAACCTACCCGTCACTGGGGTTAATACCATTAATAAGTGTTCCCCTACCATCCTAGGACAAAAAATATCGCTCGCCAGATGTAGATCTAGGTTTTTCTTCGTTTCGCTCGGACATTTAACGGCGTGTACATACACGCGGAATCACTGGGACATTTAACGGCGTAGATATACACGCATACACGCGGATAGCTCAAAATGCATATAGATAACACGCCACTTGACTTGAAAGTGGCGTGTATGTTTACGCAAAAGTCATGATGTCATGTTGGAGCCTGACTCTGAACCAGAGCTGGAAACGGAAGATATAGAGTCAATGGAAGGACGTCTACATCAACATGTCTCTGAATGGTAAAGACAATCATTTTGACTGAGACTTACATTAACATCAGTAACGAGCTAAAACGTTTGTTGCTATTTTGTGGCTAGCATTCGTAGAGTCCATTCCCCGTGTTTACCTCGAAGCTAAAGTTACAATAGCCGCATTAGTAGTTAGCTGCTGTTTGTTACACACAGTAGAGTAATAAAAACACAGTCTTACCGTTTCAATTTCAGGCAAGTGACTGATTGTTGGAATGGCATCTTTTTCCAAACGTAGCTTCGAGGCCAACTTCGCCTGATATTGCCCCAAATTTGTAAAGGATTCCTGTGTGAAATGTTTAGCGCAGACACCTAACGTTGAGCCAGTTGATAGGGTTGTTGGAACAGCATCATTAAAAATGAATTTCATCCACTGGTCCCTGGTAGTTTGGTCCGTTTTTGGTAGAGAAAACACATTTGAATGTTGATTCTGGCAGTCAACCACAGAGCAACTCACGTGTGCACTACATTTCTGCATCTTTCTTGACTGAATATGAGGGGGAGAGCTCAGAGCGGGCTTCCTGCAGCGTCTGCGGTGTCCAAATATGGTATATCCTGCCCCGTCTTGACGTCAAGTCGGGGGAGAAATTAAAATCTCGTATTTGAGTGCGCGTGCACGTGGGCTGGTTTACGAACCCTGGGGTAAACAAACGCTTCACTTTTGAATATCGGCTTCCCGGCAGATCATAATCATGTTAGGTAATCATAACATACATTGATTCTCGTGGAAAAGTGAAAATTGCAGGTTATGACTCCTTTAATACATTCTACAGTATGTACTTGTTAGTGCCTGTACCATGACATTTACTGGGTATTTTATTAAGAATATTAAGAATGTGCTGCAATATGTTCAAAAACATGTACGCCTACCATGTCCAATACCAAGGTGCTTTTTTTGTTAGTGTTAACCATAGACTGTAAAAAATAATAACACTTGACACAATGTATGTGTCACTAATAAAACAGTGATAAAGTACCAACTTTACTACAAACATGAAAAACTAGATGCCTGTGTGGGGGACCAAATTTTGTAACTCGTTTTGGAAACAGTTCATTTAACCGAATTACCGCCCGAATGAATCATATCACTAAAGTGAATCAAGTTTAATGTCACATGACATCCTGCCCCCTGGCGTGCCTGTAATATGCCTTTGAAATCATGAAAAACAGCAGATCAGATTAGGATTATGTTATCTTTGGGGATTTAATTGAAAAAGTATTTGTGGGGGGAACAATAAAAGTGAATCATCTCATATGTCACTTCCTAGAAAATATTTTATCCAGGTGTGTGTTGCCTGGAAGTGACTACAATAGGAACAGACTGTACCTAATGGCATGGCATTTGTTGCATGGCATTTCATTGGCAATGAAAGCAGGTCATGCTTAAATATAAAAGCTCATGTCACTAGGAACAAGAAAGTCACAAAGGTAAGCCTGCAGCTATGTTTAATGAAAGGTTCATGTTTGCAAATATGATTACTTTAGTTGTATTCAGCTCTGATTATCTCCAACAGTCAATGATGCTCTAATGTTATGGCCTTCTGATTACTGACACATTTTCTAGATATATTTTGTTGGACAAGATGAATGAAGATGAATACAGGTATGTATGTTATATTTATTTTATGTACAACATGCTTTGAAGGAAACCGAATAGTTAAAATAGCAAAAAGTATAACAAAATACTTTCACTCAGATCCTTATTGTTTTCATAAAGCTCAGCCAGTGATGAGAATTTGAAACTACTGGCAGCAGTCGAAACAGGTAATGTATTAATGCCTTGAAATATTTTATTTCTGTTCTATCACCGTAAAAAGGAAAAGATACTTGAGTTTCCCCAGATTGCAACACTTGCAGAACCCACTTGAGGACCTCAGGACCCTTCTAAAGGTGCATCAGATATCCTAATCCAGGGGTATCAAATTCTGGTTCTGGGGTGCATTTCCCAAAGCCAACTATGATCACAAGTTCAGTTGTTACCAATAGAGTCAAATGGAACTTGCAACCATAATTGGCTAACGATGCTTTTGGGAAATCCACCCCTGGACGGAGTTTAACTCCAATTTGTCCCAATGTTCCTGTCTAAAAAATAAATTCTGCAGTAATTAAATATCCACTTAGTTATCACCAAAGCTCTCTTTTTTTGTCATAATTTATTAGACCAAGGGCAGAGAGGCAACAAGTCAGCTGCCTAAGCATTCGGATGCATCCCTGGGTGACCTTGGTTCAAATGTGTTTAATCAGGGCTGGAGCAAAACTCTGCAGGACAGCAGCCCTTCAGGAGCAGGAATGCTCACCCTGTCCTATTGTGTAATCAAGTCTCTCCCATAAGATGGTGTTATGATAACTTAGGGTTCTTGCAGGGATTTGTGAGTTCTTCATAGAACTGCCCTTTTTGAAAGGGGGCCTAGAGGTTCTCAAGAGAGTTTCACCAATCGCCAATCCCTAAAATGAGGGTATATTTTCATTTCTACAATGAGATAGAAATGTTGATTGATCAAGCTGATACTGTACATGTGATAAAGGAAACCTTGGTGTGGAACAAGGCCATATAATCTCTTCATGTATCCTGATCATAAGGTGATACTGCAGTCATCCATGAGCTCAGGCGATTTCCTTCAGCCTTTAGGGAAGTGGACAGTAGTGGACTTCTTCCACTCCACAGAGCCGCCATGCAACCATCAGGGAAAGTACTAGAGGCAGTTCTGGGTGAGTCCTGGACCTGGACAATTCTGATAGAAATAGAAGGGTTGGATAAGTTGCTGGAAAACGAGACTGTGTCTATCAAATAGGCTATGTTCACACTGTCAGGTTTTGGGATTGACAACCGCATTTACTTACAGGTGTAAGTCTCGAAATGTCTCTTTCAGACAGCAACTTACAGTGGCGTCTCGAATACTGTCTGTGTGAACGTGCAACAGGAGTCTGATTATAGACTTCTTGTTTTGCTCTATCCTCTGCACTTCTGAATAGAGGTTACTCTTACGCCGGAACTAGATTTGCGTACGGCTGTTACCGGAAGCTAGTGATTACAGTTTATAAAGTTATAAATGGATATTTTTCTTACAAAAACACATCGCCTCAAAATGCCTTCAAAAGGCCTGGAGCCACATGGATTACTTTAATGATGGATGGATGCGCTTTTTTGGCTTCAAAATCTCAGTTACTATTCACTCCCATCATAAAGCTTGGGATATCTTTTTAATACAACTTTGTGTTTGGCTGAAATAAGAATGTCAGATACTTCTAGGGTGCTTGAGGGTCAGTAAATGATTGGCTAATTTTCATTTTTGGGTGAACTATTCCTTTAAGGACTCAAATACAAAACTGACAACTATATTCTGTTGCTGTGTGAAAATGTTTATATACTCTACATTTGGTTTTGATGCTCATTCAATCCACAGTCTCCAGCCAGCTTGAGATGGAGGAAAAAGGTTGGAATGGAGAGACCGCCTTGAATTTAGCCATTAAATCTGGACTGGAGGAGAACGTCAGGATCCTTCTTGAACATGGGGCACTACCACATAACCTCAACAGCAAAAAGGAGTCTCCACTTCTGCTGGGTGAAGTACAACTTCACTGTTGATTTAGTTGCCCTGTTGATGATACGTGCTTGTACTTTCCTTAACAACTATACTAATCTTCTATATTTTGTCTTAGCGGTAAGAGTACGATCTTATCAAATGGTGTTTGCTCTCACCACACATGGAGCTGTAGTGGATCAGGTTTGTTCGAAGAGGTGGACGGCAATGCACGAAGCAGCACGAGTGGGCTGCATTGACATCTTAATGTTGCTGCTGAGACGAGGTGGCCAAGTGTCAGTGAGGGATATTAATGGAGTGACTCCATTGGGTGTAGCAGCAGAGTACGCCAATCTAGAAGTCCTTCAGGTGCTCATTGAATTAGGTGAGAACCTTTCACCTCGCAAATGAGACCAAGATTAACCACGGTATTGTTTAATCAGTTTTAATCCATCCATCTTGACAAGGAGCTGACGTGAATGCACAGTCTATAAAGGGTGAAAGTGTGTTGATGGATGCAGTTGGTTCTGGAAACCCTTACTGTGTGAACCTTCTGCTTGAAAATGGAGCCTCACCGAACCGGGACAGTTTAACCAGGCATCTTCCTATACATCGTGCGGCCTTCGAGGGCCACTACCTGTAAGTCTAAAATAATTTGAATTATGGCGCTTTTTCCACTGCATGGTAACGGTACGGTACGGCTCGCTTCAGCTCGCTTTAAATGGTACCTGGTCTGTTGAGGTTCCAAGCGTACCGTACCAGTACTAAAATGTGACGTGAAACACTGCAGATCACTGATTGGTCAGAGACAGAATTGTCACTACCAGCGTCATTGGATTTGCGACACGAGACACTAAACCCGCTAGCTAGATTTAAATAACCAGTAGACAACAGCCAACGCGGTAGCACCTGTTGTTTACTTTCTTGAAAAAAAAAGAGATCAAAACTTTAAAAAAGAAATGGCTGATTCGTGGTCGAGTTGCAGACGTTCCTCTCGTTGGTTGCTGAGGAGCGGATCCAGCGAGAGCTGGATGGGGCTAGCTGCTAAACGGAATGAAAAAGTGTTCCAAGAAGTAGCTCAGCTCTTAGCCGCACACGGCTATCACCGGACCTACAAACAGTGTAATGATCAGTCCCACCCACTTTGAAGGGGTACTAACTGCAGTGGAAAAGCAACCGAGCTAAAGCGAACCGAACCGTGCCGTACCGAGCCGAGTCGTACCACGCAGTGGAAAAGCGAAGCGAGCCGAACCGTTCCGCGCCGAGTCGAACCGTACCGAGCCGTACCATGCAGTGGAAAAGCGCCATTAGTTATACACTAAAATACTGTACATTAACGTAGTTGGGTCCTTCTTCAACTATTGACACTTTTGGTCCAGTGGAAACCTTTTTTTCACTCTAGTTTATTTAACACTAGTTTATTTAACATCACTTGAGAATTATTTTTCAATTTTATTATTTTTTACTTATGAATAAATTCTCACTAGTGTCGTTTCCACCTCATCTCAGATTATGTACTGTTTAATTAGCACTGTAACATTTTTTTTTGAAGTTTGGATTTATTTGTCTTGAGGCTAATTTTACAGCTAGCATTTTATGTATTATAAATAAACACAATTAGATACGTTTTTCACACCTTCTACAAAAATGTATTTACCTTGTTTTTTGTCTTATTTTCCTTTTTATTTTTCTTCTGCACATCATTTCCTATATTTCACTTCCAGTGAAAATGAGCAAGAAAAAAAAAACCTTAACTAATCTATTGTTTTAAATAAAATCAACCAGGGATATGAAAAAAGTTCCTGAAATTGAAGAAACGTACTCGGTTACTAACGTAACCTCGGTTCTCTCTAGAGAGGGAACGAGTACTGCGTAATATCTTACGCTATGGGGAAAACTCTTTTCCACGAGATATTGAAGCCAAAAATTATCCTTAATTTTTTATTAATATAAAACGCTTTGCAGCAGCAAGCAGACCTAGGCGAGACAGCTCGCGCGCCTTTTGGCTGCTCTGCGGCAATAGCAGCAGCCTATCGAGAGAGGCTCTGCGTGACGTCACGACGAATGGGGGCCTTTCGCGCCCATATCGTCACGTCCCGCCAGAAAGGGCGTGGTCTCGCCCTATATCTAGGCTCGATAGCTGCTCTTACGTCGGTTTTCATCGCCGAAGCGAACCAGAGCGTATTCCAAGCACGGCAAGATACGCAGTACTCGTTCCCTCTCTAGAGAGAACCGAGGTTACGTTAGTAACCGAGTACGTTCTCTTACGAGAGTATCTCTCGTACTGCGTAATATCTTACGCTATGGGGAACACAATGCAACACGCCGTGCTGGTAGGGATCCAACACCAAAGTCCCAGGGGCCGAAGCCCGGGGCGCATATAGTGCATAATCACCATAAACTCACAGAGAGTGAGGGAAGAGAGGCTAGAAGCATCATTCCTTGTAAATAGCATCCGAAAGGAGCTAATCATGTGACAAATAGACCATACCGTCAGGGTGAACATTCAGCCTGAACTGGGTGGCCACGAGTGTGTCAACATTTTAATGAGCTGCTGTACCGGTCAGTGAGCAATACGCAGGTCAAACTCAGTATCCGAGCCGCACAGCGGGCAGATAGCACTGAATTTTATACCGCCAAAAGCTTAGCTTGTAAGGCGGGAACCTCCAGGTTATAGTATTTTATAAATGTAGACGGCGAGGCCCAGCCCGCGGCCATACAAATATCTTGCAGGGTAACCCCGCTAGACCATGCCCACGAGGAGGCCATGCCTCTTGTGGAGTGCGCTCTAACACCCAAAGGGCACTGTAGGCCCTTAGAAGTGTAAGCCAGCGCTATGGCACCGACTATCCATCTGGATAGGCTCTGTTTCGAAGCGGCAAGTCCCTTAGCACGGCCGCCAAACGAAACGAAAAGCTGCTCAGTCTGTCTGAAACCAGACGAGCGGGACACATAAGCCCTTAGTGCCCTGACAGGGCAAAGGAGACTCGCGTCCTTCTCCTCATTGAGAACCGGAAGGGCAGACAGGGAAATCACCTGGGCCCTGAACGGTGTGTTGAGGGATTTCGGCACGTAGCCGTGCTTCGGTTTGAGTATGACCTTTGAGTCATTAGGTCCAAACTCCATGCATGACGCGCTTACTGAAAGCGCTTGCAAGTCCACTACGCGCTTCACTGAAGCGAGAGCCATAAGAAACGCTGTCTTGAAAGACAAGTGTTTCATGTCTGACGACTGGATTGGCTCGAATGGGGCACCTTTCATGGCCTCCAAGACCGTGGAAAGGTCCCATGTCGGGACTGAAGGGGGCCTGGGAGGGTTTAGCCTCTGAGCTCCTCTAAGGAAACGCACGACTAAGTCGCTCTTTCCTAGTGACTGGCCAGACACCGGTTTTGCAAACGTTGCTATGGCCGCCACGTATACTTTGAGCGTGGAAGGGGACCTGCCCTTATCCAGTAGCTCCTGAAGGAAGGAAAGCACTTCCGTAACCCCGCAGTCTACAGGTGAAAAGCCCTGCGCTTGACACCAAGCAGAGAACACAGACCACTTCGAGGAGTAGAGCCGTCTGGTAGACGGGGCTCTAGCCTGCGCGATCGTGTTTAACACTCCCTCTGGGAGGTCAGCGGGTACCCGTTGATGGCCCATGCGTGCAGGGACCACAAATCCGGGCGAGGATGCCAAATCGAGCCTTCCGTCTGAGAGAGGAGGTCTCTCCTCAACGGTAAAGGCCATGGGGCAGCGCTGGTCAGCTGCATCAGGACAGGGAACCACGACTGGTTTGTCCAGAGCGGAGCTATGAGTAGCACTGGGCATCCCTCCCTCCTGATTCGCTCCAACACCTGAGGCAGGAGTGAGACAGGGGGAAAAGCATAAAGGGGGCGGCGGGGCCAAACATGGGCCAGCGCGTCCCGGCTTTTCGAGAAGAATCTCGGGCAGTGAGCGTTTTCTTGGGACGCGAACAGGTCCACCTGCGCTTTGCCAAACGTTTCCCACAGCAGCTGGATCGTCTGCGGGTGCAGAGACCATTCTCCTGCTGGGACGTTGTTTCTGGACAGCCTGTCTGGCCCCACATTCAGGTGACCAGGCACATGCGCCGCTCTCAGCGAGAGCAGGTTGTGCTGAGCCCAGACCAGGAGGCGTTCCGTCAGCCTGTAAAGGTTTCGGGACCTGACGCCGCCCTGGCGATTTATGTACGCCACCACTGACATGTTGTCCGACCGGACCAATACGTGGTGGCCTATTATCTGGGGACAGAAGCGCCTTAGCGCTTTGTCGACTGCTATTAATTCCAAGCAGTTTATGTGAAGGAGCTTCTCCCGCACTGACCATAGGCCAGCTAGCGGCCTGCCCTCGAGCAGCGCTCCCCACCCCGAAGTGGAGGCGTCCGTAGACACCACCTTCACACTCGAGGGGATCCCCAGACTCACACCTGACTGATACCAGTCGGTTGCTTTCCATGGTTTCAGAGCCGAAATGCACTGAAGGTCGACCCTGAGGCGAAACAGACCTGCGGTCCACGCCCTGGGGGGAACTCGTGCTTTTAGCCATAGCTGCAGTGGGCGCATGCGGAGCAGGCCCAACTGGAGTACAGAGGCTGCTGAGGCCATGAGACCCAGCATTTTCTGAAACCTTCTGAGCGGGACTATAGAGCCGTGGCGGAAGGATTTCGCGACGTGCTGAATATTCAATCCGCGCTCTGGTGACAGGCGTGCCGTCATGGATAGCGAGTCCAACACTGTTCCCAGAAAGGAAATCCTCCGACTGGGGAGCAGTGAGCTTTTCGCCCAATTGACTGTAAGGCCCAGCTCCTCGAGGTGCTCGAGTAATGCGGCCCTGTGTTCTAAGAGCTCCGTTCGTGAACGAGCTAGAATCAGCCAATCGTCCAAGTAGTTCAAAACTCGCATGCCCCGAAGTCTCAGGGGGGCGAGGGCCGCGTCCATGCACTTCGTGAACGTACGGGGTGCTAGGGACAGGCCGAACGGCAGGACTGTGTATTGATATGCCTGGCCCTCGAAGGCGAATCTCAAGAATCGCCTGTGATGGGACGCTATTTGTATTTGGAAATACGCGTCTTTCAGATCTATTGACATGAACCAGTCTCCTTGGCGCACTTGCGCGAGGATTTTCCTGGTCGTAAGCATTCTGAACTGGCGCTTCACGAGCGCTCTGTTCAGCAGCCTCAGATCTAGAATGGGTCTGAACCCACCATCTTTCTTCGGTACCAGAAAATATCTGCTGTATAAGCCCCCTTCGCTCTGAACCTGAGATAAAGGTTCTATAGCCCCTTTCCTCAGTAGTTTCGCTATCTCGGCTCGAAGTAGATGAGATACTTCGCTTTTCACCGTAGTTTCGACGCGCGCCGTGTAACGGCGAGGGCGTCGAGCGAATTGTAGCGAATAGCCTCTCTTTATAGTGTTCAGCACCCACTCTGATACCCCGGGAAGCCTTGACCACGCATCCGCGCGAATAGCTAGGGGTAGAATGAAATCTGGGCTCTGGCCGCGGGAAAGCGGCGGCACGAGAGTCCGTGTGTGCTGGGAACACAGCGCCGTGTTTACAGCGTTCGAGGCGGGGGGCGCGCTGATCACAGCGGGCAGCCTGGCCGCGCTCAGCTCCTCTAAGGCGGGTGGCGCCAAGAGAGCGAGCGGGGCGAATCCCGTGGGATTCGGCGTGTCTGTGAGGAAATGTGGGCGCGGGACCGCGGGCACATTTGCTGCACTGAAAACACTGTCGTTTAGGGCCGACTGAATGTGTGTTGGTTTCGTTTTTACAGAAACCGAGGGACACGCAGCGTGTAGTGTAAGCGGGCATAGGGATATGGGCGCGTTCACTACATTGTTTGCACAATCGACCGGAGTCGATTTTATTTGTGCGAGCCCTGCACCGTGGCGGGCTGTGTCTGGGTGTGGGAATGGGCACTGGGTCGTGGGCATTCTTACAACACTCATAACACCATCGGCCGAGGCCGGAACACCAGAAAATACACTCTTTATTGGATTTATCTGGGTAGCCGTAAAAACAGCTTTTGTGTGCAGGCAAGCGGGCTGAGACACCGGCTGCTTCACTGCAAAATACACTGGGACAGTCACAACGCATGGGACTGAATGAGCGAGAAGTTTTGGTGGAAATCCGGCCGCAGCGGGATCTGAACACCGTCGTTTTCCTAGGGCGGCTAGGAAGACTTTGAGGCCTCGGGCTTGATCTCAATCCTCGGCCGGGGCCCGCGGTGAGGGGTGCGGCGTCCGGCGGAGCGAGACCGCGGTCTCTGATCCCGGGCCTGGCGGCGCTGTAAGGCGGCGGCGGCGGCGGGCGGTGCAGGCTGGGGCTGAGAGCTGCGAGCAGGCGGCTTGGTGCGGCCTGTAGCGGAGCTCGAGCGCTTCGGCAGGAAGTGCTTCATAGCCTGAGAAGTCTTCTGCACCTCAACAAACCTGTCCGCGAAGTCTTTGACGGCCGTTCCGAAAAGGCCCTCCGGGGAAATGGGCGCGTCGAGGAACACAGAGCGCTCGGCTTCCGTCATCTCTGACAGCGTCAACCATAAGTGTCTCTCGGCAACGGCGAGAGAGGCCATGTTCCGCCCCATGGCTTGTGCAGCGGCTTTAGAAGCGCGTAGAGCGAGGTCCGTAGCGCTCCTCAGGTCCGCCACACAGATAGCGCCGGGTCCCTCCTCGTCCAGTTTGAGGAGGAGGTCTGCCTGGTAGATCTGCAGAATAGACATCGTGTGCAGCGCTGAGACTGCCTGCCCGGCTGCGGTGTAAGCGCGTCCGTGCAGCGATGATGTCACTCGACAGGCTTTGGACGGGAGCGTCGTCTGAACACGCCGTCCAGCGGAGGGCGGGCAGAGATGCGACGCGACAGCCGTCTCCACCGGAGGAATGGCGAGGTAACCTCTACTTCCCGCACCGTCGACAGCGGAGAATGCCGCGGAGGTAGAGGTACGCATCCTGGCGGAAAAGGGGGCCTTCCACGACTTTGCAACCTCCTCGTGAAGTTCCGGGAGGAAGGGCGCGGGCCTAGATTTTGACGGAGCCTCGTCTTTCCCGAGAAAGCGCCCGTCTAATCTGTTGCGCGGCGGCAGCGTGGGTGCCTCCCAATCGAGGCCGATGCTTTCCACGGCCTTGGTGAGCAGACGCATCAGCTCAGTCTCAATGCCGGCTCTCTTCCCAGAGGGTTGGCGGGAAACGTTAGCGGAGGGGAGGTCCACGGAGCTCGCCCAATCCTCTCTATCCGAAGCCAAGAGAGAACATGCCTCGGTGTTGTCGTCCAACTCGATGGCGGACGCGGCGGCGGACGGCGGCCGCTGTCCGTCCGTGAGCGACTCGAGCGAAGCCGGCGAAGCTGGCGGGCGAACCGGCGAGCTTTGGCGGGCTGGAGATAGCTCGGGCGCGCGCTGGGCGCGGCGCTTCTTGCAGCGCGGCGTCACGGCAGGCTGGGATGCGGGCTCGGAGAACAAAGCTAGGCGAGTCCGCAGAGTCACCATAGGCAAACGTTCACAGTGATGGCATCCGCCGTCAGCGAGCGCGATGGCCGCGTGATCCTCACCCAGGCAGGACACGCAGATGACATGGCGGTCCTCATCGCTGAGTGGGGCTCGGCAAGAACCACAGGAAGGCATCTTTAAAAAGACGCCGCTCTTTTAGAGGGGTGGGAAAAAAAGGCAGAAATGCAATCACACACACACTCTAGGCAGAGGAAAGGATATAAACGCCGGAAAGCGCAGCAGGTACGGCGGCTGAAGGCGGCGAGGCCAGCGACTCCAGGCTCAATGGCACGTCCCGCTGAAGGCTACAGGTCGACGGCGCGGCTTCTCACTCTGGATCCAGCGATGCGGGAGGCTTCGCTGAAGAGATGAAAATCGACGTAAGAGCAGCTATCGAGCCTAGATATAGGGCGAGACCACGCCCTTTCTGGCGGGACGTGACGATATGGGCGCGAAAGGCCCCCATTCGTCGTGACGTCACGCAGAGCCTCTCTCGATAGGCTGCTGCTATTGCCGCAGAGCAGCCAATAGGCGCGCGAGCTGTCTCGCCTAGGTCTGCTTGCTGCTGCAAAGCGTTTTACATTAATAAAAAATTAAGGATAATTTTTGGCTTCAATATCTCGTGGAAAAGAGTTTTCCCCATAGCGTAATATATTACGCAGTACGAGAGATACTCTCGTAAGAGAACCCCCAGTAACAAAGTAAAAGTGATCAAAGCAACTCAGATGTGAACTTGCTTACCTGCATCATAGCAATTCTATTTACAGTGTGTTAAAAATACTACTATCAGTGACCAGCAAGAGAGCTATCATTGAATCTGGCCAGAGTCCAGTACACTCAGCTGCAGATGGAGGTCATGTGCAGTGCCTACAGCTCCTGATTGACAGAGGTTTTGATGTGAACGCTCTACTCGACCGAACCATCTCCGACAATTACAACGACATGCGTAGGAGCGCCCTTTACTTTGCCGTCTCAAATGGAGATTTGACCTGCATCGAGATGCTGTTGAATGAAGGAGCCAAACCTGACCTGGATCCCCTGCACTGCCTCCTAGTGGCGGTGAGAGCTGGGAGGTATGAGATTGTCGAGATGCTCCTCGCTAAGCAGGCGGATGTGAACTGTTACTTCACAGTGATCAGTGACACAATATTTCCCACATCTCTACAGTACTGCCTGAAGGATGAGAAGATGATGCGATTACTTCTGAATAATGGATATAATGTAGACAAATGTTTCCATTGTCACCATGATTACCATTTCAAAATGAAGTTTCCTTGGAAGGACATACATGCACATAAACCGTGTTGTGTCATATGTGATGGAGAAGACAAAATATCGGTGAGTTTTTGGTCTGACTATCGACTAAAAATCTTACAATAACAACATTTTGGCACAAAGTTCAGTTCCAAAGACTAAGCACGCTCCCAACTTATTCCAAATAGCAGCATAATTATGATACCTTCTAAGATATTTTGATTTGGCCCAATCCTAAAGCATCATGAAGTAAATCTTGAATGCTACATTAGTGCTTATTAGTGTATTACGGTATTATCTTAGCAACATGCTAACATCAAAATAAGCTCCAATGTCCTTTCTCCTATTAGCAGTCATAGTGTCGCTGTCACTCAAGTTGCCTTAAACACCACCTCTCATTGAAAATGAACAACTTTCAGTTAATATCTAATCACCAGTTTTGGGGAAAGTTACTTTTGAAAGTAATCCGTTACAATACTGCATTACTCCATAAAGGCCCCAAAATACTCACTGGGAAGGTTTTTTCCGATCTTTGTTTTTTTTTTCTCTTTAAATTTACATGAAAAAAAGATGGAGCTCCAAGGTACACCTACTTATTACGTAATCGCCTCAGACCAATAGTTGTTTGAAGATGTTTAGCCATTTCAAAACTCCCAAAACAAACTCAATTTTGGCCTGATTTTGTTTGTTATGATGCTTCAAATAGTTCGTTTTTGAAATATATCGGGCCTTAAAGTAACTAATTATGTTACTTGGTTACTTTTTATGAAAAGTAATGCATTACATTACTTTGTCACTTTTTCTTGCGTCAGCTGGCTGTAGCTCTCTGTCTTTTCCCATCAAATATAACAATCTCTGGCTGCAGACTATTAGGGTTTGGACTTGATTTATTTATTTAGTAATACGTAACAAAAAGGTTTGATTTGTTGACATTAGTTAATGCATTAGGTATCACAGAATAAGAATGAAAAAAAAATCTCTTATGGAATTTCAACATATACAAGTAGTATAAATTAAAATTAGTCCATGCATAATGAACGAACATGAGTTAACAAATCAACAATAGTATATTAAGAAATAAACATTAACCTAGAATAATAAATGCTGTAAAATTGTTGTTCTAATAATAATCGTTAACTAATTGAACCTTATTGTAAAGTGGTACCATTTATTTTATAATACTAAATTGTTAATATTACATTTACAGTGCTTAATGGGAGACAAAACTCTGTTTATGTTGCCTTTACATCACAGTTCTGTGACTTCATAAGTTTGTGCTGCCTGGTTGATTTGTCTGGACGAGTTGTACTGATCCTGCTGGACTACGTCAACCACGTTCCCATCTGTTCACATCTTAGATGTATCCTGGAGAAACAAAAGGAGTGGGCAGAGATATGCTCCATCTTTGAATCATTTATTTATGTTTAGCCTGTCTTTCTTGACATATGGAAGTCGCATTCTGGGTCATATGAAGAAACTTCTGAAAAAAGCTCATAGTCCCAAAATGAATAAATGCATGTTGGACGATAGTACCTGCTATATCACTTTTCTAGAAACAGATCAATGGTTCTCTAGTCTCGGGGAATGCAGACTAATAGCTTGTGAATTTGTTTCAGACAACCCACGATCCCTGAAGCACCTCTGTCGTCTGGAAATCAGAAAAACATTGACCGTTAAAAGACTCCGGAATACCATTATAATGGATTCCTTTCCACCTCCGATTAGAAATTACCTGCTGTACAAAGGATATGAACTGACATTGAACTGACATTAGATATAAAAATAGCTAATTAAATATCAAGTTCCTCTTTTCCATATAGAGTAATTTATGGATTAGGTTTTAAAACACAAATAGTATTTTATAATGTTAATCGTATTCATGCTATATATCTTGTGATTGATCTTGCAACTGTCTGGGATATTAAATAAAATATATTTTCACTCATATGTCAGTGCCAGTGTATTATCATCAAGCCAGTTGTGCTGTAATATTTCTCTTTGTTTCAGCAGCTAAACTCAGGCTTTTGAGGCAGAACAAAACTCTATTTTTGTTCTCCATCATCCTACTCTTTCCATTTTTATCCTCTAATGTGTCTTTAAACCCTCCATTTTTCATAGACCATACAGTCATAATCACCAACCTTGTAATTTCATGAGCCTATGAGTTTATGAACATCTTTATGCTGTTAATTTGTAAACTCATTTATATTTATGTTCACATTCGTAGTTATTCTTTCATAATACAACCTCATAAAGTCCAGTTTTTACTCCTTTATTCATTCCTTTTGAGCATGCACACCGAAAACTAACACATTGCCCAAGGCCTGTAAAATATTACACATTAAGACAATTTGAAGCATTCTTTTCAAGGTTTCTTTGAGCCACTGTGCAAGACTTTCCAAGATTCCTTCTCTAGTTATTCATTGAACACACGGTGGTTACAATGCAGTGACTGGGATTTCCCCAGCTGCAAAGTTATGCCTGCACTGTATACAATATATCAGTAGCTGCACTCTGTACGGGTCAATTACATTTACAGAAGGCTGTAAAATTTGCCTTGAAGACTGTATATGCAGAAGTTGAAAAGTAGTTGAATTGCCATAATTGGTATTTGGTGTATTAAAAAAAAAAAAAAAAAAAGTAGTTCTTAAATTATTAATTTCAGCCATGAAATCAAATTGCAGGTGATTATTTGCACCCGTTTTTAAAAATATTTTAATGCACATATAAAAAAAGAAAATCAAGTGACCATGTGGTCATTTGTCATTTGACTTGTGTGCATGGCAAAGACCAGAGCAGGTGAACGCCAAATTTAGATGCATTTCTGTTGCTGTTTTTGGCCTGGAAAGGGGGGCTCTCAAGTTCAGATTGGGTGCAGCTGAAGTACTGGCACAGCAGTGCGAGACGCGTGATTTCACGGGAACTGTATTTCATAAGGTGAGATTAGAGCCTTTGTTTACTGTTCGGTGAAGCGTGAATGATTCATTGGAAGTGGTGGACGAAGTGTCGATTGTGCATGCCCTAGTTCAGCATTTCTGTGAAACGAACGCAAAGTTCGTTTCTAGCTGTGTATAAATGTTGAAGTCTTCCTGTGAGAAGTAAAAATGTAAATGTTTCTGTGAAAACAACTCCCTTGAAAAAGGCAGACGAATCAAATTCCTTTTAACTAGCCTACTGCAGAAGTGTCTTTCTGGAAACTGACTGGTCACTCCAACCGTTCTATTATATGGCTAAAGTGTCATATGAAAGCATTTTGAGAATTTCTTTTTGGTTAAAACAATATACTTGACATCAAAGATGACTTATAACACATAACCAGAACAATAAAAGTAAAAACATTCTATAACTGCACGTGTTCACATAAAAGCTTTTATTTACCTCCAGGACAATGGATGGATCAGATGAGGAAGATGAGCTCCTTGATCCTGCAATCCAACTGAGCATTCAGGAATCGTGGAAAGACATCGCCTCCCTCGGAAGGTGTGATGTTCACATAAGAAGTTGCCTTTTGGAATCTTGAAATAAAAGCAAATATCTTAGAAAATGTTATTACCAAATACTTTTTCTATCCTGCACATAAATCCAGCGTGGAACATCAAAAGATCTTGGATGCAGTATTCCGAGGTGAAATTTCCCTCCAGAATTTATGCTCGCTGTAATTCAATTAGGTTGAATGGAAAATACACATCAAAAAGTACATTTTATTTGGGTGAATTATTATTAGCTACGTTGCTAAGTGCAAGGTCATTTCATCTGGCCCCACAGGAGATCTCTTTGCTCTGCAGGAGCTGTCCGATTATCCTGCTGCATTCACTGAGATGGATACCAAGGGGTGGTACCCAATTCATAGAGCTGCTGTCCAGCAGTCTGTGCAGGTGCTGGAGATGGTACTTTATGGTGAGCTAGAGTAGAAAGTCCACTTTAGTTTTCAACTTTTATACATTTCAATAAACAAGAAAAAAAAAAACGTAAGTAAATTTTAGACACAATATCGCAAGTTACTCTGACCATTTTTTTCTTTGCCAGTGAAAATATTTCCAAACAAAGCCACAGAATCAACCATTGCATGTTTCGGAGCAACAGAGTAGGATACGTCTACATTAATTCGGATAAATAAAAATGGTATTTTCTTTTTTAAATGCTTTCTGTCCACACTAGCATTTTCAAAAGGTTCTCGTCCACACTGAATCACTGGAAAACGCTAAAATAATCTTACTGCTTATGCGTACAATGTAATAAAAGCTCAATGAGACCAGGCATAATACAGTTATCAAGTTATTCTTCTAGCACAATCATTTTAATAGCAAAATATCCCACCATTTACTGGTGCGACCAGGTTGCACTCAATCGCCATTACAATAAGTCTAAAACTCCTCAATAAATGTTTACAGGAAGTAAAGTAAATTTTGTGAGTAAATTCATCTTTACAGGAACATAATATGAAGATTCATAGAAAGTAGGCTAATATTTATCATTAGCAACACTGTGAAAGTGAACAACACAGCAGGAAAATACCGGTATGAACATGGCTTTCTATTGGTACAATTTATGTCATATGACTAAACATGCATTATCGGTTTCAGATATCACCTCCATTTTCACAGTTCACACTAAGGCCACATTTACACTCTAGGTTTTCATGCTCAATTCCGATTTGCTGACTATATCCAATTTTTTTGGCGACCATCTTACGTCTTTTATAAGTGACCTATATACTACACTTGGTGAAACAACCCAAGGTAGATGTTCAGTTTGTTTTTTTCCCTAACCGAAGCCCGTTAACCGATCATGAACTGGTAACCGACAAGATGTTAAATGCCATGTTAAAATATAATTAAATTAAATTAGAATGGATAAATATGGATCTGTGACTCATTAAAAATAACAAAATTAGTTGTTCAGGGGTTTAGTTTTACATGCGCAAATAACAGCATAAATACAGCATCGATATAACATTGTCACGCACCTGTAGCACTTCTGTGAACGGAGAAAAACTGAATAAAACCTCAAAATATATTTTACTTAAATAATGTTCAGATTAAAAAAATGGCAGAAAGCGGCATCCTGTTTGTTTCCTTTATTTTACAAAAGCATAATGTTATTTTTGTGAGTGTACACAAATGAAAGTAAAGCCTTTAGAGTTTCCAATTATTAGTATGACCATAAATGATGAGTATTTTAAATTGTAGCTGTTATAAGTAGGCAAGTGATCGTGGCTGCGTCTCCCGCCCACACACAAATTCTAGTATTGCTAACTGGACATCGCCGCCGGTTCATTATCAAAATAAAAATAGGCTACAGTCAACCAGACAGATATATAAAAAATTATACTGCTCAATTTACTAAATAGTCCATAGTACAATCTGCGGCGTTAAGTGCGATCCGATCTGTACACTTACACGGCAGACGTAAAAGCACATATCTGATTTATATCAGATTTTTTTCCACATATGAATGAGGCGTGAAACTGATCAAGGAATATCGGAATCCATGTGCTTTTTTACTGCTTACATGTTCACAGGTCATATCCGATCTGTGCCACATTAGAACTGGAATATAGGTCACTTGAACCATGCAATGTAAATGCGGCTAAAAAACAGCTTTTTAAAATGTATACACTTGGGAGAGCATCTTCAAAGAGCATCTCAGTTTTAGCAGGCCAGTGTGGATGGAAGGCAAAACCTAGACTAGAGGTAAAAGATGCATTAGTTTTGATGTAGCCCGAATTGGTTGAGTAAATGATTCAATGACTCACTCATAAGTCACTTGTTTCATTCCCAGATGAATTATATTTTTTGAACAAATCATTTGAGCGAATGATTCAGCAACTCATTGACAATGACAGTGACGTTACTGAATTAACAAAAAACACTGTTTGAAGTTTAAGTTTTAAGTCAGATATACTTATATACTCAGTGGTTTGGTTGAAAAGCTTCTTACAGGTTGAGTTTAGAGGAGGAAACCGCGGATGGAGAGACACCACTGATTTTGGCGACTCAAGCTGGGCTGGTGGAGATTGTTAGGACACTGCTTGAGCATGGAGCTTCACCTAATAGGATCAACAGCAAAAATGAATCTCCTCTATTATTGGGTAGGTTCTTTTTTGCAATTTCTATAGTGTCTTTAGTGCATTTGTAATAAGTTCCTGTTTTGTTTTGGAGCTGTAAGAACAGACTCATTTGAAATCGCCTTTACACTTATATCACGAGGAGCATCGGTGAACCAAGCATGTCCTAAAAAGTGGACGGCCATTCATGAGGCAGCCAAGTTGGGCTGTACCGACATACTTGCGCTCCTGCTGCAACATGGAGGAAACGTTTCGGAGACAGACGAGAATGGAGTGACGCCCATGGGAATTGCCGCAGAGTACGCACAAGCAGAAGCGCTGGACATCCTTATTCACTACGGTAATACTGGTTTTTCAAAGAAAAAACAGAGGATGTTACTAGATATTCACAAAGGAATAATGCAGTAACACCATTATACATATAATTTAAACCAGTAAACTAACAGAATGATGTCCTCGGCACCAACAGGTGGAGATGTAAATGCTCAGGCACCAAATGGAGATAGTGTGCTATTTGACGCTGCTGGTTCTGGGAATCCTGACTGCATTGATCTTTTACTTCAACATGGGGCCGATCCTAATGTCGCTAGTCTTTCCTTGCAGCTTCCCATCCACTGTGCAGCATTCAAAGGGCATTACCTGTAAGTTCAAAGAAATATGCTACTACTTTGCTAGTTATGTCACCCCTGATCTTGATCTAAAGTTATAGTGAACTTTTGAACTGGAAGCCGACTAGAGACAGGACTGGCATTGAATGTTTTGTCTTGAGACAACAAATCTAATCAGAATTCAATACATTTCACTGTATATACTACTGCTTACCACTAGAGGTTTTTACCTCTAACCCAGTAGTTCTCAACTCTGGCCCTCAAGGTCCACTTTCCTGTAGAGTTTAGCTCCAACCCTGATCAAACTCACCTGCCTGAAACTTTCTAGTAATCCTGAAGACCTTGATTAGCTTGTGCAGGTGTGTTTGAAAGTGGATCTCAAGGGCCAGAATCCACCATTCTAATTTTCTTCTGAATTTTCTTTAAATCAAGTTGTACAATCTCTTTCCAGTGCCTTGAGAATGTTAATCCCAGTAACCACAAAGAGAGCACTCCATCTCTCAGGCCAGAGCCCAATTCATGCAGCTGCAGATGGAGGCTATGTCCGATGTCTGGAGCTCCTGGTGGACAAAGGTTTTGACGTCAATGCTCTTCTAGACACGCATATTTCTGATAACTATGGGGACATGCGAAAGACCGCCTTGTACTTTGCGGTCTCCAATGGAGATGTGACCGGCACCCAGTTGCTGTTAAATGCTGGAGCCAAAACGGACCTGGATCCTCTGCGCTGCCTCCTAGTGGCGGTAAGAGCTGGGAGGTACGAGATTGTCAGCATTCTCCTAGCCAGCCAAGCAGATGTGAACTATTACTTCACAGAGATCAATGACACAGTGTTTCCCACTGCCTTACAATACGCCTGAGGGATGAGATGATGATGCGAATGCTGTTAAATAGTGGTTATGATGCAGAAAAATGCTTCTGTTGTCCTCACGATACAACATGGGGTCACTCCTCAGAACACACCAGTGAGAAGATTCCAGTAAGTTCACCACTATTGTCTCCTAAACCTTTCAAGTTGCCAATGTATGCGCACTCCAAAAGTAAAAGTTCAAATCAACCCAAGGCGGTGAACAAAAAGTGTTTTTTGTAAGTGTATAATCATTGAATACTTAATCTAATTAAACTTTTTCACACAATATATGCTACTTAAGATTGTTACATTAGCTTAGCAACATGCTAATAGCAAACTATTGAAATCAATTGTTAGTTAAATCTCCTGCACACTTTTACGAGCTGATTTCTATAAAGCATTCCAAATATTTTCCAATATTTGTATTTTTATACTACTAAAGATTATTTAGGAAATTAACAACAAGCAGTAGTGTAACAAGGTAAAATGTATTTTCAGCTAACTTACCTCTGATGGAAATTTGTTTTCATCTGTATGTGGATTATGTATCCTTACTTCTGTCTCTGTCTTTTGTTGCATGTAGTTATGCGATTTCATCAGCGTCTCTTGGCTAGCACAGTTCTCTGGCAGAGCTGTGCGGGTTCTCCTCGACTATGTCAATCATGTTCCCATTTGCTCCAAGCTGGAAATGGTTCTAAAGAAGCATAAAGAGTGGGCTCAAATTACAGAAATGTTGGGTGAGTAGTATAAATAGTTCTAGAATGGACACTTAAACTGCACTTACAAAAATATGAATGTATAGCATTAGATTCAAACTTACAGTAATTAAAATAATGTTTTCTCATGGATGTATTCCCAGGGAGTCCTCGTTCACTGCAACACCAATGCAGACTAGTCATCAGGAGAGAGATGACCCCACGAAGGCTGGGCGACCCAAAGTTCATAAACTCGGGTCCTTTCCCACCAGGACTGAAAAGCTACTTGATGTACAAAGAATATGACTTATATGGAAGAATCATATGTCAGGAGTGATGGTCTCTTCTTAAGGTAAACATTAAGGAGGAAGCACTTTGAATTTTATTCAGAAATTAACAAGGTTGACATGACCAGATGTTTCGCTAGTTGTCCATTATGAGATCAAACACACTTAAAAGCGTTTTTAACACTTCACACTACAACGTGAATTTTGCATCACTTCAAAATGACTTTGCCTCCTAAGGAATGTCTTGGTGCCGTTTGTGCAATAAAATAATGTTCTTACTGTTGACAAAAACATGTTTATATCAGTTAAAAATAAAAGGGTTGATGCCTGTTCTATGAATTCAGGCTGCTTTCTACTTGGTGCCACATACAAGTGTACAAGTGGTGTTTATTGTGTCTATATCATTAACCATGTGATTACATGCATCAGCACTGCTAAACTGTGGTTCTAGAATGACCTGCATAATCACAATTAAAGTAACTAAAGCAGGTCATATCTATTTATAGCTGTTTGCCCTTCATGTTCGGCAACCTGTCAAAGTGAAACCTTTGACTTGTTTGTTATCACAATCTCATCAACTAACCTTTTGATAAACTATCAGAAACATTAGACATAATTGTAGTTTATGGTGTACTTATCTGTGCCTGTTCAAGTACATCTGATTATTTCATTTGATAAATATGGTTGAGATAACTTTTGAAAAGTGGAACCAAATCATGACAGTGCAATGTATGTTGGTTCTTTGGTTCCGGAGGTCATGAACTGTCTAGCTTACTATGCCATGAAGGGTTATCAAAAAGTCTCAATATTGCATAATGACAACTTTCATGAAATCAGTTAATTATCTGAAGAGAATCTGGGAAAAGTACATACTGCGCAAATAGGTAGACCAGACCTTTTAAATATGGACAGCATCAGATACTGATCTAATGTGGAAAATCTCCTAAAAAAAAAAAAGTCTGCATTTGGGAGACTATGAACAGAAATATATTCAAAATTCAAAAAATAATTTATGACATTCACAAACATAAGAAAAACAAAACTGTAAAAATCTGATTTGTTTCCATTTTATTTGTACATATGAAAATGCCCCAGGCTAGAACAAAATGAAAAATGTCATCTCAAATGTGACATTTTTGCCAAAAGAAAAATGTCAATCATTATACGCATATATAATATAGAGACCAAAGTATTTGGACACCACACCTGTATGTGCTTATCTAGCATTTAACTTTGAAACCATTGGCATTAATGGGTACTTAACACAAATTAGAAAAGACTTTTAGTGGTCTCCTTAAAGGATCAGCTCCTATGGTGTTTTTGGCCAACAATTGCTGACATGCCTCGCCACTACAAAATGAACTCACATTCATCATGTAAGCTAATCTTGGTGTCCCCATGGATAGACACCATCCTATGCAGATACTCTGTTCTGCACCCTCCTCCCCTTAAGTTCCTCCACCAGTTCCCAGATTAGACAAACGGTGCATCTAACCCACACACAACAAACTCATACTAATCCCAGATCCAAGTCAGAGTAAGAGTTCATGCACACAAAGGGTCACAAGATGAGCAACTTTGGGTACCGAAAAGAGCTTGGAAAGTATGAGGACATAGATGAAGATAAACTTCTGGCCTCCCTGACCAGCGAGGAGCTCCAGGAGCTGGAGAAGGTTATGGCTGAAATGGAACCGGATGAGAACATACCCACTGGACTAAGGCAGGAGGACCAGACGGCCAAGCGGCCAACAGGCACTTTTTGCCAAGAGGCTTTGCTGAAGTACGGGGAGGACGAGACTCACAGATTGCTTAAGGTAGGGTCTGAATTATTTACTGAATATAAATAATATGTTTAAACTTTGAGGTACAAGTTAAATTCAATTTTTTAATGTTTGGTCAGTACCCTTTGTAGGGTGCTGGCCAAGTGACAAGTTGGACACCCCTAACGGTACTGTTTGAGGTATTCTGAGGGAGTATCTGCATCCACAAAACAATATAAAATGGCGGCTATATTTGTGTAGGAGTCAAAATAGACTTTTTTAATTGGAACTCAAGAAGTCCCATTTCTATGGGAGGTCTCCACAAGCAAGGTCCCAGCTCGGGGATGAGAAAACCGGCAGCTTCATAAAAGGATTAAGAATTCGTTTTTTCCCTTTATGAATTAAGTCTAAGTTGTCCACTGAGGCCAGGCATGCCCTCAATTCTGCTCCTGAAGGGTACTCCTGAAGACATTAAATACCTGGTTCAGGTGTATTTAATAAAGGTTGGGGGAAAAAACTCTACAGGAGAGTACCTTCAAGGAGCAGGATTGGACATCACTGTATTAGTGTTACAGTTAAGTCAGGACTGTCAAACTTAGCTCCTGAGTGTAGCTCACCCCTTGTTATAAGCGGTGATTTGTGGGATAATTAGGACTAGCTTGCTTTAAGAACAGTGGAACTCAATGAGCAGTTCATCATTTGAAATATAGAAATAACTGCCATAAAACATTCAAATTTCAGTTTCTTTAACGAGAGTAACAAAAACTGTGTAAGTGCAACATTGCCTCCATAAAACAGCTATTGCTTGTGCAGTTGTCTCAGCTGTTGATAGTCTTTCTTAATTAAGACTCATTGCTTGAGGTATGCCAGTGCTCAACCTTGTTTTCCTTTCTATGGTGACACAGGACAGCATGGATGAGTGCCAGACAGATAAGAGCGAACAGGAATGTGGCAGTGAAGAGCCTGAGGATAATGAAGAGGAGGGAGAGCAACAAAATAAGGGGTTTAGAAAGGGGGGTGATGGGGAGAAAACATTTTGGTCAAGCAATTGGAACTTTGTGGACTTGGATTACAAGGGGAATGGCATTAGCGGTCGAAAACCTAATGGCATCCATAAAGGTGCCCTCCACCATCACATTTCTCCAGCTAGGCCAAGTGGTAATCCCACTGATATTGATAAGACCTTGGAGAACATCTTGAGTAATGACACCACCTTGAGTGAAGTCAACCTAAACAACATCGAGAACATATCCCAGGGGGTTTTAGTGAGTTTTGCCAATGCCTTAATCTCAAACACTCACGTTGAGGTTTTCAGCATAGCCAACACCCATGCGGATGACCAAGTAGCTTTGGCCTTGGCCAAAATGCTGAAGAAGAACTGCAGCATCACCAACCTTAATGTTGAGTCTAACTTCATTTCAGGCAAAGGTATCCTGGCTTTGATTGGGTCACTTCAGTACAACACCAAACTGGTGGAGCTCCGATTCCACAACCAGCGGCATATCTGTGGAGGCCAAGTGGAGATGGAGATGGTGAAACTGCTGAGGAAAAACACCACCTGTTGAAACTAGGCTACCACTTTGACTTGCCTGGTCCAAGGATGAGCGCAACTGGCATTTTAACTCGCAACCAGGACAGCCAGAGGCAAAAGCGGCAACAGCAAAGGAAAGAGCAAGACAATTTGGAAAGAAGTGAAGAACAATCAAAGATATGGGACACTATGGACAACACACAGTCTTTTCAATTCCATATTTCGACAGACAAGGACACTACGCTAGTGAGGCAGAACTTGGTCTCTTCTCATTTACCAAACAACCTCACAGTCAGCCAAATAGTGTGAAGAATGTGCCAACTAGGAAAATTGCTGAAATGGTCAAGCAACAAGAAGAAACAGCAATGGATAGTGTAGGTCGAAACCAGGCTAATGCAAATAAAGGACACAAACCCACAGGGGACAAACATGGCAAGAACATTCAGATGAAAAAATATTACCTTTGAGAAGAAACGATGATAGAGATAATCTGGGAGGCACCCAGGAGTCAACACGTGATGATCTACTGGCAGCCATTCGTGGCAGCAGCATTGGTACACTTAGAAGGGTAAGAGGTTTAACATAAGCCAAGCCTTAAAAACACAGTACCCAAATATATTGCAATATAGCTGGACAGAATAGGAACTTTCAAATTAAGAGTGTGGTGAACACCAACCCTGCCAAATCAGGAATCTTGGAAATTGATTGCAAGAATTTAAGCAATAATTAAATTTTATACCAAGAACTGAATGATTCATTCAGTGTTTGTCCTGGCTGAGATAATTTAAGTTACTATGTAATCATTAGTCAGACAGTGGAAAACACTTCTATCAGCATGTAAATTCTAGTTCAAATTTAATAGATGGACATTTTTCCGTTGTAATTTACATGCCAGTCTGTTTGAAAACATGCTATTCGAGGGTTTTAAAACAAGTACTTATTTTTTAATTTTCAATTAAAGTAAATTTAAGTATATTTTATGCAAAAATTAAAATTCTGTCATCTATTTACCCTCTTGCCATTTCATATCTGTATGACTTCACACACACACAAAAAAAGCGCGTCTAGAGTGTGTTCCACAGAAGAAAAACAAGTTTGGAACAATGAGTAAATGAACAGTTATTTTTTGGGAGAACTATTCCTGGTTGTGTTTTCTGACAGATATGGACTGTTTTCTGTAATATATTGGTAATTGTAACATTAAAATGACCAGCATTTTCTTTTTTTCTTGCAGGTTACCAATCATCATTGTTCCTGAGGTATGAAACTGATCAAATTAATCTATAAATATAACACAAATTAAAACTTTTGTTCTCTTTTCCAGTGTTGAAATTGACCGTCTTTTTTATGCATATTTGATAATAGCATATTTAAAAAAATTCACACCAAAAAATATTATGCTCAATAAGTACAGTTTGGACAGCTGCTTTATAACTTACATCATGTGGTAAAAATCAAAAAAGCTTTGAATAGTTGAAAGCTCATTCCATACGATCCAAGGAAGTTAAATTCTACATGCACTGCAAAAATGTAGATTACTACAAAAAAAAGCACCACATCTCAGGTTTGTAAATATTACCATTTATTTAAGTATAGAATTTAGTGTTTTCCTTCCACATTCCAACCCTTTTGTAAGATTTGAAGTCAATTGTACAAATCTTTCAGCACTATCCTTAACAGACAAGGACAGAAAATTCAGTTCAGACAGACAATACTGTTAAACCAGCATTAATTGTACACAAAGATTTGTTGTTTTCTCCATGACCTTAAATGTAATTGACAGTCAAGCATTGACCTGTAAAAGCTTCTAACAAATGTACTTTGTGAAGTGTTTTTTTTTTCTTTTCTTTTTTTACTTGATATGACTGGAAATTCTATATCTGTGAATTGATGGCTTTTCACATTCAGGAGCAAGCTGTACCCATGACTTTTGCCGGTTTGAATTCACCGTATATTATTTTCTTGTTAATAAAGTGAAATCAAAAACTCCAAACTGTCTACTTTGTGATGTGCAATGTAGTGTAACGCTGATCGTGATTACCACAGAAATCATATTTAGTGTTCAGCCAATGTGTTCTCATCCTGCAGTGAATTTCCTTTTGTTATTCGTGCAAAAATATATATAGCCTTAATATATCAGCCTGGTGTACATTTACAAGGGAAACAATACAGGGGACATACATATTCTGATAGGAGAAGTTCTTACCAAATCTAAGAATGCTAAACTAGGATTTGAATAAGAAAATCGAAGGTACAGAAAAGTAGGGTATGAAAATAGTGTTATCTAAATCATTAATTAACAATTAATAAGGACATCAAGCGTCCCGTCCATCTCCCTTTCCCCACTCGCAGGGAAACAAAAACATTCAGGTCAACAAATCATGAATCCTGGCATAAAACTTCACATGGTTATTCCAGGACATTATTTTACAGAGGATAAATGAGAATACTTTACAGATTACATGAGGTATTGCACAGATTATTAAAAAAAAAAAAAAAAAGGCAACAAAGGCAAAAAAATATACAGCGATTTTGAAAAAAAGAAAAGAAACAAAGAATGAGTAAAATTGGGGAAGTGAGAATTTAGTATCATTTACTCTACTGGGTGCGGTTAGTGTTTCGGGATTAATCATCCCATTCGTCATCATCCTCAAAGTCTTCCTCATCGTCATCATCCTCATCTTCATCTGGGGGTCCAAAAAAGATGCATAACCACCGTAAATAACTAATTACTTACTGACAATGGAGCTCATACTCATATTCAAGTTAACAAAATGTAAAAGGGCCTCAACGGACTTTAACGGGTTAGTTCAACCAAAAATGAAAATTATCCCATAATTTACTCACGTTCAAGCCATTTTTTGGGCTTCAAAATCTCAGTTACTATCCACTCCCATTTTAAAGCTTGGAAGAGCCAGGATATTTTTCAATATAACTCCGAATGTGTTTGGCTGAAAAAAGAAAGTCACCTAGGATGGCTTTAGGGTGAGTAAAACATGGGATAATTATCATTTTTGGGTGAACTAACCCTTTAAATGGAGATGTTGTGTTTTAAGAATGAAGAGGAAAAAGTGATAATCTGTCATTTGACCAAAATAATCTTTTAAATTGGACTTCTTTTGACTTGACACGCCATCATAAAAAGCAACGCTAGAACATTTCTAGTATGTAAGCTCACGTAATCATACTGGAACCGTCAAACCGAGAGGGAAAATACCAAACAAATGTGCAGCCGTTGAGTGGCATGTTTTTGAGAGAGTGAAACAGGCACTTACCTGAGGAGTGGATGGCTTTGCTCCTCTTCTGCATTACCTCCATCAGAGCTCCAACAATGCCCGCTGACTGAGCAGGGGTGGGTGGTCCTGAGTCATTATCTGATACCTGAACATTCAAGAATATAGCAATCCGATAAATAACTGTCCTTAGAAGATTATATAATGATTCATATTATAAAAAGTATATGGAGACTTGAGTTACACCTAAAGTGTCTGATTGCATTAGATTCAAAATATCAAATTAGTCTACAAGCAAATGATAATAGATCTTTCCTCAGAACAAACTTAACTTTTCTAACCCCTCTATTTTAGACACAAGTTTCACCATCAATGTGAAACTCGCATGCTGTTATGACAGTTGAGAAAGAAATTGGATGCATGTATTAAATCAGTCATTCAGTCTTAAAGTGACAGCAGCCTATAAATACCTGAAGCTGTTTATGTCATTAATGGTAATCAAACAGCAAAAGACAGCTTTAACAAAGATTAATCTATATTAAACTTATACAGTAAACATTATAGTGATATTTTACATTTTAAGCCTAATTATTACTTAAAGTGTTCACATTTGCCACCTCCCCCTCACATTTTTTTTGCTGATCTAAAAAAATTATTTGATCTGTGAATCAAAAACCATAATATAACCCGAACCGTTAGTTTTGTGATCCACTGAACCACTAATTATCAATGTCTTTACTGTCCCTTTTGATCAATTGAATGCATTGCTGAATAAAAGTAGTCATTTCTTACAATAAAATATATATAAACATTTATATAGAGACAAATTAAATTCAAATATTCTGTGTACAGTTTTGAACTATAATCGTCACATGTAACTAGTTGTTTAAAACCCTTTTAAGATTAATGACCGGTGAGCAGGCGATCTTTCACCATTTTCTAAGACGCATCAGGATGGGTACGCGTTTACACTCCTCACCGTTTTGAGCTGGATGCCCTGTCGAATCTGGTCGAGCAGTGCGTCACGTCCTGTGGACGACAAGGGCCTGTTGTTTTGCTCCACTTTCTTTAGCTGAGTGCCCTCCCTGATTTGATCCAGCAAAGCTGACTTCCCGCCCATGGGCGAGGGCGTTGATTCGCCGTGGCCTGCATCCACATCAGTAGGTGGAGGAGGTCCAGGAGGAGGTGGTGGAGGAGGAGGTGGAGAAGGAGCGGCTCCTCCAGATGAAGGTGGTGGTGGCGGGGGAGGTGGCATAGAGGCGGGGGCAGGTGGAGGGGGGGGTGGATGCCCTCTGCTGGGAGGTGGTGGTGGAGGCGCTCCCATACTTGGCCGAGATGGAGGAGGGGGAGGGGGAGCGCTCGTGGGTGCTCTTGAAGGTGGAGGGGTGGTGGGGCTCCTCGCCCCCGCACTGGGGGTGGTGGAGGTGGTGGCCCGGAAGTATGAGGAGGCGGTGGGGAGGTGGGCCGCCCCGCGAGGGAGGAGGTGGAGGTGCTGAAAAAGATTTGTTATCAAAAAAATAAATACATAGACTCCTCATGTATAGTATAGCTTAAAGACCCAATGAAACCAAAACTGGATTTTTTAATCCATGTCTATTAGCTTTGAAGCATCATTACAATGGTGTACTCTTAAAAATTGAGAAAATAAACTAGTATATACTTAAAATTGTATATATCTAAAATGTGACAACTGAATTACATAAATACTAAAATAGTAAAGATTTTGTTAAAACTCAAATACAAAAAAAAACTGAATCACATAAATAATTATAATAAAGAATAAGAATGTGTTAATGATATTTACAATTAAAAATAGCAACACCACTTCCATTAAAAGACTAAGGTATATTTATAGTATTTTAGTATATTTTTAATAGTGTAGTGTTTGTTTTAGGTTGTTATATTAGCCAATGGACCACTTACAGACACTTTGATGTAACCTAACCTTTCTGGTTCATCTAACACAAGAAAACAGTGTACCAATTTCATGGGATCTTTAAAGCTGGAGCAAGACTTTTATTCTAGAGGACGAACCCAACCAAACTTTTGCACCACAAAAATCACACCAATCAGCAACAAATGGCACTTCACACTTTACTTTCTCAAGGCATACTATTAAGAGATCAATCTTAATGTTTTTAAAAGATTCTCCATAAAGTTGCATGAAATGTAGGTTAAACGGAACTCGGTTACACTTACGATGCACTTCAAAGTGTTAAAAAAAATCTTTTAAAACAACTCATGCCAATCTGCAAAAATTCAGACCTCTTATACATGCAAATCTGAGCAAGAAACACACGTTCTACCTACCGCTCCACCTGGGAGGACCTGAAGGAACACCACATGTATTGATCACATATAGAAATCCTCATATATGCACCCAACATGTTACAGGCCAACTACATTATTTCAATATCATAAAAGGATGAACTGGCCTTTGTAATTACTTGTGAATTTTAAGATTCATTTCTGAGAGAAAATTGTTAGTACGTCATTGTTTTCTTGCCTTGGGAAAACCATATTTGTTGATTCAGGCCAGACTTTCTGACAGCGTATGGTTGATAGTCAGACAGGTCCACAAATCGCAGGTGTTCAGTGCAGCGAGTGTCTCACCTTGTCGTCTCAGCTCATTCTTCACCGCCTCGACACCACCCTTCTTCTCAATGAAGTCGTAGATGACCTTAGACGTCTCCTTGTCTTTCAGCTGGGCCTCAGAGATGCCACACATGTCAAACAGGTTCTTCAGCTCTGGGTCCAAATTATTCAACTGCAAAACAAAAAAGGTAAAGCGGTGAGACATTCCTTTTAATAACACTTTATAATAACTCATTAATAACTCATTAAACATTTCATAATGCTTAACAGATGATTAGCTAATATGAGATAACTTAAACATTGCATAATGGTTACCAGATCATTATTTAATGTAAATTTAAATGCTTCAATCATACACTTCTTAAAAATCTACAAAAGATTTTGACATATGGATTACAATGATTTAAAACGTTATTAATAAATCATTGACAAACATTATGTAATGCTTAAAAGATCATTAGTTAATATATATTCAAATAGCTATTATATAACATCCTTGTTAATGTTTAAATGAACTTATCAAACATTATATAAATGATCAACAGATCATTATTTCATGTAATTTTAAATGTCATTCAACTTTCACTTCATATGATCAAGCACTTTTAAAAAAATCTACCAATGATTTAAACAATGTTACACAATGATTAAAAGCACAATGCTTGAATATTTAATAAACTATTAAAATGTCTCCTTGCTATTTTTTCCAGAAATATTAATAATCAATATTAAGAAATATTAATAATGTGGATTAGTTTTTAAACAAGACAGTTAGACAGGCTTTTCAGAGTGATGAAAATAAAAGATGCTGTGCAGCTACACTGGATTTGACAGTAATGCGCAACACAAGTGTGAGTAAGTGTTTACCATGTGTCACTATTGCTTTGTCTGATAAAGATTGCTTGATATGTACTGAGTATTTAGACTGTAGCGCAGCAGTCAAACTGAATATTGTGATTTGCTTCGGCATGCATTGAATTATCGGATATGGCAAAACGCTTGTAGAGAACGATGCTTTTGTTGTTGTTTTGATCTAAGCCATTCACTGTAATCCTGAATAAAAGCTTCAGTGAGGGACATCGGTTTCGTCTTCAGTAATTACAACACCTTTCATTTTATTTAAAACATGACACTGCAAGACAATGTATACGTTTTTTTAATTTGTCGAAAAGGATGACCTATGAATAGCTTGTAAGAACTATGGTACATTTATTAATAATTCCCTAATTAATAATTCTCATAAGTCATCCTTTGTCAATTATAACTGTCATAACTAAAAGTACTTAAAATAAAATTGCCACAACCAAGACTTATAAAGCATATGTAGTGCGCACAAATGTTTCACATTATTGGCAAATGTTTCAATTGTTTCAAAATGTTTTTCAGCATTGGAAGTTTTCAAAACAATTCCACGTTTATTGGCAGTCCGGAGATGCTGAAAATTATTTTAATATGCACAACTGTATTACTTCTAAATTAGGATGTTTTTTGATATCAAAATCTTGGTAACATTATAATTGGACCTCAGAGAACATTATAAAATAAACAATGCGGTTCATTAACCCTTTAAATGAATGTTAGCATTCAAATGTACATTAACAAATGCTTTTAACCATTGTACAACATCTGTTAAAATCATTAGTTGATAAATATTAACAAGAAATTTATCTTATTTGAGCATATATTAACTAATGATCTGTTAAGGATTATACGATGTCTGTTAATGATTTATTAATGAAAATTATTATAAAGGTTTACCTTTCTTTTTTTTCTACATATACAATAGTTTATAGCAGACACATATTCAACCAACACTGAAGAAAATGTTTGTTTACTAGATATCATAAAAGCAAAAGAATAACATTTTAGGTAAAACTAGAAGTTTTTTTGAAGAAAGTCTGTGCGAACGTCATACAACAACACCAGGGTGTTGTGAATGGTTGCCAGGGTGTTGCTAAGCAGTTGCTAATGTGTTCCGGCTGGATTGGTTGGGTGTTCTGGGTGTTTAATGGTCCAACTCAAAAATTTTAATAAAATGGATTTTTTCCCCCCCCTGAATTCTGTCTGCTAGGTAAAACTATTAGTGCTCCTCTCCTCTATAAGCCGAATAGTTTGAGGTATCATTCATGTCCGCGTGGGAAATTTATGTGGCAAAATTTTATATTTAGAGTTAGGGGTTTGTTTAGATCACCAACCTTAAGTATGAGCAATAGTATTAGTGATGCTTGCCTTAGTAAGCACAACTAAATATAGATAGAAGGAGAAAAAGAGAGATATTAATGATAATATGCAAAAACGATGAATAAATGGATGCAAAAGCAGAAGGTCCAATCACATTCCAGTATGCAAACAGATAGGAGACAGCCAATCGTAACTCAGTCTGCAAATACCGCCATCACTGCAGGTTAGTCTTTAAATGCTGAAACCGCTGGCAACAAAAGTGAGTACACCCCTAGCTGAAAATGTCCAAATTTGGCCCAAAGTGTCAATATTTTGTGTGGCCACCATTATTTTCCAGCACTGCCTCAATCCTCTGGGGCACGGAGTTCACCAGAGCTTCACATGTATCCACTGGAGTCCTCTTCCACAACATCACAGAGCTGCTGGATGTTAGAGGCCTTGCGCTGCTCCACCTTCTGCTTGAGGTCCAGGAATAGGGCCTTTACCCTCAGCTTCTTTAGCATGGTTCCCTTAATGAACTGCATTAATGCAGCCCCAGACCTCATGGTCCCACCACCATGCTCGACTGTAAGCACACTTGTCTTTGTACTTTTCACCTCCTCACACACTTGTCTTTGTACTCCTCACCTGGTTACCGCCACACACGCTTGACACCATCTGAACCAAATAAGTTTATCTTGGTCTCATCAGACCACAGGACAAGGTTCCAGTAATCCATGTCCTTAGTCTGCTTGTCTTCAGCAAACTGTTTGTGGCTTTCTTGTGCATCATCTTTAGAAGAGGCTTCCTTCTGGGACGACAGCCATGCAGACCAATCTGATGCAGTGTGTGGCGTATGGTCTGAGCACTGACAGGCTGACCCCCTCCATATGCTGCAATGCTGGCAGCACTCATACATCTATTTTGCATGATGCTGAGCACGTGCACTCAACTTCTTTGGTCAACCATGGCGAGGCCTGTTCTGAGGGAAACCTGTCCTGTTAAACCGCTGTATGGTCACCGTGCTGCCGCTCAGTTTCAGGGTGTTGGCAATCTTCTTATCGCCTAGGCCATCTTTATGTATAGAGCAACAATTCTTTTTTTCAAATCTTCAGTGTGTTCTTTTCCATGAGATTTAAAAAAATGTGAGGGGTTAGTGGTATTTACAATTATTTAGATATAATAATAATCATATATATATATATATATATATATATTTATTATTATTTTCATGTGTAAGTTAATGGGGATTTTCAAACATCAACTTAAAATTCTTCAGGGTATAATGTTTATAGTAACTAAAAATAGCATTAAGTTTAAAATAAATGTAATTTTAAAGATAAGTAAATATTTATATTTTTAAATATAACAAATTAAATATTTGATTAAAGAAAATAAGATTCAAGTTTGAAAATCCATATTCATTTCTACTCTTTTAAAAATCTTTTTAAGTTATCATATTTATAGAAACAACAACAAAAAAAACATTAAGGCTAAAATATCTAAATACCATTGATAAATAATTTAAGTTTTTAAGTAAAACAAATATTTTTTAAAGTTACTAACATTTTCAAGTGTAAGTCCATGGGTATTTTCAAACTTTAATATAAAACGGTATTATGTTTATAGAAAATAAAATAGCACATGCTTATGCTAAAATATAAAGATAACGTTTTTAAGTGGAAGTTAATTGGAATTTTCTAAATGCAAGCTTAAAATTCGAACATTTAAAGAAACTTAAAATGCATCAAGGCTAAAGAAATATTTTTTAAAAATATATGTTAGAATTATTAGAATTGCATTAAGACGAATTTTTAAGATACAATCAAGATGATTCAAATAAAAGTTGTAAGAGAAATTTTGCCTTGCAAGCACTATCATAACCCAGCTTTCATGCCGATTTTCAAACACAGCACAATCCTGCCACCTTGTGGGGAAACTGTTAACGGTAACATTTATAGAAAAATCATCGATTATGACATGCACAACATTCCAGCTGCATGCATAATGCAAAACTTAAAACGAAAGACCTTTTTCCAGTGACTTCAGTATGAACCTTTCATTTTACTGGACTAAGTGGCCTGAAATTTCTGAATGCGTCATAAATGGGCAATCTGCATTACTTCCAGTACAAACGGTTTGCCATAAAATAAATGTAAAATCCCAAACACAGTGCAAGTATGTGTACAAACGCAATCTGGGTTGTTTTGTGGGCGACAGGCTGCATATTCATGAACACAAGACTATTGAGGCATTTCATCATGCCATTATTACACAGGTCAGCATTGTTTTCCTATAAGTGATTCTACATTATGCATGTGAGAGCGTGTACGACATTGAGAGCGTGTGAGTGTGTCGGTGGGGGTGACAGAGCAAGTCATTGTTGTGTACTCACATCGAAGCCTGTGTTCGGATCCCATCCTACATGACCGATGTGCCTGGAAAACATTGCGTTAGGCAGTCAGAATGGCTGTTTTTGAGCACATGGACAGAAAACGACATCCATCGTGATAAAAATAAAGACATTAGAAACAGAAAATCAGCATTTGACATGCATTGCTAATGTCACTTCCTGCCTACACAGGAAGTACTGAATCAGTTACACTTCAAGACTCACTGGAAGTTGCTTGGTGTCCCAATGTCAGCCTTTGTCAACTTCTTCCTCTTGCCCTTGACCTTCTTTTCCTTCTTGTTAATGCTGCTGTGCACCATGTTATTCATGTGGGAATTGTTGTGGAAGCGCATGTTGTTTATCTCCGGATTCTTGATGTCCACCGTCGCCATCGGGAGAGTGGGTCCTGGGACATGACAGAAGTTATTAGCTACCGTCTAAGATCTCCAACCTGTTGCACACATTTCCCTGTGAAAGTGACAGGAGTCGCCTCTGGCCGAGCTCTGAGAGTTTGTGTTGCCAACAACAGCTGATTGGGTCCATGCGTAAGCAGAGGGGGCGTCTCAGAAACATGTGCTTCTTGAATGAATCACACACACATTCCTGGAGGTTTATGCATTCAAAGTCCAGATGATGCTGGTGTGGTTAGAACAATAATAATAGTGTCAAAAAGCAAGAATAAAACAAATAAAATGAAATAAAACTTCATTTCATTCAAAATATATATGACCGCATCACGCAAATATGTAGCAGTGACCAACACTGATGACACATAACCATGATTCTCATCATAGCAACATGTGGGTGACAAAAAGCAGCTTTCATAGAAAGCAACGCGCTGGAAAAACAGGCTGTGTGTGAAACTTTCCCTAAAACCACGAGCATTATCACTTTCATAACCAGAGTTCATAGACGACATATGATATGCTTTAATTCTATAGATTGAAAGCAAGTAAATAAATGAATAATAATAATTATTATTACTATAATGCCTTTACTAATTACTAATCTGACCAATTATTCAGCTTTTTTTTTACAATGGCATAATAATAATAATATTAATAATAAATACTGGTAATAATAATACTGTTAATGTATCAATTCATACATAAAATGTAGTAATAATAATTATTAAACAACAATAAAGAAAAAAGACAGTTTATCAAAAATGTATACATTAAATACATATAATGTATAACGTCACAAAAAAGTATGCATCAAATGAATATAGTCATTTTTACAAAATAATAATAATAAATGTAGTCTTATAAGTATTTGTGCCAAAAGCAGTAATATTATATTATGCAATTAAAAAAGTAATGAGCAGATTTTATTCTAAGTGGTTTAATAATATAATAATTATTAGTAACTACTACTACTAATTATACTAATATTATGTAGTCTAATAATTCTTTGTGCCAAAACCAAAATTATATTATATAATAAAAAAAACAGGAATATCATATTATAAATAGATTATTTTTACAGTTAAAAACAAACTGTCTGTTTTATACCTGCAAAACACATGATCCAAGACCCTTACAAGAGATTTGTAATGTTGAGAAAACTAAAAAAAGAGAAAAAGAAGATAGTTCTTCAATGTCAGTTCTTCTGAAAATACTCTTCTTCACTGTAATCATGAGCCAGGAGCATCACATCTGCTAAACCCCTACAGAACGCCTACCTCGGGTGAAAGCCCTGTGACCTCTACCGTGACCCAGAGCCCCTCCTGACAGGACGTCCTGTGTAGAGATGGAGGGTCTGTCGCCCTTGAATTTCAGCAGCGTATTAAGACAAGGTCGAGGTAAAGCCTCGTTCAGTTCGTCCCGTGACAACACCAGGCATTTCAGAGGAACCAAACCAGCATCTGGCCTCGAAATGCTGTCTAAAACCTCCTCACATGGGGCAGACAGGAACGTCGTGCAGAACATCATCTCATCCCAGCATTGAGGTGTGAAGCTACCGGACTAGCTAGCTAACATTACCGTAGCAAGCCACAAACCAGCTTGCGTTGTCCCAAAAGACTCTTTAAACCAATCGGTTTGTGATCAGGCCGCCCGCTAAACCAATCCCACTCATGCTAGTCAAATCCTGAAAAATTACAAGTGCAGAATATTACGTAAGTAACTGCTAATCCAGTTTAATCTGTGAAATTTGCTGTAAGCATTACAAGTCTTCAACTGCAGGCAACGTCACACGCTATTTAAGATACTCAAGTGTGTTTGACAGATGTTTCAGTGCAGAACTGCTTCTCTACTCATCAACGCTGAAATTAAAGCACGTTTATGACAGAGATAAAACGGTCGCACTGAGCATGCTCAGTCTGATATCGACCACCAATCTAGTTACACAACGAGGAAGCGGAGGAGAAGGAAATGTGCTGGAGAAAGATTACATGGGCTTTTTTTTTATGCAGGTGAATACACATTACACAACACAAACACGTTTTTTTTTTTCTTTGAGAACAGTGGGACGCGTCACATAAATCGAATTTGAACGACAGCATTCTTCATAGTGGTGTCAAGCAGGGGCACAATATGGTTGGAACAACAGCTATAAATTATGAAGGTGAATTTGAAATGTGAGCAGATTGTAGAAAGGGGAGAAAAAAAATATGAAACTGGCCTCCAGTGCTGCTGTAGCAAATCTAGGGCAAATATGTTGATTTAATGTCAAAGATAATAATATTTTTAGAATAGAAATTATTCTGACTGGCTGGCAATGCTAAAAAACACTGCTCTGTGAATGAATGATATAATATATATATATATATATATATATATAAATATATATATATATATAATATATATATATATATATATAATATATATATATTTCCTCAACATTGTGTTCATTTAAGACTTCATTTAACTAATTTAACTGTACTTGCGAAGATACGCGACATACCGTGCATTTTGGCATAATTTTTTTGTCCGTTCAAATACTGTCTAAAGCAGCTTTCTGTTTCCATCCACACGTTTTTATCCGAATTAAGTGATATTGAATGAAAAATGCCTTATGGAAACAGTAAAATTCAATTGAATTTCATGGAAACGTTATTATGGCGTGATCCATTTTGTCTAGCAAAACTTTGTTCGCAAATGTTTGCTTGAATGTTGTGCAAAATGAATGGAAACACCTTAAATTGTCTCGAATCAATTCGATATACCAATTTGATCACAAAATAGCATGTGACGTCATTACGCACAGGTTTTTATTCGCTTTAAAGCCGTTGGATGGAAACACACTTTCACCAGCTTTATTTGAGTTTATTTACCGAACTTCAGATAATTCGATTGACAAGTGGATGGAAACTAGGCTAGAGTTTGTGTCTTATGCACTTGAATGGTTTAAAAGCATTTGCATGAATAAGAGTGTGATCATATATTGTAACGCCAAAGAATGACAGGGGAATGCATTAATTAACGGATGCTGCATTAATAACGTTACATATTTTTAAAGTAACACTCCACCGTTTTTTGAAATAGGGCTTATTCACATTCTTTCCTACATTTAGATAGGTGTGCAAATGCATTTTTGTCTCAGTGCATGCATTGTTTTAGTTTGACAGGGTCGGCGCTAGCTTAGCTTAGCACAATGAATGGAATCCTTTGTTGCCAGCTAGCATGTCCTGAGTAAAAGTGATAATTTTAAAAAAAACAACACGTAATTACTTCTTGTGGCCTGTGTATTCACAACAAGTACAAATATCTGCCTAGGAAATCGCCTAGTGTTAATCTGCAGCGCTATTTGTACTCGTTGTGAATACGCAGGCCACAAGAAGTAATTACGTGGTTTTTTATTTGTATCACTTTTACTCAGGACATGCTAGCTGGCAACAAAGGATTCCATTCATTCTGTTAGCGCCGACCCTGTCAAACTAAAACAATGCATGCACTGAGACAAAAATGCATTTGCACACCTATCTAAATGTAGGAAAGAATGTGAATAAGTCCTATTTCAAAAAACGGTGGAGTGTTCCTTTAAGCGTTAAACTTAAAAAATTGATCGCATATGTTAACTAATCCGCGTTTTGAGTAAATCATTTGGGTGCACCAATAATTCAATGCCCCATTTATAAAGAGACAAGAGTCATTTACTTCACTCCTGAATGAATCAGCTGTTTGAACAAATCGAATGAATGAATGACTAAATGACTTACTCATTTAGATGTTTACAGCCCCCTACTGGCAGTTTTAGTTTCTTATTTAAAGTGTCATTTTTTTTCTCTCCATATTTCCATATTAATAAAAAACTAAAAGGTAGCTATAGTTCACCCAAAAATTAAAACTATGTCATCATTTACTCACCCTAATGGCGTTGAAGCCTATGAGTTTATGTGTAATACATTCTATGTTAAAAAATATAATGTAATGTCTATTTGATGCTTTTCTAACTTAAAACAATGATGACTTTAAATGATAATTTGGGGGTAATTTCTCAGCCAAATTTGATGCGATTAATTTCTGATTCATTTGATTAATTAACTGTGTAATTAATTAGATAAATGATTCACTTGACAGCCCATTTTTTAAAATAATAATACTAATAGATGAGCACTCAAATATTGCCTGCCCTAAATCCTAGCTTCAATTGGAAATACTTTTGGGAATAAAATGAAAATGGAAATAAAAAACACTTCATTATATATACACCACTTGATATTTTCTATAACATTCTTAAAACAAGAGAACATTAATAGGCCTGTAACTTGCATCACACGTATACAGCTACGGGCTTCTGTAAGATCATTTAGTGACTAGCAACCACATTTCCTAAGTCATTACGTCAAACCAGCATCATAACCATGATAAACGTCCATGAGAAAATCTTAAAGCTAAGTGAGTAAACACGGTCTCTTTGATGTAATTGAACGGGAGAGGGCCGCAGTAGTGCAGTGGCATGGAAGGATCCATGTGGCATACATATGGCTCCCAGCCCCCACACACACACACACACACACACACACACCAACACTGACCCCAGGCTTCCTGTCAGGGGTTCAACGCTACTCTCATCTAGGTCATGTACAATGTGGATGCATGTTTGTGCAAATCCCGCTCATGCTTGACGACGCTAACACAAGAACATGTTCTGATTTCTGTGGAAGATGCAAATGTGTGCATGTGTACATTTCAACATAATTCTATCAAAAAGGGGAGTAAAAACATGAACAGCAGAAGCAAACTGATTAGCACTGTCAACATTAGGAGTAAATTCATGTGAATGTAAGGACCAGGACACATACCATTTGGTGGGTCACGCCTTTTCTCTGCAAAAACAAAATTAACATTGTTAAAATGTGGAGGGCGAATTAAATGACTAGTGAAGTCAGTAACAGAGGAAAAGAGCCGGCAGGTCACCAAAAGAAGAGGGAAATCTTTAATTACGTTAGTTTTGGAAAGGTTAGGGAAGAAGATGGTAAACAGAGGTCCCTGAGACGTCTAAAAGACACTAACATCTAGGAATTAAACTAATGGTTTTAAGTTCTTTCTTTTTTAAATCAATGGACAGTCCTATTTAATAGTACATATTTAAAGGGTACCTATCATGGAATTTTGAAAATTACCTTTCATGTAGTGTGTAACATAGATCTAAGTGAACAAAAACATCCTTCAAAGTTTTAAATATGAAAGTTCACCGTATACAAAGTTATTATCTCTCAAAAGTAAGAGTCGACTGTGAGTCGCTGATATGAATCGATAGACAAACGATGCATTTTCTCGAACTTTCGTACGTCACTTGTACAAGTTATTTGAATTCGACACGCCCAATCAGTGCGCACGCCGAGCAGACAGAGAAACCTGACAACATCATGTCGACGAGACTCTGTTCTGAAGTGCGAATCAAAAGCAAACTTTTTTTTTCACTGCCCAGGGACAAGCATGTGAAGACTCAGTGGCTAGAGTTTATATTTACAACTATACCACACAAGTATAGCCACCTTGAGCTGTGTTCGTGTTATTTTAATGACGATGCTTCACAAACACAAATGCTTTCAGTGTGGATTCGCAAGTCGGCTGATACTGAAGGAACGTTCAATACCAAGTTTATTTGGATCAGCTTCCTCCTCCGAATCACAACCTGTAAGTACTATTAATAATTCTTTATGTGTGTGTTGTGTGTGTGTGTGGTGTGGTGTGTGTGGTGGTGTGTGGTGTGTGTGTGTGTGTGCGTGCGTGCGTGCGTGTGTGTGTGAGAGAGTGAGAGTTACGCTCAGCAGCTTCTAGGTCTCCAATGTCATTTTTTTTGTTTTTTGAAATATGTGAAATTATGTGAAGCGTATTGTAGTACTGCAGTGCTTTATCAATATGTTTAAGCTTTGGGCTAACGCAAAATATAACTGACTGCGTCATCTGACCATCACCGCCGATTAGCGTCACGCAAAGGAGGGGTTTGGACAAATGAGTCGTCAAACGAATCATTTGGGAATCGCTGAGCAAATCAGGTAAAAATAAATGCATATTATAAGACAACAAACGTGTTTTTTGTCATTGCATGCATGTAAAAATGTTGTTGGGGACTCCCAGAACATTATTAGGAACATTTTAAATGCCATAATAGGTACCCTTTAATAGGTTCATTCATGTGCAAACGGATCATTTTCTTATAACCTTGATCTTAAAAGTGAAGTGTGTTTTTCTATTCTACGTTAAAACGCTTATGTTCATCTGAATGGCAGTTGCTCAGCAATTTAAAGCTCTCAAACATAAATAAATAATTCATTACTATTTTATCATTTAATATATAATACAATATATAACTTATTTGACATTTTTTGAGGGCTCATACCAGTGACATTTCGAAACAACCGCCTATATATTTTTTAAAAATAATTATCATAATTATTATAAATATAATTAAAATAACTAAAATATAAATAAATACTACATGATATTTAAATATTGTGAAATATTATTATAAAATAACTTTTCTATTCTTTATTAAAGCTGAATATTTAGCATCATTACTCCAGTCTTCAGTGTCACATGATCCTTCAGAAATTATTCTAATATGCTGATTTGCTTTTCAAGAAACATTTATTATTAATAATGTTGAAAACAGTTGTGCTGCTTAATATTATTGTGGAAATCGTGACCGTTAATAATTTAACGAACAAAAATTTCAAAAGAACAGCATTTAATTTTTTTTTATTAAAAAAAATAATAATTTGTAACAAAATGTAACAATATATATATTATATATATATATATATATATATTATATATAATATATACACACCCACATACAAATTTTTCTTTTTTTTCTTAATTAAATGTATGTTTTAAATTCCATTTGATGCCACTAATAGCAACAATTTCCACACTTCACCTTTAACAACCATAAGATAACTGAATAAGTCACTGTACGTGAATTGAAATCAAACTGTGATCCAACATTGTTATAATTCGACCACATGAAACGTAAAGAGAGGGCAGACAAGGCAGACATAAGAGGCGTATAAGGCACCAGGGCCTCTTTAAAAACCAGTTAGTGCAAAGAGAAGCCTACACTTCAAAGCCCAGCATGCAAAACAGAGCAGGAAGTGCTGGAACCCAGCCAGGAAGTGAGGAGAGAGAGCCTGCTGCGTTTACAAGAGGGACATGAGGAGAAAAGGCCCACTGTGAAGGTTTACGACACACCCTACGGAGAGGATACCAACACACTTGCTACGACTACAACACTACAGACTGAGAAGAACAGGAGGAAAGATGGGGAGAGATAAACAGAACTGAATATGAGCAACCGGCAACAGGAAACAACAAGTTAACAAGAAATGATGAGCCAGTAATGAGCTTGTTGAAAGAAGAGTTCACCAAAAATGAAAACTCATCCTTATTTCATTCCAATGATGACTAGAGCTTTCAAGCTTAATAAGGACAACAACAACAACAAAAAAACATATACAACCTACTATAAATCAAAGACTAGATTTATGGTAAAAATTATTACAAATTATTTATTACCGTGTTTTTTTTGTATTTATTGCTACTTCAGAATCAAAGGCTATATTCAAGGTAAAAACTAAATAAATAAAATGTGTTTATTCATTTGTTTGTTTCTTTTATTGCTATATCAGAATCAAAGACTTTATTCATGGTAAAACATTAATAGTATTAGTTTGTTTGTTTTTTATTAATCGCCATATCAGAATCGAAGACAATATTTATAATAAAAATTAACTAAATACAAATTATTTCTTTGTCTGTTTGTTTTATATTTTATTGCTACATCAGAATCAAAGGCTATAATCATGATTTAAAAATAAATAAATAAAATGTGTTTATTCATTTGTTTGTTCCTTCAAGTCTATATTCATCGTAAAAATATTATAAATCCACATCAATTGTCCACAGTTTTCTTTTGTAATGACATGAGAATGAATAAATTATTACATAACTCATTTATGGGTGAACTATTAAGTAAAATACAGATTTGGGAGTAAGAAAAATGTTTTAAGAGTGTGATAGTTCACCCAAAAACAAAGAAAAAAAAGTCATATTGATTGGATTTGAAACAGTATGTGAATAATGACATAATTTTCATTTTCGGTGATCATCTCTTCAAATGCAAAGAAAGAAATTAAAAGCAGCACATTTACCTGTTTTCCTCTGTCGTCTGTTGAGGAGTTCGTTGAGTGCACTCCGAAACCGTTTGGCTTCCTCTTCACTGGCAAAGTTGAGGCCCATCTGACAAGACTAAAGAGCAAAACACATCATATGACGGATCATATTCTCACTAATGTTAAATGCTGTTTTAAAAGAATGACAAGCGACTAGCCAAACAAACATTTTTCCACAGAACATCTCTGGCTAGTTTGCTTTCTTGCTAATTGTCAACAATGTGAAAAAAATGAAGAAAAAGATCTTACATCTCCTGCGAAGGTAATGAAGTATGATCTCGAACTATTGATCATGAAATTATTGTAGAGCTCCTGCTCAAACTTTGTTTTTCCATCCTGCAAAAATTAGAAACAAGATATTTAAACCTATGTAATTTCAACTGTTTGCACTGGCTTCGTCTAAATTCTAACAGGAATAGTATAAAGAGGAAGGAAAATACAGGGAAACGAGGGGGTTAAATGGGTAATTCACCCTGCAGAGAAAACTAACGGCCAAGGGCAAGAATTTCGTTAAATAATACATTAAATTTCGGCTTGTATTTCCAAACCCTATCGTATACCCCCAAAACACTTGGAATACACGGCACGTGTCCATTGGGATTATTCTGTGATACTTTTGCGTCTTTTTTAAAAAGCTTGATGCTGGTCGCTATTCACTGACATTATATGGATGAGGGCGAGCAAACTTTTTTTTTATTATTCTCCTTTTGTGGTCCATAAAAGAAAGAAGGGCATATGGCATTGTAACAACACCAGGGTGAGTAAATGATGACTTTTTCATTTTAGGGTGAATTATCCCTTTAACAAAAAGTTCCAAGGAAATTGTGCTGCACCACAGCTCAATTAGTTGGAGCACATTCATGCACTAACCGATAGGTCACAGATCTGTTATTTTTACAATTTATTTGATCATCTCCGAGAGCTCACCTTGTTATCAAAGACACGGATATAATAAGACCTCTGAGGGTTGTCTTTCACCAAACAGGCCACGCCACAGCACCTCTTGGCCCAGGACGAGCCCCTGTCCGCCCCATACACCTGGACCACCGCTGAGCACAATGTCTGCAAAAAGATGAACAATCATGAACTTCGTGAAAAAGAAAACCACACAATTATGAGACACATTTTTTTCAAAACAACCAAACAAATATGAAGCCCTAAAACACACATGTTCTTATAAATAAATAGAAATATGATGGAAATTCTCTAAGATTCTCAAATCTTAAAGGTTTTCAAGGAAGGAAGGAAAAAGGAAGGAAAGGAGTGAGGAAGGAAGGAATGAAGGGAAGGAGGAAGGGAGTGAGGAAGGAAGGAAAAGAGGGAGGGAGGAAGGAAGGAAGGAAGGAAGGGAGGAAGGAAAGAGGAAGGTAGGAAGGAAGGAATGAAGGAGGAGAAGGGAGTGAGGAGGAAGGGAGGGAGGAAGGAAGGAAGAAGAAAGGGAGGAAGGAAGGAAGGGAGGAAGGAAAAGAGGAAGGAAGGAAGGGAGGGAGGAAGGGAGTGAGGCAGGAAGGAAGGAAAAAAGGAGAGGAAGGAAGAGGAGGGAGGGAGTGAGGAAGGAAGGAAAGAAGGGGAGGGGAGGGAGAAGGAAGAGGGAGGAAGTGAGAGGAAGGAAAGAGGAAAGAAGAAGGAAAAGGGAAGGAGGGACGGAGGAAGGAAGAGATAGTGAAGGGAAGGAGGAAGGAGGGATAGGAAGGAAGGAAAGAGGGAGGAGGAAGGAAGGAAGGAAAAGAGGGAGGAAGGAAGGAAGGAAGGAGAGGGAGGAAGGAAGGAAGGAAGAGAGGAGGAAGGAAGGAGGAGGAGGAAGGAAGGAAGGAGGAAGGAAAAGGAAGGAAGGAAAGAGGAAGGGGGAGAGAGGAAGGAAGGAAGGAAGTGAGTTGAGGAAGGAAGTAAGTAATGTGGCTGGATATTCGTAAATTCTACATTGCTTTGGAATACAGAAATGTATTAGTTTGTTCCTTTGATTCAGATATAGCAATAAATAAAGATGATGTTATTAATGGTAAAACATTAAGAACATTTGTTTATTTATTTGTTTGCACTTGTTTATTGCTATATCAAAATCAAAGGCTGTATTTATCGGTGAAAATAAATAAATGTATTTATTAGTTATTTTTTTTATTATATCAGAAGTCAATATATTCATTGTAAAAAAGTACTAAAAACAATAAACAATTTTCTTTTGTTTTGTAATGCCATGAGTAAATAATTACATATTTAATAATTAATTAGTAAAACTACACAATTACTTTAGATGCATCCTAAAATTAAGTTGAAATTCAGTTTTTTTAAATACGTCTTTCAAAAAAAGCCCTAAAGCACACACAAAACGCGTAAAAGCTTCTCAACTAATCCATAAAATATTTTTTTTATGGAACAAGTGTTTAATAAATAAATGTATGTATATGTATACTAGACCCAAATTAAACAAACCAAAAATTGCCTATGTTCACATTCTAGTGAAATTGTACCAAAAAAAATGTTGTGCACAGAAATCAGTGTATGAATACTGCATGATGTTCTTTGCTGCACACACTGGCCACTGCAGATATCAAGTACTGGGTTTAATTTAAACTGCAGTCAAGTACTGGAGACACACTTGATGGGGCATTTTATTCTCTCTCCACAGGGACTCTTACTCTAAGAGTGTCTGCGTTCCATACACATGACCCAAAGCAGCATTTCAAACACCCTTTTTCAGGACATGGGTTAACTTACCAAAGAGAAAAATAGGCCAGAATCTTGGCAATACTGTCATAAGGAGGACAGCCAAGATCTCACAGAAGATGAAATACTTTCCATGGAAAAGTAACACACACATACAGACATATGCCGAGCAATTATAGAAGACCCAAAAAACAAAAACCTTGTCCTGCACTTTAACGTACACTTTAGATGGGAACAACATTTCTGATGAAAGCGTGCAGCACCACCACAGATCATTGAACAAAACCTAAAAACATCCGAATTAAATCTCTGATCTACAAAGTACAAATTAAGAAACCTTCCTGTCAGTAGCACTGCAACACATCATATAAACAAATAATCAATATATTCAATAATCAAAAGTACTCTGATCAACTAACAGAAAAAAAACTATAAACAGAAAATCAATGATCAAAAGTAATATGATCAATTAACTGAAATTAACTAAATATATTAAAAGTAATTAACAGGATTAAACTAATTTAATTGGAATGAATCAACTGAAGAAATAAACAGATGAACTAAATCAAAAATAAATTTAATTTAATAAAATAAAAGCAAATTAATTGGATTAATCCGGTTGGATTCATTTAATTGGATTGGATTAAGAAATAATAAACTGATTGATAGGTTCTCAAAAGTAACAATCAGATTAAAAATTATTATTATTAAACGTAACTGGATCAACTAAACAAATATTTCTGAAAGTAATACAATTAATTGATTGAAATGTTAAATTGATTATCAATTTATGAAATAAGGTTCTCAAAAGTAAGATTAATCAGACAAGTATCAAAGTAAAATACTTCACAAAATAAACTACCAAGTCAAAATTGATCAGACATTTCAAAATCTTTGACTTTTAATCAATTAATCTGCGGATTATTTCTCCACTCAATTATCAAAAGCAACCAGTTTAACCAAAGACAGAATAATCTTGATAATCAATTGTTTATTCCATTAAAGGGGGGGTGAAATACTCAGTTTCACTCAATCTCATGTTAATCTTGAGTACCTATAGAGTAGTATTGCATCCTTCATATCTCCAAAAAGTCTTTAGTTTTATTATATTTATAAAAGAAAGATAGGCTGTACTGAGTCTTTCCGAAAAAGCCGAGCGGGTGGAGGCGTGCCGTGTGGGCGGGAGCGCGCGAAGCTTTTGCGTGTGTTGTAAACAGACAGACTCGTGGTTTATGAGGACATGATTTAGTTTTACAATAAACAAACTGACACCTACAGTGGCCAGCTAAACAACTGTATTTAAACACACACACACACACACACCATACATCGCATGCTCCATCGATACATTAACTGTACGGGATCATGTTGTTTACTTGCTGTGCTTAACGTTACACGCCGATAGTTAAACGTACAGTATGTAACTTTTGGCCACCAGGGGTCACTCAATCAAAATAATAGCAAAAGACGTATTCTGATGACGTCGTGAAAGAGCGTGTGCTCATGGGAGTTGTTGTTGTTGTCGAGAGAGAGAGAGAGAGGGAGTGCACGCGCGAACCAGCTAACATGTTCATTGGGACACGCGCGATCTGTCATTCCCCAGCCATCTAGCATCTCCAGCAGATAACATGTTCACTGACGAGGTAATGTGTTGTTATTTATATTCTCTATTCTTGTTACGTTTAGTTACGGCTATTAACTTTATGTAATGCCATTGTAATGAACACGGGCGCTCTGTCGCTCCCCACATTCCTCACTCATTCTAACTTAGTCTTTTTAAAATCACGTCTCTTCGAACGGAGAGATATATGAATTATCAGGGCAATATTCCATCTAGCTAGTATTAATAGATGTTAAAAAACACGGTCACCTTTCGTTAATAATTATAATTACGTTTATACTATGATATTGAAAAAGATGGTGAACTGCATATGAAGCTACTTTCTGCAGCTATATCTACAACAAATGTGAATTTACATTATACTGTACATGAGAGCTAGTCCGTCTGCGTTTTACACATGCCATCATCGTTTCACAACATATAAGTTACGGATAGATATAGTTAGCTGAATGGGTGCTTACTTGTTTATTAGAATGCAAGCGAGATCGGCATCTCTCTGTAGTTCCGTGCTCGTGGAAATGCAACTCCAATGTTAACGCGAGTCATGTCTCTTCTCCTGTCCCAAACCCTTCTCGAGTCATTTCTGTCACCCGTGCGTTTCCGCTTCACGGATCTGCCTCCAGCAGCAGAACGTGCAGGCAAAGCATAATCATGGTCCATTATTGATATCCAACTATTGATTCTTTATCGTCTTCTTTTATTTTAGTGACGTGCGTCCGGTGTTTACATTTGCGTTTGGCGGTTTTCGCCGGGATCCGCACGAAGTTAGAGAAACTAGAGTCAAAGGTTATATGACGTCATAGACGGGCGACGAAACGGAAATAAAGACACGGCCCGTGTCTTCAAATTAAAATATAAATTTCTCCGGATTTGAAAGTTGGTGGGAACTTTTGGGATAATGTTAGTACACAACTAAAAGAAATATATAACATAGATACAGTTATTTTTGCTATTTTGAAAGCCGAAAAGTTCCATATTGTGCCTTTAACAACACACAGACATTTGAAGCAGTTTTACTCACCGCCTGCGGTTCCATGAACCTTTATCGTTGGGACTGCTCCATCTTTAAGTATTAGGCGATCTGCAAATCGTCGAACTGTGCCTTGTTTATAAAACTATTAGCAGCTACCGCCGAAATGAAGGGAACAAACAAGAACACTTGCGCAACTCCGTTGCTGCTCTGAAAAAACAAAATCCATCCACAGGTCCCTTAACTCTGGGTTCTTTGGAAATTTGTGCAGTGTTGTCTTGCCCTGGCAACCAAAAACACACTTTTTGGTGCCATTGTTTTGATTGCAGCGCAGCCGAGCCCAGCGCTCTGATGGACGCTCTCGTACGCTCTAGGCTACAGCTGCGCGCGCGCACTTCCGGGAGAAGTGCCCTTAAGACCCGTATAAGGAAATTCCGCCCACTCTGACGTCACATAGTCCCGTATTCGAAAAAAACTTTCCGAAACTTGTGACAAACCGGAAGGAGTATTTTTGGAACAGAAATACTCCATCAAACTTACAACTTCATTTTTGAAACTTTGTCCATGCTCACAATCCAACTCTTTAACAGTGTAAAAAACTCACTATGCATGAAACAGCATTTCACCCCCCCTTTAAATCATTCCGCCTGAAACATCTACCAGTAACAACAGCACATGCAAATATTTCATAAATAAACAAATAACTCTAAATGTACAATTACATTTATTGGGAGACCGGCAGAAAAAGAGAATGCTGGGTAACCAGTCGACTCATTGTGATCCTGCCACAGCATTGATGAAACAAGACTTCCCTTCATTTCTTCTGATGAAAAACTGCTTCCTCATGCTCGCAACTGAACATTCAGCATTTCAATTCCAGCACTCATTCTGTCTTGGTGGGCCGAGTGATCCAAAGACATCGTACAACTACCGAGTTCATCGAGTTCAAGAAAGAGTCGAGTTTCCATATGACAGGAACAATGAACGTTCTTTGCATTCAAATCCACCAGACACACTCATACTGATATGCAATCCTATATGCTTGATCGATCAGCTGGGTTTAATCGCACTCAATAACACTGAACAGGGGAAATGATGGATATACGCCAGACTTTTCCATGTTAACTCTCAAAAGTCTTTGCAGAGAACATAAATACGTATTTAAGACATGTTTCCCCTACTTTCACATGGATCAGCGTCTTTATGTCAGAATTCGGTCCGCAAGGAAACCTGATTCTGGATCAGTACTGGCTCAGCATCCCTATTCATTAAAGCTCAAATCTCCATGGAAAGGAGGCAGATCAGTTCACTTCCTGTCCTCAAAGACTGCTGATCACGCACAACCCACCCCCCAACCCCTATCTTTTTCCTTCTCTCACTATTGTGCGATTTGGACACCATCCACCCTCTGCCCTTGGATTTCGGTGCCGGTTCGGGACACAGTGATGAATGAACTCATGACTGCTGGATCTTGGCCCCAAACAACGTGTCTCATATTTAGTCATTCCCTGTGAAAGCCCACTTCATGGCCTGGCTCTTGGCTGCCGTTCACTGCTCGCTTACGGACACTCTTCGCTTCCACCTAGACATGGACGAGCAACTTAAGTAGGTCTGATGGGAAAGAATGGCATATTTGTGAATCGGATTTCATGAGAAATACGTAAAAGAAACACTTGTTTGTTTGCCAAGCTAATTTCCATTTTTACAGTCCGAAGACTCAAACAATTTTGACCCAATTTAATTAGACAAAATCACATTTTCTTTGAGGAATCCAGATCAAAAAGACCATATTGTTGATATATCCAAACTCTAGTAAAGAGCCATTTCACAAGACATCGTTTTCAACTGAAAATAGAAAGCTTAAGCATTTTAGCCATTCATTTACACGACAATGGCGCTTTGGGGGCCTGAAAACTTTTGAAAACAGGTATCAAAGTGAAAGTTGAGAACGATGGCGTTATCATTTCTGTGTAAACTACCTAAATACATATTTGTGAAAACGGTGACATGCGTATTACATGTTCAGTCTATACAAGCATAGTGTTTCTTTGCAAAGTGACGTCGCCAACTACTGGCATTGTCGTCGGCATCCGAAAAACTCAACGGAAAAAACTTTCTGTTTTTATTGCATTGTTGTTATGGAAGCATATCCTGAGAGCCAATTTTGTGACGTGCTTAAAATTTGACTTGTCTCTTTGCTGCAAGAGGAATTTTGAAAAAAAAAATACGGAAACATTACTAAAAAATGCTTCCTTGTAGGGCAAGGGACAGGAAATGTCCACCAAGAGCAACAGGGTACATTTTTTCACTCAAACAGTGAAAGGTATTTGGACACTTTGGGATATTTAACCACTTGGCTATCGTTTTTAAGCCATGCATACACTGAGCAATAATTTTAAACTAACTTTTGTCAAGGTGATTTCTAGTTTATCAAGCTCACACAGAATAACCAGGTACTCTTAGGGAAAAAAGGTTCAATATAGAACCCCTAGGGTTCTTGACTCAATATTAAAGAACTGTTTAAGCCAAAAAGGTTCTAAACAAGGATAAATGTCTAACTACTTTCATTTTTAACAGATTATTCAAAATTATTTCCAGTGATCAAGTATGTTTAAGAGTAAAGTTGGATATATCAGATACTTAAGGTCAGGAATCAGATCATTTTTATAAAATTTAAATGTGTTCACTGTGTGCGCATTTTAATGTAGTTTTAAACCATTCAAGCACAAGACGACGCCAAAGAAAACTCAATTCGGCATTCACACGCCATTTTCTGTGCTAGGCACAAAAAGCCTTCTCTCAGATAGTGCGCAAATACTGAATTAACTGCTCTTTCGCGGCTTTTTGCACTTGAACAGACAAATACACACAAAATTGTCAAGATATTAGGGTAGCTAACAATATATTGTGTCACAATATATCACAATACAAAAATGCAACGTGGGTAGTGACAATATGCATTGTGTACAGTTCACCCAAAATAAAAATAAAAGAGTTTTAGTGTCAGTACTACATTAAACTACTATATATAATGTTGAATATAATGTATAATATAATGCAATTGGTGAATATTTTTGGGTCCTGATAATGCCTACATTATTTTAAATATATCTAGTCAGTGACAGAGCGCAAGCATTTGTCTAAAATAATTCTGTATTTTCAGCTTCAGAATCATGATTTTTTTTTTCTGGTGTCGCCATTGTCCTGTGTATTTGGTTGCCAGCACCAAGTCCAAGCCTATTCATTTACACACACAATCAAATTTTGCATTTTAATCAACAGAACATTTTTGTACTTGTTTCATAACAGGTCTCTGTTATATTGTCATTTTCTGCCCGTTCGGCTCTTTGTAACAACACAACTTTTATTCAGCAGCGCTTCCTATAACAACATCTGATGTTTCTGTTTTACATGCCGTGAGAAAGTCACATAAACCATGCGAAATTCCCATCAGAACAGTCAGACTAAAATTTCTGGATTTCCAAAAATGCAATATTTGAATAGGCTAAGACTCAGCAGATTTGTAAAAAAACAAATTGGAATCGCTAAGAATCTGAATTGATTAGCAGAATTAGAATTGCTAAAAATCAAACGATACTCATCCCTATTTAAGAGCTGCTTAATTATTAAAATTAGGGATGCACCGAAATTAAAATTCTGGATACACTTAGCCGAAAACCATAACGGAATGTTTTATTATAATTATTTATTATTTTTAATGATTTTTTTTATTGTATTAATATTTCATATTTTATAATTAAAATTAATATTTTAATTAAATGCAATCATTTAAATGATACTGAATTTAAAAAACAAAAGCCAAAAAAAAAAAAAACTTTTTATTGAAAGTAACGCAATAAAATCGGACATACACTACACTAAGGAGTGGTATGACATTTTCAGCCGTTTTTCTCTTTCGGACAAAAAACGAAAATACCATGTATCCAAAATTTTGATACATCTCTACATAAAATTGGATCAAAATTAAAACAAAATCCAACAAATCCATCATTAAAGAAATTATCCCATGATTGGAACCCCTAAAAGATTCTACATATGAAGTGCCTGACAGAACTCTTTATGGTTTTATATAGAACCTTTCCTTCTAATATTGTGTAGTTCATCACATAACTATAAACATCTTCTACTAACATTTGATAACCAGAAAGAAAATATATCTTCATTTTGAACTGTACATGTAAGGTTTTATCACTCTTAAAACTTCTCGTAGCAAAATGTTTTAATCAAAAAGCATGTTTGATATTTTGCTATACAATACAAATATAAAAAAAAAAATTTAGTAAGTGTTGCGGATAGTGGAGTCATCGACTACTACACATCACTGAATATCATTAAACTTAACTCTTGGAGAAGAAATGAATTGAGACTGAACACAGCAAAAAGAGTCTTGCTGTTATTTGTACTGCAACTAAACCCGTGATAGATAGATAGATAGGTAGATAGATAGATAGATAGATAGATAGATAGATAGATAGATAGATAGATAGATAGATAGATAGATAGATAGATAGATAGATAGATAGATAGATAGATAGAGTTTACGGGTCATCTGAGACAGTATTCTACATAACTGTGACTGGTAAGCTGCCTCCATAAACAGCACATTTGAGCATCACAGGCACGTGCATCATTTGCATCATTTAGCTGACTGACTCCGAATGCACTTATGATGCTGTCTACGTAGGCAGCTCACTAGGTTTTTCGACGATTTGCTGCTTTCCTCAAGCAAAAGGCCTATTACCATCTACTCTGATATCACAATGTATTATTACAAACTCTCAATCATACTAATATCGTATACAACATCTAATTTCACTCAAGAGCCTCATACCCTTGACAGTCAGGAGGAGAGTAACGTTATCTCCAATGCGCCCTATGGACATCACAAGCGCGTTAAAAGACAACTGCCCTTGCCAGAACTTGCAGCCTTTCGTTTGCATCTCATCTCGGGATATTTTAAATGCAGGATGATTTGCATTTGCGGTTAAAGTAAAACGGATCGGCTGTGAGAGAGTAAACACAACTTACGATGCATTTCCTGCCCAGGTAGTTGAACAGACAGTCGTTCTCCTGCGGGGTCAGAAGCAGAGAGCCCACATTTGCCACCCTCCTCTGGGGCGGGTGGCCGCTCATGTTGAAGGATGAGGCGGATGAACTCGAGCGGTTGTCTCGTATTAGATTATTTTATGTGCAATCACAGATCAACATGGCCTGCGCTCGGTTCATCCCGTAAGGAATTCCGCTTACAAGTAGATCCGATGCGGTGTTGCCCTCAATGCGCGGGCGCTGCAGATGCGACTCGCTAACTCCTGCGGGTTATTTATTCTTTAATCCTTCCACTTTTGACAGACTGCATAATATAAACTTTCATCCCGAACTCAGTCCCAAAGCAAAACGATCCTTCAATCCAACATGGCAGCAGGACGGTAGAGTTCAAGGCGCACTTCGGGAAAGGGTGGAATTCAATTTGGTCGCGCTAGGTATAAGCTTCATTTGTAGAAACATACACTTAAGTTATTATTTAGTTATACGAATACATATATTTAAACTACTAAAAAGTCTGTTTAGTGTCTAAACATGAGTGAATATGAATTAAAACAGTGATACGTAGAAACGAAACCCCTCTGTTTATCAGAATGATCCGTCCCTGTTTTCCCGTGCCTCCTGCAGAATGCGGACGGGATGAGGCGGAGTGTTTGATTCCTTGTTTTTCGGAATCGACTCCAATTCCCAACTCCCACCGTAGGAGTGTTAAAGCTGGGAGTGGGGACGGAGGTATAATTAACGTAATTGGCTGTTATTTAATTGTAAATTAGCTATATGTATTGTAAAACTCTGTGACTGTGAGGTTGTTTCTGTGACAGTGACAGCTCTCTATTGCGATTTCAGACAGAGCAACGGAGTCGACAATGAGAGTCATCTCCGACACGAGTGCTTTTAAGAGTTGAGGAATCGACTCTTTTGGAGTCGACTCGACTCCCCATCACTAGGCGGAGTTTCTGAGGCAGAGCAGAGGGTGGAGCACAGCACCGATAGAAGGAGAATTTAACGGATCTGATGCTGTGTTTTAAAGATGGGATAACTATATTGATGTTTTATAAAGCGGATAATCCCTATGCTGGCCTCTGAAAGGTAATATAGTCTACTACAGCGTAAAATCCATTATAATCAGAGCCAAGGTATAACGATAAACATCACAAAAATCCCTACGCTGCTCCTTTAGCGGATTATTATTGTTACAGCAACATCCTAACAGTGACTGAATAGTGGAATGATTCCACTTAATGAATTTTGCTTATAGCTAATCTAGTAAATGACTTTATAATATAAAAAATGTGTTTTTAATTAGTTGAACTTTAAGAAACGCTGTCTTTGCAGAAAGTAATTGTATCAACACATTAAAATTATTAGGAAAAAGGAGTACAAAATCTAAAGTAAAAATTTAAATAGCCTACATATAAAATATGTTAAATATAAAAAAAGAAAATGTTAAAATATAATAATAAACTTAATAGCCATTTGTGTGATCTATTCCGTCTAATTTGTGATGGAGTAACACAATTAATAATTGAACAACTAGTTTATAGGATGTTTCAAATCATTAATTGGTAACTTTTAATCTTATCCTTTTGTATTCTCTTGAATTCTTGACCATTTATATAAATAAAACCCAGCACAAAATCCTGGAAGTTGAGCCAAGATATAGAGCCAAGGTGAAAGTCTGGCTTTCCCAGTCCAGACTAAAACTATAATTTTACATTTTTTGTCACTAATCAAAACCATTCTATTTGGAGGATAACACACAATTGTGTGGCTGCTGCGTGTTTAGACAGTCTTTTCTTGTGAGATAATGATGACCTCAGTTTTCCATGGAGATTCAGCACATTCTACACTGTCATTACAAACTTCATAAAAACTTCACATCGACATAGACTAGTAATTTCGGTGTAATTACTAAGAAGGCAAGATAAAGAGCTATCACTTTAACCCATGATGTGACCAAAAACTTCTGGAGCCAGAAACTAAATACCCACACTTGTAGCATCACACAACAAAATGATTATTGCTTTTCACATATTTTTATTCATAATGCCTGTTTAATAGTCGTCCGGTCTTATGTAACAGCCATCAGGGACAGAGTTCACCTTGTTCTTCCCTACCGATACACAAATGGAGAAAGGAGAGGAAAAAAGGAGACAGATGGAGGATCTTGTTTGTAAGCGGAGCCCTGCCAGGGGTCACCTGGCCTGCTGTTAAACTCTATCCATCCATCTATCCATCTATCTATCTAAGAAACCATTGATGTCAATATAAGAAACCATTGATGTCAATAAAGTATATGTATTATTTTATGTATTTATATTCTTGTATTCTGTGTTCTTGAAGCTGTCACCAAGACAAATTCATTGGCAATAAAAGCTCGCTCTGATTCTGATCTCCACTAGATGGCCATATTAACTCTTTTAACTCAGCTCTTTTATGTTGCTTATTTAACAGAGCTGCTCATTTAAAGGTGCTATATGTATTTTTTAGCGGCCTCTATCGGTGATGTTTCAGATTGCAACCAATTTTTACAAGAGCGCTCCTGCTCTTATGCGTGCTCGAACACAAGAGCGAGCACTCATGGTATCGGCCACACTGAGACTTTCAACACACCGGAGAAAGCATCACACAACATGCTGGAAACTCATGTAAACTCCCACTCTAACATTACAATAATAGGCTACTTTTTTCAGCTTGACGTTGAACTAATGCTCCATGCTCGTACACTGAAAAAAGGTTTTCAAGCAGTACTTCATTCAATTAATAATTTTTCTTTCAATTAAGTTTACTATTAATTGTTTAATTTTTTAAGTTATATTTTATTAGTTCAAAACATTGTTAAATATAAATATTTTTCATTAAGATCTTAAATAAAAAAAAATTGTTTCGACGAAGTTACAATTTCAAGGTTATACACAGGCCAGCGCATGCGCATTAAACACAAATCTCGACAGTCACCACCAGACCGCTCTTCAAGTCAGCGCCTCGGCGGTCGCTCCGTGGATGGATCACAATACTTTACTTTTCTGCACCAGACGTCCAGACCAGACTCAAGTTACATCGCAGAAAAACTCTGGTAAGTGAAACAAACAACCATTTAAATGTGCTGTTGTATGTTAATTTTATGCCAGACATGGCGCACTGACTGACTTTATCTGGTAACGTTAGATAAGTAGCAGGGCTATGTACGTTCATTTGAAAATGTTAACTTGGTGTTAGCTAGCTGAGTTTACACAATATGTCGACGTTAATTAATTCCTGACCGATTTCAAAAGGGAACATATGTTAAAAGAAAACCTGTGCCTTTTTGGTAACGTTAATTAACTTGAACGTTTAAGCATCGAACCGAACGTTATCTCGAGTCAGCCATAAGAATGACGTTAAAACCGTTAAAACAGTTAACCTGATCAACTAACACAGTTAACTTAAGTGAATAAGCTAACGTTACATGTTAAGGGACTGGCTTAATGTATGGCTAACGCAGTTATGACTGACGAAATACAACATTTATTTGTGTCTAATATTGCTCCATTGGCAAACTTTTTTTATATTTTAAATTCGGGCGGGCGATGTCGGTTGGTTTAAAAAAAAAAGTCAGAGGACACAGGGGGGCAGTAGCTAAAGCCACGACGCAACAGTCAGTCATTAATACGTTTTTCAAGGTTAGTAAAATACTTCCGAATTCAGTTGATAATTAATATAAATGCTTAATATTTTAACTTTGTCTGTTAATGTAGATTACTTGTACTTAAGTGTCAAAACCCTACGTTAGGCTGAGATTTTTAAAAATGTACCGTTATGGCCCTATGGCCTTGTAATGGCACTTGGAGACACGTCTAATGGCGGACAATTTACCCATAGTTTAGAATAAGAATAAGCCGTCACCCAACATCACTTAGAGCACATTTAACAAACCTTGATCGACTTAACCAATTTCATTTGATATTTTTTACTATCTTGATGCAGGATACCGACATTGCTGTAAAGAGGGAGATTGCACTAAAAAGTCTTATTTTCTACATGGGAGAAGCAGTGGAGGACCTCGTCAAGGATTTCCTGGTAAGACAAGATTAATTTAGTGATGCGAAAATTCTAGCTAAGGCTGTCAACTTCAAAATTAGCCATCAGACTGTTCATATATATGTCTGAAAACAGTCTGTAAGCAAAGTTCAAATAGAGATACAATACCTTTCCACTAGAACCAGAGTCCCATGACTTGGTAAGTTTATGATTGTAATGACTGTTATATTTCTATTTCAAAAACGAGCAAAAACATAATTTTATAATTAGTTAGAAGTAGATGCTAATTATACAATGTTGTGCATTTGTGTTTGCATTCAATTTGGTTTAAGTTATTTTTTGTTATCCAAATAAAAAGTACCATCTGAATGTCGTCTAATAGTTTGGGCTCTGTTGTTAACCTTTAATCTGCGGGAAACCCAACCTGTATCGATTCCTTATTCTTTCTTTCTTCCTAAATTCTTTTCCAGGTATCAGAAAAGAAAGAGGATGAACAATTTCTTCAGCAAGAAGCCATGGCAATCTTTATCATCAGATATGCACAAGGTGTACCTACAAACATTGGCATCATTCTAATCTAAAGGGACAAGAGGTTCTGAGCGGCTTGCCCTCTGTCGCAAATGCTGGTACCATTCTCCTGAGCCTTCTTTATGCCTTCAATCTGGAATATCCCAAGACATTGAAACTGACATTTGAATATATCCAGAAATTCACGGTGTATATAGCAACAACTCTGTACTTCCATTCCAATGTCTGACTTTTCAACAATGTGTTGTTGTTTTTTTTAGTTGGATATCATTTGTAGCAGACATAGTGAAATACTTATCACAGCTGCATTTACCTGCATTTGGTAGTGTTGAGAAATTCTTGCATTTCCCTAATTCACTGCATAGTTCTCGGTTAAGTTTGCCAGCCCTTGAAGTTAAAATATGACACTTGAGCACTGAAATTGTGAATGTGTGGAAATAAGTTAATAAATCTTTATGCAATGTAAATTATTTGTCTTTTTTTATTTATTAGATTTTGGATCAGATCAAATATTAAGCAATGTTCCTGGATGTAAAACATGTTTTATTAAATCCATATCTTTTTGTTTGTTTAAAATTAATAATTTCTATTAACCTTTATTTTTAAAAATTATACATAATTGTTTAATTAAATCTATATATATTTGATTGGAGAAAACAAATAATTTCTAATACATATTTCTTAAATGAGAAGTTTTGTTTTGATTAAATCTATATATTTTTGTTTAGATCAAAAAAGGAATTTAAATTAATTGACTTTCTTCAACATGAAAAATTTACTTTGTACCAAGTTATATAAAATAGTTTTCATAGACATAGAAAATATTGGTTAGGGTAAGTTATTTATTTTTCATTGGATCAAGTAATAAAATATAGATGTGAACCATTACCCTAAAATTTTTTAATTGGTTGAATGAAAATATTTTTTCAGTGTACCATGATAACCTTACATTTGTGGTGTTATCTAGCATAATGCATTTCACACTTCGGGAGCCCCGAAGAATCCCATTAGGGGAAAGTTTCGAAAAAGACCCAAATATAGCCAAATATCAATTTCAACCTTTTAGATATCACCATGAAAATTACTGAGTTGATTACATCAAGACAAACAAAAAATGTATTAGGCCTACAAGTTGTTTTTAAATTGTTTGTTAACATGGACAAATGGCGCATAATCGAATTACATATGTGCTAATTGCATATCCAAACAGATCTAAACATTGGGTATAGCCAGGTGAAAATGTCTTTGAATCTCGTTGACATATAACAGTAAATAACTTTGTTAAGGTCTGAATGGAACTCATTTAAGCTACCCTTTTACATTTTTTTACCCTATTCACGTGAGAAAAATAATGAATAGGCACTTTAGAAAAATACCCAAATATAACCTATTCATACATATAAATAGGCTATATGTGGGTCTTTTTCTAAACTTTCCCCTAATGGGATTCTTCGGGGCTTTTTTTTTTTTTGTTAGGCTACTCAGGATACAAAATCAGTTGAGTTGAATCAGTTGAACAAATTTGTTCAACCTTTTTTTCATAAAATGACTGGACTACAAATGCCTTCAGACATTTCTGAAAGCTTCTGATACTACCACGGTTACCCTTATTCATGACGAACATCAACAAAGACGTTAAACAGCAGTTTATCATGTGCTATAGTAAAGCACGACGTTGATTCTTCGATGATCTGGCAACCTCAGGACTGAGTCAGCTGACAGACTGAAGATGACAGTTGACGCTCCTCGCTTCGCTGCTCTCCTGTAACAAAGAGTCATTTCTCGCTATCTGTGGGGTTTTAATCATCAACCATGAGCAGCACACAATCTTACACACGGTTCGGGGACGAAAACTACAAAAACTGGTTGAAAACGACGGAGAGTCTTTCCATACTGAGGAACTGCATTAAGGACTTCATTGAAAAGGAAACCGAAACTTATCACAACTCCCTTCGAAACAAACCGAAGCTCAATGGACAGACCTGTAATAAGAAAACGTGCGATTTTAGAAAGGTAAACTGTAAATGCAGTCAACGTAAACGATCGAAATAGACTTCTTTATTTATCGTTTCATTGTGTTAAATAAAATACAAATAATCACCCAACGATGTAACGTTAATAGGCTGCTGCTGTATAAAATGTAGACACTGTCTATCTATCTATCTATCTATCTATCTATCTATCTATCTATCTATCTATTAGATAAAAATGTGGATTACCACAAATAGAAATATGATAATAATAGCCTACTACAAGTCTAAAGAATATCTATCTATCTATCTATCTATCTATCTATCTATCTATCTATCTATCTATCTATCTATCTATCTATCTATCTTGCTAACTGTCTGTCGTGTCCATCCTTCCATCACCATTTTAAATTAAAATGTGGATTAACACAAAGTAATAATAGAAAAAAGTCATCCAGCCACCCATAAAGCCTGAAAAAATGTCAATTAGAATGAAAGATTCTGGGAATGTCTGTACCTGTCTCTCAAACTGTGCTTTGCTGCTATCCATAGTCTCTCTGCGAATTATGTAAATGCTGGAAGAAAGAAATTGAGGACAAATATAATGGGGGGAAAAACAGTATACACTGGGACAACTGCCGGCCACATCTCTGGTCCACAGAAAAGTGGGAAGTTGCCAAGGTAAGTTACTTTCATCATTAATAACCTTTGTATTATTATAGTGTTGCAACTCAGTGCATTGACTTGATGCATATGGGGAAGTGTCAGTGAACAAAAATCAATGTCTATTACATTTTTATCTTTGTTGATTGCATGTTTCGCATGACAGGCGTATATGCCACGTGGGCACAGCAAACATTGCCAGTTTTCCCAGTTTGATGTCTCTGCCATCCTGAACTTAATGAGTTCCTGTAAACATTTCAACAACATCCCAGGGCCTTGTGTGAGAAATGTAAGTATTCTGAAATGCAAATATACTGTTTTCAAATGATAATATTCAGCATTATGTCACTCTGAACCTGTGTAACCTGTGTTTTAAACTTCTGAAATGCTATGTGCTATAGTATCAGTTCGAATATTCAAATAATGTAGATCTCATTGTGTGCTGGATAACACATTTTACACTTATTTCTTTTCAACAATGAAGGTCATAAATGTACGGAACAGTGCGATGCACTCCCCTGAGTTGAAAATGAGTAATGAGGACATGATCAGGCATCAGAAAACAGTCCTGCTGCTGGCCCAGAAGCTCGAACCTCTTATCCCACAACTGAAAGGCTTGGAAAAAAAGATGACACAGGTGGATGGAAAATAATGAATAATATTTTAATAAATTATTATTATTATTAAAATAATAATAATAATAGTGATTAGGATAAATGTTACTCTTTATCAGTATAATTGTATTATTCACAATTCAATCCATTAACAAAAGTGTTTTTTTTATTTTCTATGTAGTTTAATAACATCTTGGACAGGAATTTCAATGTAGCCCCTTGTGAAGTAGACGGCCAACAGGTCGATCTTCAGACCATGAAAGTTCTGGAACACGAGCAGCAAGCATTGAAAGACAGGATTGAAGACTTGATCTCACGCTTTGATGGGAACCAAGACGAAAATGTTGAAGTAAAGTAGTAAAAGTAAAGTAGTTAAGTGTGAACGGCATCATGTTCATGTTCTAAAAACATGACTTTATGTTTAGGAAAAACCACAGGACATGAAGAGTCTCCTGGACTTCCTGGACCAAAACAAAGATCTCCTGGTGAACCTGGGCCCTGAAGTCGACAAACTTAAAGAGATGCAGACAAAAGTAGATCAACATGAAAAGGAAATCCACAACCTCGCAGATAGAGTGGAGAACCTGGAGAAGGGGACACATGGTAAGAGGAAAACCATTAATATTTATCTTTGATTTAGTAATTTAGCAATATAAAAATGTTTTGACACTTAAGTAGGTCTTATATGTAATTTCCTATTTACTTTTATTGTCTTTAAAATATGGTTAAACTGTACTGCCGAAACGTACATACCGTTAAGTATTTACGGTAATCTAAAATATACTTTAATGCCATTTTAATGTAAAATTATACTAAGTGCTTTATGTGTTTTTTAATGTTACTCAGCATATCAAAAAAGTGCACTTCTTTAAAGCATGACAAAAATGATTTCAAAAGTACTTCAAATGAAAACTTTTTATTTGACATCATTACAAAGTGCACTTTTTAAAAGCCAGCTATTCATGAAAGTGGGCTTTTGAAAAAAATATATATTATTTTTTAAAACATACTTTTGAGATTTGAAGGACACTACAACAAGTGCACATGCAGTACTATTAAGTGCACTTCTTTTTCAGGGGATGTCATGCTTTTAATACACAGAACAAATGAATAAACCAAATCACACGTTTAACGCACCTTAAATAATAATTTTTCACATGTAAGCGTCCTACTATATTTGAGTTTGTCTCATTCTTTCGTGGTTCTCCATTCACAGATCCTTTTCTTCCTGTCAACCCACTTAGATTCAAGAATCATCTTTATGATTATTGTCGTGCAAAGAAATGGCCAGAAAATAAATGGCCTGTTTTTGGAGAGGTTCTGGAAGCACAGGGTAACAAATTCATCAGTCTATGTAACATTAAATGCATAATAATCTTTGGAACAAATAAAACATGTGTATGTTCAGATACTGTACAGGAAAAATGCTAATGCACAAATGAAAAATCTTTCATTCAGGTTAGATTCAACAGTAATCATACAGTTCATATCCTCTGTACAGGTTTTCGGGCTGAAGTGAAGGTAAATGGGCAAACTTTCATTGGCACAAAGGTGTTTAATGACAAAAAGGGCGCCCATCAGGAGGTGGCATACATTGCACTTGAGCAGCTGAAATTACAGGAAGAAAGTACAGAACCATCAAGCTCAGGCACACAGCCTGAGGCCTCCTGTTCATCTTCCTCAGGTAAAACAGATATTGTACTGTAGTATTGAAAAATGGTGCACAGTCCTGCATTGAGATGAAACTATGATCACTATGTAATTTAGTCTTTTGACATTTCAGGAATCACTTTCTTTAGTAAAGTGACTGTGGATCTTGATCAAGAAGTTGCATCTGATAGATGTTCTTCAAAGGAAGAAGCAACTGAAGCCGCTTATAAGGTTTTATGGGAAAGATTTCGCATCAGTGCTCCAGCAGAAGGTAAAGAACAAAGCTTAAGATAAAATGAAAAAACAAAACAATGTGAGAGTTTATTACACTGTTTATTGAGCCCTAAAATAATACTTATAAAATACTTTTATTAGTGTTAAAAAGCATAAGCTCTTTATTAAATACTGATTAGTTTATTTTTGGAAATAAAAACATTTAAGGTTTGTGCAGTTTTAACCCTTTAATGGGCAAGATTGCCTCTAAAATGCCTCTGAAAGTTAGTTTATTGTTTTTTTCCAACACATTAGAACTCAAATAACATATTACTTGTATTTTAAATTTTCTATTTTGTATTTCTAGGGGCAAAAAGATGATTTCCCAACATGACCTATTTTCATCTAATAACATTTTACTTATATTTTCAGTTTTACATTTCTTAAAAGATTTTAACCTATATTGCACAATATTTTAACATGACCAGACCTGTTTTTGGACACATGTTCTCTAAAAAAAACTTTGGCATTTAAGGGTTTAAATGATTTTCTGAATACCACACTTAAGTTGCTTTTTATTCCCGTTGCTACAGGTCAGACATACAGGTTGTTGATCATGGAATATTTCCACACACAGCGTTTCCAAAACCCGACAGAACACTTTGTTCAAAATGATGACGACACAACCATTTGCAAGCTCAAACTCATCGGCCCTTTTATTTTTTGTGTCAAAGGTAATTGATATTCTAATGTTAGTCATGGGTTAAATATCTTGTCTCACTAAAGGTTTGTGTTGATTCACAAGCTATTGTTTGCTAACCTTTAGTTTTAATTCTTGCATTGCTCAGAAGGCTCCACCAATAAGAAACAGGCTGAGCAGCAGGCAGCTAAAGTCGCTCTCCAGCATCTGTCAGGGATCCTCAACGGTGCTCCAATATCAGACACTGAGAAGAACTTCAAAGGGGAACTTAAGGAGCGTCTAGATAAGCTGGGTCTCAAAAATCCTGTCTATGACACAGAGAAAAAAACAGAGATCAGTGATGAGCAGGTGACCAGCGGCGGCAGCTCGGACCCGGTTACTTCTGCAGTATCTATCAGTCAGGCAGCAGAGAAAGATCATTCAGAGCTGAAGTCTAAAAGCATCTCCACAACAGCACAACTCCCATCAGGACAAGAGCCAGTCCGTGTTCCTGTTCCTGCGCTGCCGGACCCTCAAGAATCCAGTTCTCCAGCCGCACAAGAAGAAAAAGCCCAGGATTGATTGTCCAGGTAACGGAGCTGCTTATAAAAAATAAGTTATTAGTGCGTACAAAATCTTGATCACAAGAATTAATACGAAATAGCCACCAATTCGCCAAAACGTAAAATAAGTTTCCATGAGATTGTGTTGTCTCTTCTCTGATGACGTGTTTACTGGCACGAGGGCGGTACAACCTGTCACTCACGTGAGATCGACCATAGCAAATCACAACCATCCAATCAATTTCCAATAGATGAAATCAATCAGTTTTTTTTTCTAGTTTGAGAAGCCGTTTCACTGGGAGATACCACGCCACAATTGAGAAGAAAAGACCAGCACAACTTCCATTTCATGCCGACTTTAAAATTAAAGGAAAAGGATACATGAAAACAGCAGAGAAAATAATAAATAAAAAATAATGAATAAATAACATTAAATAAAAAGAAATGTGTTTCAAAAAATATCTTTTGACATTTCAGGAATCACTTTCTTTAGTAAAGTGACTGTGGATCTTGATCAAGAAGTTGCGTCTGATGGATGTTCTTCAAAGGAAGAAGCAACTCAAGCTGCTTATAAAGTTTTATGGGAAAGATTTTGCATCAGTGCTCCAGCAGAAGGTAAAGTAAAAAGTGTAGATTTGATATCAAATTTATTATCAATATTGATAATAAAGCCAAACATTAATTCATACGCTAGTATTTTCACATGTAAAGTGTTTCACTCTTACTTGAGGCTTAACTTAAAATAAAATAGGTTGTGAGTTTGCTAATGTAGTTTTTGGTGTTATTGTGAGCCAAATATGTTAGAATATGTTAAAATGATTTTCAAAAGAGCATAACGGATTTAGTTTGTGTTACAACAGGTCAGACGTACAGGTCAGTGATTATGGATCATTTCGACACCAATGATTTTCCGAAGCCAACAGAAGTGTTTGTTGATGATGACAACACAGCTATCTGCAAACTCAATTCAATGGACCTTTCACTTTTTATGACAAAGGTGAATTCTACTTTTATTGATTGTTTGAAAACTATTTGAGTGAATTTCTAGGTCATATTTCACCCCAAAAACAAAGACATATTTTTTTCCCCTAAGGAAATGTAGTATATTTTAAGAGCATTTTAAAGTGCTCCTATTATGCTTTGTCAGATATTACCTTTCACGCAGTGTGTAATACAGCTGTTTGTGAATATAAAATCTCTGCAAAGTTGCAAAGTTTCAAAGATCAAAGTGCACTGTAGGGCATTTTACAGATAAATACTCAAGGACCAGATATGATGAATGAAGACCAGAAGTCAAAAAATGCAATTCATTGAAGACATTTTTACTGAAGAGTAGTTTGCGGTTTCATCAGCAGAAGTCAGCTTCACACTCAGCAAGGAGTTTGTAAGCATCTCTGCGTACACACTCATTACAGAAACATTTACTGTATACTCTCACACAATCACTAAGATACTGTCATCATGTCAGGTTGAATCATTCTGATTGGTTAAAGGGATACTCCACCCAAAAATTCTGTCATCAATTTACTCACCCTCAAGTTGTTGCAAACCTGTATGAGTTTCTTTCTTCTGCTGAACACAAAGGAAGATATTTTGAAGAACGATTGGAACCAAACAGTTGTTTGGCACCATTGACTTCCATAGTAGAAAAAGAAAATACTATGGAAGTCAATGGTGCCAAACAACTGTCAAACAAAAAAAATATCTTCCTTTGTGTTCAGCAGAAGAAAGAAACTCATACAGGTTTGCAACAACTTGAGGGTGAGTAAATGATGACAGAATTTTCATTTTTGGGTGGAGTATCCCTTTAAGGCAGAAGAGTGTCACCCATCTGGGTTTCTAGGCTCCAGTTTGTCAGTCAGATTGTCATTGCACTTCCCCTGCGTACCAGTTGTTTACCTCATGAACGCCAGGCCAGGTCCTGTACAAAAGGATACCCGAAACGTGCACTCGCACAGATTCACAGCTTCTTCAAGGGTGGAGTTGGTCGAGCTCTAGCTCTGTTCATTCATATCACTGTGTATCAAATGCTGAAGAAGATCTGGAGCTGAAATTCAGATATGGTAATAGTCATTTCTGACACTCTCTGTAGGCAGTAGACCAATCAAACAGATTGGGGGGCACTTTAAGATCTTATTCATTTTAAAAATGTGTTTTTTTTTAATGACAGTTAAGAATATTTATACATGAATAAAAAAAATAGTATATTGTGTCCAAGAACTCCAGACATATATATATATATATTATTTTTTCAGGTTAAATATGACCCAGATTTAACTGTGAGATGCATTCATTTATTTTCTGTTTACTAAAATGTGTGTTTTGATTTACAAGCTATTGTTTGCTTATCTTTAGATTTCATGTCTTACATTTCTTAGATGGCTCCACCAATAAGAAACAGGCTGAGCACCAGGCAGCTAAAGTCGCTCTCCAGCATCTGTCAGGGATCCTCAATGGTGCTCCAATATCAGATACTGAGAAGAACTTCAAAGGTAAACTGAAGGAGGGTCTAGATAAGCTGGGTCTCAAAAATCCTGTCTATGAAACCAGAGAGTATAAAGAAGAGATCAGCGAAGAGCAGGGGACCAGCGGCGTGAGCCCACACCTTTCAAACTGTGAGTTTGGTCTTGAAAGAAAACAATTCAAATTCTTGCATCTACTCTATGACATTGAATTTTGGAAATACGGTTGTTGTTTTTTTGTCTGGCTACTTCTGCAGTATCTATCAGTCAGGCAGCAGAGAAAGATCATTCAGAGCTGAAGTCTAAAAGCATCTCCACAACAGCACAACTCCCATCAGGACAAGAACCAGTCTGTCTTCCTGTTCCTGCACTGCTAGAGCCTCAAGAATCCAGTTCTCCACAGAGGAAAAAGCCCAGGATTGATTGTCCAGGTGAAGATAATATGCTATTGAATGGGACACCAGTAGGGAGTGCTAGTGGTACAGTGTAAAAACGTGCAACTGCACTCTCATCTGCTTGTACATCTTTGTGTATTTTACAGAAATCAATGAGCTTTTTAATGTATATAATCTCAAGCCCCCACATGTGAAGATGGAGAACATGACGTGTAATGAGAATTTCAAATGTAGTGTGGAAATCAACCTGGAAAAATGTACTTGTGTTAACAAACAAGGCTACGACAGCAAGAAAGAAGCCACTCGAAAAACCTACAAGTTATTCGGCTGTGCAGTGTCAATTTTCGATTCTAGTACAGGTACGTAGATGTATACAATTTTGTGTATTGCATGTATGCATGTTACCTAACCAATGCTTATATCTTTCTTACCTCAAACTCAAGATGAAAAGACATCCAGTGCGAAGGTGAAGCAGGTTTTTTCTCAGAATTCTCTTCCCCTTCCACAAGAAGATTTTGAAGGCTCTGTAAAGCCATTTTACTGCTCACTAAAGAACATAAATTACAAAGTCATCTATACAGGACAAGGTTAGTATGAGTGTCTTATTTGATGTTAAACAGACTGTAGAAACTAGAGTTTGTACTCAACAGAATCAAGAAGAACTTTTCAGGGTCAATGACAAATAAATGCGTCCAAGAGAAAGAAAATGAAAAAAATATTTTGAAAGGTATATTATACTGTCAGGGATGGATTAACGCACAGGCTTATATTGTAATATTTCACTATATTACTGTTTTTACTGTATTGTTGACCAAATAAATGCAGCCTTGGTGAGAATAACGGCCGTTTCACACCGCATGCGTGAGCGGCGCGTGAGCAGCGCGTATTTTTTTCGGCGTGCATGTTAATCAATGAGTGCATTCACACCGGGAGCAGGAGCAGCGCGTGAGCGTCAAGCAGGAGCGGCGCGTGAGCTGCAGTGAAGCGGGGGTTTCGGCACCAGGTCTATTTTTGCTGCGTTGCTGACGCTCAATTAAAGTGAAAGCTCACTTTTGATGGACAAAATACATATGATTTCACACAAAAAGTGCCCGAAATGCACAGAATAATGTTTAGTGAGTTTAAACAAGAACTGGAGTAGGCAAAAAAAGAAAATGAAGACTCAAAAATATTTATAGAAAATTAGGCTACCCATTTAAATTTGTTTTGCGTTCAGTTTGTGTGAAGGTATGGTGTATTATAAAATACTAAAGTATAGCCAGAAAATATTCTATATAAACTTTCTTTTAGTTTATGTAATACACAGACAGCTATACGCTGGCACAACCCAAATCAAACAAGAGTGTGCGTTTTATTTGCTTGTTTTTATCCGCGGACTTTGCAGTCTTTGTAAACATATCGAAAGTATGACTGAAACGACAAGATTGGGGCTGTTTTCTGTGTTGTTTTGTTGTTTACCATTTATAGCCTATATGCAAATGTTGTACACCTCCCTATAACAAACTTTCAAGACTATCAATTTTATAAATGACCAACTTCTAAAAACTTATAGTTGTCTTTGTAAAGAATTGCTCGCTTGTATATGTAGCTTTGGAGCCGCTGCTGTGACGCTGTACAAACGCTTCCAGTGTGAATACTCTTGCGCGTCTGCAGCTGCAGTGACGGTGTAGTTACGCTGACGCGCTGCTCAAGCGCCGCTCACGCTTGCGGTGTGAAATGGGCGTAAGAGACTCTCTCTCTCTCTCTCTCTCTCTCTATATATATATATATATATAAAACATACCTGAATGAATGCCATTTTATATGATGTGATGTTGTCTTTTTTTAGGGTCCTCGGAGGGTGAAGCCAAGTTAGTTGCTTTCCAGAATGCCTTGCGTTCACTATCACCTCTCTTTGGTTACGATTCACTAACTGGAGCTGATAGTGTTGAAGAGGTGCAGAATCAGCTGAGCTCTATGCTGAAGGGGGCCGGTCAGAAAGACCCCGTCATTTCCCTGAAGCCTATGGAACAGGCCATTATCCAGCTGTCGTTTTGTGACTATACGCTGAAGTGCTCATGCCAGAGCACCAAGAAAGAAGCTCGGACTCATCTGAGTGCACGTATACTGGGCCTTCTGGGGGTAAACACAGGTCAGAGCAACTGAATATCAACCTGCTTGACTAAACACTACATAAATGAGTATTTAATGATTTTCATTCAGTTCTCAACCTCTTACAGAAGCAAACGATGTACCCATCAGAAACCGTTTAGATGACTGGTTCAAACAGCAGAATCTGCCACAGCCAGTGTTTGAGGACACAGAAGAAGTGCTTGGAGCGAAGGCTACTCTCTCTGTCCAGTTCACCTGCAACAGTTCAGGTGGGCTGTCACTGTCTCACAACACAAAACATGTGCAGTAAATATTTACTGTAATTTATACATAATTATTAAATATTAATTTTATGTATAAATAATTAATTATAAATACAGTACCATTCAAAAGTTTGGGGTCGTGAGATTCTTATGCTTGCCAAAGGCTGCATTTATTTGATCAGAAAATACAATAAAACTAGTAAGATTGTGAAATATTATTACAGTTATTACATCACTCTAGTCTTCAGTGTCATATGAGCCCACTCACAAGTCTCTGTCATTCTGATCCTGAGATATCATCTGACAAATTCAGTACCAATGTTAAGTCTGGGACTTTTTCACTTAGTTTTTCACCCAACAGGTGAACTTCGTACGCCCAAACGCTTATAAAAGTCATAGCAGATCTCTTCTTATTAAACCGCACATCATACATGGGTCTACCAACGGTGCAGGACGAGTTGCGCACCGAAATTTTGTCCAGAACAAAAATTAATTAGTAGTATGAGAGATAAAAAGAGTGATGCTTTGCTTTGCATGCATACTAACTAGCTAAACTAACTAGACATGTACTAGGGTTTGGTTTAGGTTTAGTGTTAGTTGCATGTAATTTATAGTTTTTACTACAGTAACTACATGGACACTGTCCACATAAAGTGTTACCTAAAAGTGTTTAAAAAAAAACCTACTGACTCCAAACTTTTGATGGTAGTTAAACTTATTCATTATTAAATAATTAATTTTAAATATATTTATAAATGATTGTTTAATGATATTTTTAATAATATGAATAACCAGAGTAAAAAAAATGATGTCAAGTTAATTACAATTGTAGAGTGTGTACTGCTACTTAAATAAGTTCCAAATATTTGTGTATAATATTAAATACTAAAGTTAATTGTTTGACTTCTAGACTGGGCAGACAGCTGGGATACAGCGAAGATGAATCTGCTTCAAGTGCTCAAGCAAAGATTTAGGTTTCTAGATGACAAAAGCAATTGAAATCTATTTTAGCTGAAAGAAAAACTCCACAAATGCACTAATTTAATAAATTGTAAACAAAATTTGTTCAGTACAAATTTACATTTATTATTATTATTATTACTACATGTATTACTTTACATTTCCCTGGGATTTCAATGAATGACCATGGCATTGAATGAAACTTTTAAAAAATATGTATAAAAATATTTAAAAATCACCAGAAAATTACAATGAACAAAATGTAATTGCATTGACTGTAAAAACTAAAGCTGTAGAAATGACGTAAAGAGATGAGCCACATTTTTAATAATTTGGCATGGTCAAGTGGAGTTATCCATGTCACACTAGACTGCACAGCCATTATGTGGACCATCAACATTTACCTGTGTTAAAACATATCTTCACAGGCTTACAAAAGAAAGATGTTGTGCATTTATTGTTCATTCTTATTAATATTACCCTCTAACTGTGGATTGTGCATTTTAAACCCGTTTACAATGAACTACAGAAACTGCTTACAAAAGTTGTACTTTGGGATTGAAGATGCATGTGATATTGTGATTCATTTCTAATGTATTTCTAATGTATTATATTGTTCTCTTGCATACTTGTTTGAAATTGGTACAACCGTGTATTACTGAACATTCATCCAGGAACCCAATGTTTCCTAATCCGTTTGTGTTGTGTATCTCCAATCCACGGTCTTTGCAAGTAAAATAATAAAGCAATTATACAAATCAGTGTTTTTTAATGTCCACATTTATTTTATATGGTAAGCAGCCAGTCATTATCCTAAAATAAAACCCTTCATTTTGGGAAAATGAGAGCACAATCTAATGTTAAAGTTCATGTGGTGTTGAATTATGGCCAGTTTTGGTCGTATCAACTTGCCCAGAAAGTATGAAAACTACTGTTCTATGAACTGGCCAGTAGATGTCAATGTATCGCTACAGTTTTAATGTTGTTGTTGATGGAGAGTGAAGGAATGTGTCTCAGGTTTTCTTCCATCAGGAACAAGTCTGTTCTCAGGATGTTAGTGGTACTCTGGGTCGGGATGATCTTTCTGGATATTTTTGAACCTAGACCATGCCAAATTCACAGACCAGCCTCATCCACACATATAATACTGTCTACTGCTCAAAATCCCTTTTTCCTCTTTCTTTTTTGACTGGGCGCATGTGTCTTTTGTCAGTGTCTTCTATTTTTTTTTAATGCAGCCTATACTGGTGATTTTTGTATCTTTAAAATTAAATTAGGAAACCTTTTTTGTGTTCAGGTAAAAAGCGTTGAGATTTGCTAGTTTGACTGACATTGTTACTTACAGTAAATTATAGTTATTGATTTACATTTATTCATTTAGCAGACGCTTTTATCCAAAGCAACTTACAAATGAGAAAACAGTGGTGCAGATATTATTAAAGTCATTAAAAATTAAATTGAATGTTTCTTCAGTTGTATCTTGGTCAGTGTATATTTCATTTTAGTATTTTAGGCCTTTAGTTTTTATTAGTATTTTGAATTGGACACGTTCAAAGTCATTGGCCAATCACAACACCAATCCAGCCGGCCAATCAGAGGACATTGCAATTTTCAGAAGGAGAGGCTTCGTAGAGACCAGAACAAAACAGATGCTGAATTTGATACTACTCCTACTACTTTTACCATGTCTTTCTATTGCAGAAATAGTAAGAGTAGTATGCGGTTCCGAATTCAGTGTTACAGATGGACTGGGTAGAGCAAAAATATATGAATATTTTAACTTTCAAGCATGAAACCCTATTCTAATAGACCTCAAAAACAAAATCAAGGTTTTGAAAAAGGGCAAAATAGGTCCACTTTAAATCAGGTAAATGTACTAAAGCCTGTGCCGGGTTGCATAAAACACCTTAGGGTGTACTCACACTAGGCACGGTTGCCATGAACCAGGCCCGAGTACGATTGTCCCCCCTCCCCACTCCCCCTCTGGCCTGCACTCACATAGGGTTTCAGGCAGCATTCGTGCCGGAGCACGCTTACGTCATTATGGTGCGACGGTTTCGGGATAAACAAGAAGAGCGGAGGCTCTCTGAACCAACGCATTCTCATCCTTTGCCGTCATATATGTGACGCCATATGACATTTCGTCGAAATCTTACGCACATGGCACCCTTTATGTCAATATAACACGCACTGTTATGGGTAGGTTTAGGTCTGGGGTAGCGTTAGGTTATGACGCCTTGGGATCTGCGTCTCATATTGACGCTAAAGGATGCCATGTGCGTCGGATTTAGACGCGCGTCACCTGTATGACGCCTTGGGATGAGAACGGGCTGCTCTGAACACAATGCTGTTCCGTGCTCCAGCACGGTTAGCGCTCACACTGCATGCGAACCGCGCCCGAGTCCAACTGAACCGTGCTCTGGCCCACCTCTTCCAAGCGGGCCAGGGCCGGCTAATCGAGCCGCGCGGTTCGAAGCACTCACACTAGTCAAACGAACCGCGCTTTGGTGGTCAAACGCACTCAGGCACGGTTCAAACTGGCTAGTGTGAGTGCACCCTAAGTTGCCTTAAAGCTGCAGTTGGCAAGTTTTTTTTATCATATTCACTGAAACCGACACTATGCATCGACAGAACAACATAAATCAGCCGGTATAATGTGCTTCGACCTCTGCCGCCTGTTATTTGTTTTGCAAAAATCCACCGCTCCCGGTTCTTCTGGTCCAATCAGCGCAGGGCTGTGTGAGATCTGACTGTCAATCACAGTTCGTGCACACGCCACAGAGTTTTTAAAGGTTGCCGAGGCTTTTTAGGTTGGGTAGAATCTGCGATATCTGGCCCAGTTTGTTTGCTGGCTTCCATGGCTGGAACTCGCTGTGTTTTTACGCCAACTGTCAACCCAGAGTGCCGAAATACTATTGGATAAATTGGCAGTGGGCGGAGTCACACAGACCACAACAAAAAACAGACATTCCAACCAGGAACTCACATTTCAAAGTAGAATAACTGGCTGTAGCTTTGTTTTACATAGAAACCAGTGTGTGAACTTAGCATGTTTCCTAATTATTTGCAAACATATTATGGTATTTTTATGCTTTAGTACAGTCAAAATTACCCAGCATTTGCCATAACAAAACTCAGTTGTTTCCATGGACACATGCATGCATGTGCGCCAAAAATCAAACCAAATATGAGAGAGAAGGATCAGACGAGACAGAAACTCAAAGGGATAGTTCAACTTTCGTTCATCTTTGGAACACAAATAAAGATCTTTTTAATATTCTCTCATCATTTCTGTCCATTCTCGAAAATCATAAGCGAAATCCTTATGATTCAGGTTGTTTCGGAATCTCAAACGAACACGCACGTTGAACAAAACGTTGAGATTCTGGACAAGAAATGTACTCTTTGATTTACCTTGGTAAGCACCTTTTGCGCTTGGCCCACTCCAGACAAGTGGCAGTCCAGCATACAACCAAGGTAACTAACTGACTCATTTACATTAATCTCACTATCTCCAACTAAAACCTTAAAACCAGGAGATCTTCTCAGTTTTCAAAGGCGTTTCAAAGATGGCCGCCGAGTGAAATGACTTGTCTTAAATGGACTTTTAATATACTTAAGAAAAAGACAATAAAGGTGCTTCATGCAACACTTATCGTTTTTTTTAAGGGAAAAATATACACTTAAGGGACATTTTTAAGGGTTTATGACGTTTCACCAAAAGAAACCCTTAAGGGGTATTTTCTGAAACACTTTTAAGTTTAAGAGAAACCAAAGGGCAATTTTAAGGCAAAATTACAATTACCGGTAAGGTGCTTTATGTATCCGGACACTGGTATTTCTCAAATTTTTGCACCTGCCAAGACATGAAGCTGTGAAACAGACCTCCGGGCCATAGCACTCTCAGGGTGGGCCGGACACTTCAGGAGGTTGGCCAAGCTCACGTTTGGAGCCAAACCTGGTGGATAATGTCTAGGTCTACCATACATATTCCTTGCACAGCTCACAAATGCATTGTAACACTGATCTACTAACCTTCCACCTCCTCCACACTGTATTTGTACTTTACTGACTGAGACCAACTCTCCTCCCCATTACTGTTACATAAGAATATGCAATTTAACCTAGTCCTTGATCTGTCTGTGCTGCCAAATACTGTTGAGGTATGCAATTTCCATGTTTTGCAAGCACTTCCCATGGACTTCATTCCCTCCCCGTGGGTAACAAAATCAGATAAACACCAACAGGAATGCACCATCAGGCCTTCAGAATTGCCAAAACACATTATTTTTTTAAAGAAAAAAGGAACTTGAAAGGAAATCGTAGGAATGTTTTAATGTGTGAAAACGTGCATAAGAAAGAAAGGGAGAAACTGGCAGGCGGTCCCGCGTCAGTGCCAGAGATACTCGCCCCCACCCCGTCATGTAGTCTAAACGTTCGTGTCTGAAAAGTTAATCCACCTGACATTACAGAAACTGTCTACTTCAGGGGATTTACTCTCCATAACAACAATCATATTGCATTACGGTAAGAAGGACGACTGTGTTTTCACAACTGTTTCAATACAAGAACGAATATCAAGTGTGCTTCTGGGTGCTGTGCTCAGCATATTGTCACTACAGGATCCTTCTATAGGCTGGACGCTCTCTATTTTATTTGGATCAATGACATGACATCTATATTTTTTGTTGATTCATACATAATTAAACAAATGCAATTAAGTAATGGATTAATTAAGTAATTTTATTGTACTATGACAAATTATGTCAGGTGTCAGGTACAACTGCCCTGATATCACAGTGTTTTCTTAGGCTGTTTGTCAAAATTATGTATTATTTTTTAAGTGATTAAATAAAGGAATCACCACTTATTAATATATTAATATTTGAATTTTAATAAGGAATCACTGCTTATTATTTATTTATTAAAACGTTTTTGTTGACCACACACACACACACACACACACACACACACACACACACACACACACACACACACACACACACACACACACACACACACACACACACACACACACACACACACACACACACACACACACACACACACACAAATATGCCAATGGCAAAAAATGCTGCTTAATATGTTCAAGCTATGTTTAACTGCTGTGTAGATGTTTAAGTAACACATTGCAGCATTGCCTTCATTTATTTTGTGTTTGTGCTAAAATAATATTAGATTTTGAGTTTGTAAAAATGAACAGTATAAGATGCAAAAGGGTGGTATAAAGTTAAAAATGGTAACTTTACAAAGAAATTTTGGAAGATTCATGAAATCACATTTTTCTTTATTCCATGTAAACGGCTTTAGTGGTAAATTCATTTAAAATGCATTAAAAATGTTCAATTAAAATGTTTAAATAAAATTGTAACTTTTTTTCTCTGTCTTTAAAGGGTTACAACCTAATTTGCTGAACAGAACAATCAACTGACAAAGCCAAAATAAAAGAGATTTGAGTTGGAAATTTGAGGTGTCCTTTGGAAGTTGAACAAGAGGACTTGACACACACATACATATATATGTGTATTATTATATTTTATATATGTATGCACATTTTAGAGTGGCCTTTTATTGTGGCCAGCCTAAGGCACACCTGTGCAATAATCATGCTGTCTAATCAGCATCTTGATATGCCACACCTGTGATGTGGATGGATTATCTCGGCAAAGGAGAAGTGCTCACTAACACAGATTTGTGAACCATATTTGAGAGAAATAGGCTTTTTTGTACATAGAAAAAGTCTTACATCTTTGGGTTGAGCTCATGATAAATGGGCAAAAACAAAAGTGTTGTGTTTATAATTTTGTGTGTGTGTATACAGCTGACAGCACTCAAATTTATGCGTTTTAAGCAAAACAACGACCAGAGTTTGAACGCTTTACCCACTGGTATATCAGATATTAAAGCTTGGATTCCCATACATTTCTTAAATTTAAATGAGAGTAAGACTGAGGCAATTGTGTTCGGGCCTTTAGCTGTTTCTAGCAACACATACCAAGTGTTGGGTAACCTGGTCTCATACGTCAAGACCTCTGTCAGAAATGTGGGTGTTGTTTCTGATTCGCTTTGATATTAGATAAGCAGGTAAATGCAGTAGTTAAATCTAGTTTCTTTCAGCTAAGACTCTTTGCTAAGGTTAAGAGCTTTTTAATGTTGCTAAGTTAGAGAGTTATATATGCTTTTATATCATTGCGACTAGACTACTGCAACTCAATGTATATACTGAAGGTATTGGCCAATCCTATATGAGTTGCTTACAAACAGTCCAAAATGCAGCTGCTAGACTTCTGACTGGCACTTGCAAATAAAAACGTCACCCCCTTCTTACGCACTTTTCATTGGCTGCCAGTCTGTTGTTCAAAACTTTACTCTTTGTTTTTAGGGTTTTAAATGGACTGGCTCCTTTTTATCTCTACGACCTTTTCAGTGTACACACTCAAGCTAGATGTTAAAGGTCATTGAATCAGAAGCTCTTTGGTGTCCCTTGATCTAGGCTGAAAAAAAGGGCGACCAGGCTTTTGCCATTGCAGTCCCTAAACTGTGGAACAGCCTATACCGCTCTCTATTAGATTAATCACATCAGAATCACTTTTTAAGCAACATTAAAATGTTCTATTTCTTCGAGAAGGCTTAGTGAGTTTCAAATGTTTTTGTTTCTAAACATTAGTTGTGTATTTGTGTCTTATTGTCATATTGCTTTGTTACATTTTCCTTTTTCTTTTAAATTATATTGTTTAGCACAATGGTCAACCACCATTGTTTTTATTGTGCTTTATAAATAAATTGAGATTGAGACACAGTGTATGTATTTATATGGCACGCACGCACACACACACACACACACACACACACACACACACACACACACACACACACACACACACACACACACACACACACACACACACACAACCACACACACACAAACACACACACACACACACACACACACACACACATTTATATAATATATGTTAATATAATAGTATACACACACACACACACACAACACACAACACACACACACACACACACACACACACACACACACACACACACACACACACACACACACACACACAATCGTGATTAAAGGATTTTGACAGGACTACTCATATTAATATTAAACTTTTATCTGCCATAAGTCATGTTGTGCAACCAACATGAAGAAACATGAAATAAAAAAAGTTTGTTTTGGGGTCAGTAAGTTTTTAGAATATCAGATAATTTTATATTTTTTCATGACAAGACAAGATTAATTCAAGTTGTAAAATGTTATGTGATGCAATTGCCTGAAAACTTTATATTTATGAATGAATAATTCATTGTTTAAAATAGCTTTTGACCTTAAAAACTATATTAAAAAAAAAGGTGTGTACACTCACATGTACTCAAGGTTTAAGGAAAATAACATGCGTTTACTTTTTACTCAATGGTTACACTATTTTTAGAGCTGCTTGGTTGAAATATTTCTTGAAAAATGTTTTTCAAAACTACATGAAAGCAACATCTAACAACTTGACACGTTTCAAAACCCTCCTCATCTTTTATTGACACTGACCTATATTATCAGGCCTTCAAGTGTCAAAGCAACAAAAGCAAAGGCATTTTATTGTAATCAGGCAACAAATCAGCAGTCCTGGATCGACCCGGACTGCTTTGGCATGTTGGCCATCACTAATTGCTGTTGATTTCATCTGGGAGCTTGATGAGGAGGAGCCAAATCAATTAACAAAGCAAAAGAGCGTCAATGCTGGTGCCATTCACTGACACAACAAACCGCACAGCAAATCCAGATAAACTGTGATATCTCTGAGCACATATAGCACAACAAAACAAAGCGCCTCAGCTGGATATTCAGTACAAAGACGAGATAATTACACCGGATGTGCTGAGCGGTGCTGAAACTGAGGAAGTCTTGTCTTTGAAAACAGGCTCGAGAGGTTAGTGCAAAGTATTTATCTGAATCAAAAACTAGAATCTGTTTTTATCATGTCTTCAATGAAGTTTTCAAAGCTTAAAGGGATAGTTCACCCAAAAATAAAAATTCTGTTATCATTTACTAACCCTTAAGTTGTTCCAAACCTGAATTTCTGTTGATGGCCCCCATTGACTTTTTTTTTTTTTTTTCATACTATGGAAGTCAATGGGACCCACGTACTGTTTGGTTACCAATTTTCTTCAAAATATCTTTTGTGTTCAGTAGAAGAAATAAATTCATACAGGTTTAGAACAACGATATGCATTTTGAGATTTGGTAAAGATTACATTCAACAGTGGTATTAAATTTAAGTGTTTTTAAAGTTTAACTTGAAGTGAGTGTTACAGATGACGGCAAAACTGTGGAAACGAACATACAATTACATTTGTAAAAATCGATATACATATATGGGTATATGCACATGTTGGATATAAAGCAAGTAATTAACTAAGTAATAATTACTGTAATTTCCTTGAAAAAGTTATTTAAGGGATTACTCTTGAGTTCCTGTAATGTAATTGCAGTTACAGTACTTCTGATATAATTGCGTTTAACACTTCATAAACTAAAGAACAATTGGATTTAACATCAAAATTGCACATCTAACGCTAAAATGTATGTTTTTAGTACAATCTCCCTTTAAATACTTTGGTCAGTTCAAGAATACTTTATGCAATTTTATATTTATTTGAAAAAATGAAAAGAGCCTTTTCATGTCCTTGTATTGTTTAAACTGGTCGGTTGATATGGGATTTAGAAAGTACTTTTTTTTTTGAAGTATTAAGTAATTTTTATGGGATTTAGAAATACTTTTACAAATGAAATACATTTTTTGTTGTGGACTAAAGACTTAAAAACTGTTACATGGAAATGGAGCAGAAATACATGTTCAAGGCAAGTGAAAAGAGCTTTCTGGTGGTAAAGTGTGTGTGTAGACTAGAGCCAGTTCCTCCTAATTAGGACTGGACTCAGGAGGCTTTCAATAGCAGCTTCCCTCAGCAACACCGCAGTGTATTCATTGTTGTGAGGACAACCTGCTTCATGGGAACCATCCGACTGTACAGCGACAGCACTTAAACAAACAGCCACTGTCATGTAGTATGTCCGAAACAAGTACTGTGAATATCTTTGGGACACTGCGGGTCATTGAGACATGAGCCATGGGAACATATTTACAACACAAAGACAAAAACACATTAGAGATAGAGTCTTGAAATACCTTGTGGAGAAAATGTACCTTTTTTCCTCCATTCCATTTTTTTATTAGGCTAGGGATGTTACTTATAAAATGTAACCTATTGTTAACTATACTCTGCTTTAGTTGCCAATTTTTTTACCATTTTCATTTTGGTGCTTGTGAGTGTTAATGTTGGTCCCGACCTTCAAGCCCTTTTCCTTAAGGTATACGGGACCAACAGCAGTTATAAACACATTTTTTCCACATACGGACTCCAGCAGGCAAAAGACTCATACTGACTCACTTCTTTTTCCTTGCTGAGGCAAAGCAAGGCAGCTGTACGTTCTTACCCATGTAATGTATCCCACACAAGCCATGCGCTAAATGCAAATTGTATTAGCACATTACCACATATACACTTCTGTTTAAACAGGCTGTAAATATCAAAATCATCGGCCACATGGGCCAATGTTTTTGTAGAGCACTATGACTAATCATCATTGAATTTCATGCAAAAGCTTGTGTTTAGAGGAATGCCAGGGTTTGTAACTGTCAAGACTATTTGGTCGCAAACTTTACGAGAACAATCTATGGCAAATCTCTAAATGACAATCTTTTCCCAATTATCAGATGCAACATGATGTTTCAGTGCTTAAAGGCTTTGCACAGGCCTGGTTTTTCATTTATTTTGTGCTCTGTCTCCATTTTTCCAGATTATTTTTCAAGTTCGGGAACACAAGTTTCGGAGGTATGCAACACGAGCCCTTTTGATTACAGCTGACCACTGTATTTTTTCCAGCTGCATGCTGGTTACAATATGAAGTTAATGTTCTGGTTTGATCATAGAGTATAAGAGAGAAGAGTTTTTGCAAGCCATGTTCATGTTCAGTCTGTGTCAGAGTAAAAATAGGCTGTTGTGAGAAGAAAGAAATACACTTTGTGCCACAAGAGATATAAAGTCACAATTACGAGAAATAAAGTAGTGATTTTGAGATGTAATCACTTGAGTTAAGTCAAATTTTTTGATAAAAATCCACAGAGATATAAAGTAACAATTATGAAAAACAAATTCAGTTTGGAGGTATAATATCTCAGTTTGGAGGTATAAGATTGCATAGCGATTGGGAGATATAGTCATTATGAGATAAGACAAATTTTAAGATAAAATTCTGTTTTTCATAATTATGACTAAATTTCACATTGTGAATTTAAGACATGAGGCTACATTGTAAGATATAAAGTCAAAGTTTGGAGGTATTGCAATTTTGAGAATAAGTGATTGAGAGCCTTGTCATTATGAGAGAAGTACAATTTTGAGATATAAACTCGAATAGTGGGATTAAAAGGTCATAATTATGTGAAAGTCAGAATTTGTGAGACATTTAGCTACATTGCGAGACAAAGTGATAGTTTTGAGGTATAAAATTCTAACTGTGAGAAATAAAGTAGCAATTGAGAGAATAAGTCCTTATGAGATAAGTCAAAATTTAAGATAAAATTCTAAATTTGTTTTTCATAATTATGACTCTCTCACATTGCGAATTTAAGACAGGAAGCTACATTGTGAGATATAAAGACAGTCTGGCGTTATAAGACTGCAATTGTGAGAAATAGTAGCGATAGAGAGATATAATCATTATGAGATGTCAAATTTTGAGATATAATGTCACAATTATGAGAAACACATTAAGAATTGAGATTTAAAGCTACATTGGGAGACATAAAGTCAGTTTTGAGGTATAAAGACAGTTTTGAGGTATAAAATTGCAATTTGGAGAAATAAAGTAACCATTGAGCAATGTATCATAACGAGATAAGTCAAATTTTGAATATAGTCACAATTATGAGAACAATTCAAATAAACATTAATATAAAAATCACAGTTAGGAGGTATAAGATTGCAATTGTGAGAAATAAAGTCACAGTTGTGAAATATAATTTGCAATGTCAGTGTTTTTTTAATCTTCTATACAAAAATATTGTATAAAGGATAAATCTTAAATATTTTTTTACATTTTTCAGAACCCTATAAACTTTATTTCCAGATTTAAGTGAATAAAAAAAAACATGATGTGTAGCTCCTTAGTCATCTGGATTCAATCAGTCCATTTTGTAAAGAGAGAAATAAAAAAGCAGTTGGTTCTCATGTCCCTCGAGCACTGTCTGTCTGAGGAAAAAGCCAGTGCCAGTATGTCTCAGACGGGTTTTTTGGGGGGTCTTTTTTGTGGTTGGGCACTGTAGATGGTTGTGGTTTTGAAAAGACTTGGTGACTTCACCACATTGTTGCTCTTGGGTTAGGTCGACAAGTTTCACTGCCATCTCACTGGAAGAGGAAATGCAGATCTTCCCCTTGTCCCGTAAGCTACAGCATCCCTTAAATTTTATCTGACAGACTCCCACAAACCACGAGAAGGAGTTGCTATATCTGAGGAGAAAAGCCCTTCAGATGGTGAATTGACATAATTGTTTTCTTTGTCCTAATTTTCTCGATGAACAAAACGTGTCAGCCTTAATTCAAGAGAATTGAAAAATAAACAGGCAGAGCAGCACGTTCAGGGCTGATTTCATTTACAAAGGCCCCTTTGGGTACACAATCACACTTTTAACTATGAGAGGAATTTGACCGAGATTAGCAAGGAATTTTAATGTAACACACATGTCATTTTCAAATCGAGAGAGGAGGAAAAGCAAGATAAAAATGAAGCCTTCCAAAAATCCAGTAAATTATCGAAATATTGCTACAAAAACCTAGGACATGTAATATAACATGCTATCCAACCCAAAACAGCAAAATAGATTACAAATATTCAAGGGTCTATTTAAGAGTCTATAGAAGCCCTGTAATTCTATTGTCAACAGTTGTTTTGTGGTTGGGTAAAACTACTCCCAGGTAGAATCTTTACAGCGATTTTCATGCACAAATGTTAACAGTTAAGTGATACAACTATTAAAAGTACAGCAATATACAAAAACTTTTAATTATAATTAAAATTAATATACTATTTAAAGTCCCCCTGCAGTCAATAATTTTCTACCTTAAAAACTCATCTTTATAATCAAAATGACATATTTAAAAGTTGTTTTAATGAAAATAATTTCTTCATGTCTTAGCTCAGACTGCCTGATTGGTCAACTGCAGCAAACGCTACATAATAGCAAATGGAAATATTGGTTTAATTCAGCAATATATGCTTGAACCAAAAACTGATTCAGAAATTGATATATCAGAATGGCAATGCATTTTATGTATCATTTCTATAAATGTCGTAAACATAACTGTCATTTTTATGATTAGCCTTTGGCTTGACTGTTATCAAACAGCTAAGAATGCGATGCTGATGTTACACAAACCATGTTCCTGTTCGCCATCTCATGGCGCTTTTCCACTGCATGGTACGGCTCGGTTTGGCTCGGTTCGGTTTGGTACGGTTCGACTCGGCGCGGAACGGTTCGGCTCGCTTCGCTTTTCCACTGCGTGGTACGACTCGACTCGGTACGGCACGGTTCGGTTCGCTTTAGCTAGGTTGCTTTTCCACCGCAGTTAGTACCCCTTCAAAGTGGGTGGGACTGATCGTTATTTGCGCCGCCTCTACTGCCATGAGATCATCGTAAACGTGCATATTGTTACGCGTATATTGTTAACATAACACGACGTACCATCATCGATTGTGTTGTCTAACAACGAGGTGGCCGAGTCGAGGGCACCCTCTCTCCCATTGCTCGCAGGTCGTCTTCCGTAGATAGCATGGGTTAACACTTTTTCATTCCGTTTTGCCCCATCCAGCTCTCGCTGGATCCGCTCCTCGGCAACCAACGAGAGGAACGTCTGCACCTCGTCCACTGACCACGATTCAGCCATTTCTTTTTTAAAGTTTTGATCTCTTTTTTTTCCAAAAAAGTAAAAAACAGATACTACCGCGTTGGCTGTTGTCTACTGGTTATTTAAATCTAGCGGGTTTAGTGTCTCGTGTTCGCAAATCCAATGACGCTGGTAGTGACGATTCTGTCTGACCAATCAGTGATCTGCAGTGTTTTTACGTCACATTTTAGTACCGGTACGGTACGCTTGGAACCTCAACAGACCAGGTACCATTTAAAGCGAGCCGAAGCGAGCCGTACGACCGTACCGTACCATGCAGTGGAAAAGCACCACAAGTGAGCCGTACTGAACCGAACCGTACCATACAGTGGAAAAGCGCCAAAGCGTGCCGTCCCGAACCGAACCGTACCGTACCATGCAGTGGAAAAGCGCCAGAGTCAGACAGCTGATTTATAAAAAAATAGGCATCATTAGAAACACTTTGAACATCATAGAAAGTCCGTGTAAAGCCCTGCCCCCCACATTGAAGGGATTGGTTACATGTTTGTGACAGTATATAATGGGCGGTTTTGAGACTGTTTGCCGTTTTAGGGGAAAATACTAAGCAATGGTGTTAATTTGCACATTGTTTCTCTTAAAGCATATAAAAAACACCACAAAACAATATTAAAGACTTTAAATATACTATGTGTGTATATGTGAAGAAACAGACAACTTTTTGCATTTGAGATGACTGTCTAAAAGTGTCCCAATATATCATAATTTTGAATGAAAGAATGGTCAAAAAGATTAATGAGATATAAAAGAGTATGTTAAGAAACACCTGCCAAAAGGGGCAATATCAGCAAAATAATGTGGGAGATGAACTCAAAAGTTTACAAGGCATCGCAAAGTTTTTAGGAGGAACGCAAAAGTTTTACGAGGGAAAGCAATGTTTCTCGAGGGAATGCAAACGTTTTTCGAGACAATGCAAAAGCATTGAAATATATATATATATATATATATAAATGACACAGCAATTTCAAAAAAATTAAACAAAAACAAAATTAAAAATAAAAGCCAATTCTAATGATATTAATAAATACTATAATAATACATAGCATAAATAATACTTAAATAAACACTGCAGCTAGATTACGGTTACATAATCAAGTCCTGTATGCATGAATTACTTGAGTTAATTGGATGCAGTACAGAGGGTCATTGTGCAGTGGAATCTAGAGGGAACGCAAAGTTCACTCAACCATGTCTTCAATTATCCTTGCCAAATTACTGTTATGATGTAATCATTTTTTCAACATAGATGTGATTTCTCTTCAGGTCGTGGCACGTGTATTGATTGATCTATGAGGGTATTTGGGGATGGCGCTGATTGGCTTTCTGGCGATGGCAGTGTGTGGGTCGCTGGTTGCGTGGGCCGATCAGTTGAAGCAGGCCCGAACGCCTTTGTTACACCATCGTCCGTTTGTGGTGGTGTGGAACGCACCCACCGAATCCTGTCGTCTTCGATTCAAGGTTGAACATCTGTCAATGATTTAGCAAATGTTCTGTGTGGTCCAAATGATGGGAATAACATCTCGTCTGTTTCTATTTCAAGGTGGATTTGGACCTTAGTGTCTTCGACATCGTTGCAAACCACAACGAGACTTTGAGCGGCCCCAACGTAACTATCTTTTACCACAGTCACCTGGGTTACTACCCTTACTACACCAGCTCTGAGATTCCCATCAATGGAGGCCTTCCTCAGAACCAAAGCCTGAGCAAACACCTCAGCAAAGCTCGAGCTGACATCGACAAGCTCATTCCCTTCAAGGACTTTCACGGGCTTGGTGTCATCGACTGGGAAAACTGGCGTCCGCAGTGGGTGCGCAACTGGGGCTCGAAGGACATCTACCGAAACAAATCCAAGGAACTTATAAGGAAGCTGCATCCTGGTTGGCCACAAAGTAAGGTGGAGAATGAAGCAAAGGAACTCTTTGAGAGGGCCGGACAAGTATTCATGAACTCAACGCTCTTGCTGGCCGAGAGTCGACGACCGCATGGTCTTTGGGGGTATTACCTCTTCCCTGACTGTTACAACTATGGTTATAAGCAGCATCCGTTGCGTTACACAGGAGAGTGTCCTAATGTAGAGCATGTACGCAACGACCACCTGATGTGGCTGTGGAAGGAGAGTACAGCCCTCTATCCTTCTATCTATCTCGACTATGAGCTCAAGTCTTCGGCCAACACGGTCAAATTTGTGCACTACCGTGTCAAGGAGGCCATGCGGATCGCCTCGATTGCCAGGAATGACTATACGCTGCCTGTTTTCGTCTACTCCAGACCTTTCTACGCCTACACATTTGTTGTCCTATCAGAGGTGAGTGTAATATCAGGTAAAAAGTTAATAATTAAGTCCGAATCATGGCATAGCAGTTAGAAAATGTGCTCTGATATGCTGAAATGTGATGCTTATACTGGAAAAACTGATTTGAGGATGACTATAAATATTAAAAAAAAAATAAAACACTCTTTTCCCACTATTTATGAAATTTTCCGTCATTTTCTCCATTTAATGTTCTGGCTTTCTATGTTTTCACTGTAATACGGTAGGGGGCGCTATTACACATCTTCTGAAAGAGTACAGAATATCCTGATAAAAAACACAGGAGAAGAAGAAGCAGCAGGAACAAGCGATATCATATTGTGATGATTTTAAACGTGCACGCCCCCTAGGTTAATGTGAATGGGTGCACCCTAATAAAATTAATGTGCACAGGTGATTTGTGTGAAGTTCATTATTTAAGGTATGTTTGAATGTGGTTCGAGAGAGGTGCGATGGGAGTGTTTGTGTGCCGGGAGATCTGACTTGGGGGAAACACTAAACGGCCGCTCGGCGGTATAAGTGTCTCCGGTGGTGAAGATAGTCAGTTAGTGGGGGGGTAAATGTGTTAGATATTAAGGGGTAACGTTACAACTCTTGTTAGGGGAGCTCCTGATCGGCGCGAATAAAAGTGGCAAGAGCCCTGAGAACCCTGGAATCGAGCAGAGAGATTATGCTGCATCTGATATACTGAGTTGATTATTCGTCAAAGGGTATTTTTCCCGCTGATGTATTGGGTATTTTAAATGCCTTGCTGACAAAGGGTATCTTCCCTGCTGACGTGAACTCATCAACTACGTGTGATTTTACAAGCTGATAAAGGGGGGTAACTTTTTATGAGATTGTGCTGTGCGAATTCTGAACCCCGCCAAATTAATACCTCCCTAGTGTTGGTAGGTTTCGGATAAATAGTGGGGGAGGGGTTAGGATTAGGGGTGGGGTTAGGATTAGGCAATCAGGTACTGACTTCAATGAGGGGGGTAATAATCATAGACAGTATAAGAAGTGGACAGAGCCATCTCATTGGAACTCAGTTGAGAAAGTTGAAGCCCATTTTTAGCGATTTTTGAGCACTTCCGTTCCTGACACGCAGACTCAAACCGACTCAAACTAAGCTTGATGACGTGAGCAACCTGTCTGACAGACGTAAATCTTCTAGTAGCTGTGCATGAAAATTTCCAACGTTAATCTTGCAGAGACGGGGAACTTGAGCAAAGAGTTCTTTGGCGTGAGTGAGCAGGAGTGTTTTGTCCCGTTGCTTTTATGGACTCATTATCTATGGGCTTCTCCCTTGACGGGACGTCCCCCCGATTGCCTGCGAGCTTCTCCTCCTGTCTGTACAGTCATTTCTGTACAGCGCGACAGAGAGTCGAGTGGTTATGACGCAGTCGTTAGCCTATTTATACAAAAACTGTGTCTACGGGGCCATAATGTAACATAAAAGGTAATGGAGCCCTTTATACATTGTCGTGTTTATTTAGAAATAAATAATGGACAAATGGAGTCTTTAAATGCCTCAGATGTAAAGTTATTCGCCGTCAAAGTGACGCCAAAATGAATGGGAGTCAATGGAAATGCTAACGCAAGTGAAGTTCTGCTACAAGATGGCGGCACCCGGCCGACTTCAACTTCCGGTCGATGGATTACCCCCTTGGTAATAATTTGTTACGAGTCGAAATTCGGCAAAACACCTACCTTAATAAAGAAATGTGTGATAACTGTCATTCTAGTGTACTATTCTCTAAGTAGTCCGTGCGTTGTTACAATATGTAAGCAGATGCATATGAAAAACACCGCGTTCGTCAACATTAAACAGAATATAAATCAATTTTCCAAAGGATAATAATCGTTCACTCTGACATTTACAAAAACTAAGACGAAAGGCAAAGTAATCTTTATTAACCCAATTGTCGGATGTACTATAGTTCCGTGTAAAAATAACAGACCATATTCAAGACTAGTCGAAGCACACAAGAGCGCACACCTATCCTTGACCCCTAAGCCCTTAAGAAGTTACAAATCAAGATTAAGGAAGGATTTTAATGGGCTCCATATTTTTACAAATGCCTTGAGTCTATGTGCTATAACTTATACCCCAGCTCTTCAAGGGGTAACACATTACTTAGGTCTCTGAGCGGTGCGAATATATTAATATAGTTATCATTATAAATAGTTTAGGTTTGTGTTTTTTTTTTTACATCTAAAGGTTGTAATAATTAGTTTGAAATAAAGTTAATTAGAAATGATTACAGCACTGAATTGTGCTTGCACAATATAATTAATTGAATAATTTGCACACTTTCCAGACGTCTAAAGGGACCTGTCAAACACACATTGTTTTAATCACTCGTCAAATACTAGTGACAGACCCACTCCCTAAATCACCCTCCTCCCTGGCATCTTAAACGCCCGAGATATGCTTAAACACTCATCTGTCACCTCATTATGAGAGGAATGTTCCAAATCAAACTCTGCAGTAGGTCTGCAGGCGTGCTTTCAGTTTGATGGGACCACCCGCCTTTCTAGACAGTGAGGTACATCAAGGTAATGTACTTATTATGACTAGTTTAGGTTACAACCGATAGCTTCCATATGTTCATTGTCGTTCATAGTACAGGCTCTCTAAAACATACATTACAAGCACAGGTCTACTGTATTGTTTTACTTCCCACCATGCCAAAAATAAAATGCCACTCGATAAGCCACATGATTTAAGGTATCATTCATATCTGAGATACAAACCATGGGCAATGGCAATAGGGATGTTTGTGTTATTCAATAGTAACACATTTCTTCTTCAGGCCTGTTACTAAGAAAGCTATATGATCTGTTGCATTAACATAAATAAATATTTATCTTGAACAGAGTGACCTGGTCCACACCATAGGAGAGAGTGCAGCACTGGGGGCCGCTGGGGTGGTCCTGTGGGGGTCATCTGAATATGCAAGATCTCAGGTACGCATTACTATCATTCTAAAGTTTGACTGAACGGTAGTGTACATCAGACACAGCACGTTAACAAAATGAATCCAACAATAAATCTGTTTGACTGGATTGGATGCATTTTTAGGTGAAACAGCTAATATTAGAATCCATAACCAATAGCATTCAGAACCACATGGGGATCAGCTTGAGCTGATGGCATTAACATATTTAATATGTTTGAAGCTAGGGAACAATCTGTCCTCAGTTTATCTCTTAAAAGGGACACCTCAAAGATGATTTCTGTCTAAACCTAAAATAAAGCAATAGTATTATCATAGTCTCCCAGTATCTGGTGATTTTTACAGTATCACACATGTGCTCCTGAAGGACACATGCTCATTTTGTGGGTGCGTCCCATATATTGTTAACAAAAAGCTGATTGAATGGAAAGGAAGGAAGGAAGGAAGTTGATGGAAAGAGTTAACGAACAGTTAATGTGTTTTTATGTTGTGTGACAATGTTTATTTTGTTTATTTGTCTTGAATGTGAATGAGCTTAAACATTTTAACTTATTTGGGGGAAATTTTTGATGAGTTGTATCATGTACAGTGATCAGTATTTAACAGAAACACTTTGTCATATACACACACTAACCGTTCAAAAGTGTTAGATCAGTAAGCTTTTTAAAAGATCCTTCTGCTCACCAAGCCTCATTTTTTACAATTTTCAAATAATTGTTTTCTATTAGAATATATTTTAAAATGTAATTTATTCCTGCGATGCAAAGCTGAATTTTCCGCATCATTATTCCAGTCTTCAGTGTCACATGATCCTTCAGAAATCATTCCAATAGGCTGATTTGCTCCTCAAGAAACATTTCTTATTATTATGAATTTTGGAAACAGTGTACTATTTTTTTTTAGGATTCTTTGATGAATAGAAAGTTCAAAAGAACAATTTATGTGAGAGAAAGCTTTTGTAGAAAAATCATTATATATATATATATATATATATATATATATATATATATATATATATATATATATATATATATATATATATATATATATTAAAATTACTAAACAGAAAATGGAAAATATAAAAATAAAAACTAATTCAATAAATGATTCATGAAAACAAGTTTTTCATCATATATTTATATTTTATTTCAGCTTTATTTTAAATAATAAAAATAATTTTTAAAAGTTGTACTTCAAAATAACATCACTGATATTGACCAATATTACTTTAAAAAAAATGCCCAAATATCTTTAATATGTGTTTGTCTTGGCCAGAGAAACTGCATGACAGTCAAGAAATACATTGACGGTCCTCTGGGTCACTATGTGATCAACGTGACCTCAGCCGCTAAACTGTGCAGTAAAGCCTTGTGCAAGAAGAACGGCAAATGTGTTCGCAAGAGCCTGGACTCTGGGGCTTACCTGCACCTCAACCCTCGCTTCTTCAACATCCGCCTCAACCAAGGCATTCGTGGGCCGCGTTTCCACGTCAGCGGCCACCTCAACAACCACGATATCCTAGACATGAAGCAAAAGTTCACCTGTCAGTGTTACCAGGGCTGGACGGGCATCTACTGTGAGATGCCCCAGATAGCACAGCCTCTCCCACCCCACCCGAGAGACAGTATCCTGGGAGAACTACTGCTGGTCCTGTCCCTTCATTTCTCCTGTCTGTCAGTCATCATGTTCTTGGGTCTGTGTCTCATTATTAAGTGTCTGATACTGTAAAGCACAGTGTAGATGGTACTTTAGACTGTTTCTGTTAAAGAAAAAGGAAATACATTAAATTAGAGTAGGTGAGTCTAAAGTTTTTCACCACAATAACAGACCGGCGTGCAATTCATTCAAGAACATCATGCAAATTTACTGAAACAATGGCGCCACGAACTTCACATACTATTGAAAATCCAGTGTTTAATTGATCCAGATGAGCACTCATTGTCACGGTTGTAAACACGACGGCTTTCATCTTCCATGAGGGGGTTTGACTCCGTTTTCAGGCGGACCGTCAAAGAACGTGACACACACGTCTCCTGGAAATCCTGGAGAATCCAACCAATCAGATGGCGACTTCAAACCTCCCGAAGTGTTTTCCGTTCTGTGTGCCATATTCATCAGATGTTCAGCCAACGGTAGCCAACGGTCTATGGGCTAAGACTACACAAAAACTGATACTTAAAATAAAGGATCGATCTGATAAGACATTTACGAACAAAGGAATTTTGTAAATCAAATCTTTTTAGTGATTCAAAAGCACAAAACTGCGAGACTGTCACTCTTTTGAACTGGTTCTTCATAGTGAATCAAAAAGATGTGCTGCATCCCAATTCACATACTATCCATCCTAAATTGTTTTCTAAATTAGAATTAGTGCATCCCAAATTATAGTATGTTGAAATGAGTATTCCCACCCGAATGGTCTACTTTTCATGGTTAGAATCCGAAGTAGAGATCCGTGCACACTCTAATGGCTAATATTGCCCACAACCCATTGTGTGTTGGATGAGGATTCGATTAGAACTACAAACACAGGTAGAAAGTGTAAAAAACTACAAACATGGCAGATCATGTTTGTCAGGCAGACAAAAAGCTATTTATTCAATGTTATCCACATATTCATGCATTGTGAAGATATGTTTGGTCATTAACTTTTAAAAACATGATGAGAGTAACTACTTACAAGATAATTATGAAATAGATTCAAATGAACTAGAATCTAATCAATTCACATTTAAATCAGAATCTAATTAAATTGGGAATTTTTGGATCAATGCCCAGCCTTTTCAAACACTCCCATACAGTATGGCACATTGACACTATATGCATTCAGATAAGAGTATTTTCTTTGTAACTGTTTAATAACTTTCAATAATAAACCACCTTGAGAATTTTCACTGGAGTTAAAATAGTGTGATAAGTAGCCCCAATGTCCTCTACAAGTGTATATACAGTACAGGTACAGACAAGTTTTACTCTATATTTTAAACATACATCCATCATAAGTAATGAATAGACTATCTCCTGCTTTCATCTTGTCATCTGAGTGTTCATCTCATTTCTAATCTTCAGTGTTCAGTATAATAAGCACAAACACATCATATTTCATTCAAAAGAACACCAAATGCTCTTTCCCCACCCAAACCGAGGTGAGTAATCTCAACTATTTACCCAGAAATTAGACATAACAGCATGGTGTAATAAGACAAAGTTGGTTGACCAACATGTCTCAGTGTAGACTGAGGCTCGTAGATTGTGATTCGGCTTGGCAGCCAAAAACTGTCAATAAATTACCAAGCCTGGGAAAACAGCAACTCCTGTTTATTTTAAGCTAAATTACATCTTTTGTAGAAAGCAACCATCATCTGTTAAGGGATTTGAGGTTCTGTTGGAGATAAAAACCTTTTGTCCATTTTTTGGCCAAGACATTACATAAAAACTGGTTTTTGCAAACAATATGTGGTGCATTGTTGATTTGGTCAAGGGTAAAATGAGTCACAAAATGGAAGAGAAGGTTTTGTGCTTTGCACACAAGCTAAACATTCAGTAAAGATATATGTTTTTTTATTTTTCATTTTGCCCAAGCTTGTATGGAACTTGACATGTTAATTTAATCTTACATCAATATTTGCCGAAAACAAACATGCTCCCGCTCAAAGACTAGAAAACACTCTCTGCATCTTACATAAAACATATGGTTGGATTTTCATATTTATATGCATTCGTGTTATTTGTTGAACCTGGATCGCTGTGCATGTAAGAAGCAGGAATGTGAGGAAAGGTTTTCGGCTACCAAAGTCATGCATAACAGAGGCACACCTCACAGCTGTTGGTCCGAGCCCAGGATACACTCGCAAACACAGACCTGGAACCTGATCTAGAGATGGAGGAATTCCTGAAGTTTTGGGTGGGACAGACAAATCCAACACAAGCACCTCCAGACCCCTTGCCGGGAAGTTAAGAGGAAAAAAGTCCAGTATATATATATATATATTGGTAAGTGGGGTCATTCGGTGCCTTTCCATAGTTTTTTGCTCTTTGTGGACCACATCAAAGCAGTGCAGTATGTGTGTTTAGGTGGGTGGGTGGGTATTTGTGTCCTTTGCAATAAAGAGCAGTACCATGAAGTACAGAAGTACATTTCTAAATACAACATCAACAAGAATTAATGTGGTTAAACTAATGGACCAATGAATCATATGTTCGTACCTTAGATTCTACAATTTCCCTCTGTGATTTATGTACGCTGAACCCTTCATTAAGAAGTTTTCCTTGATTTCCAGGCTTACTGTCAAAGGGATAGTTCACCCAACAATCAAGTTGTTCCAAACCTGTATGAGTTTCTTTCTTCTGTTGAACACAAAAGATATTTTAAAGAATGCCGGTAACCAGACAGTTGACGGCAGCTATTGACTATTTTAAAGTTTGAACAATGAAACTGCAATGTAACACATAAAAGTAACAAAAACTACCATATTATTTTTGGACACTGACCACATCCTGCCATGTTTTTGTTATGTTTGGGTTGGATTGATACCAGGTTATGGGATGCTAATGTCCAGAAAACATGTTACTTATTATCTTGGTATTTTTGAAAATATCTTGCAGTACACTACTATGTAAACACCATGGTTGAAATATTTGTAAGCACATAAACGACTGATCATTTAATTCCTCACAGTGTCTCCATGTCAGGAGTGAGTCTAAAGTACAGTTATCATCAGGAGCTCTTTAGCTCAGAACTGAAGAGAAAGGAAGGTCTCATTGGTGATGTCGTCTTTCCCTTCCATAATTTATCCACAAACTACCAGTTTACATTACCCCACTCTCTCACCACTAATAACAGGTTATGGGTTGCTAAAATGTGCCACACATCCATTTATCTTACCCACTGACAGGTATTACATTAAATATTGGTTGCCACTGCCACTGTATATGTCTTAGTTTAGAGTAAAAATGGGTCAATGTTAATTTAATGACTCTAAATGTATTTTTTTTCTGTAATATTTTGAAACAGCCACCCAGATTAGATTAGACAGACAGACAGACAGACAGACAGACAGACAGACAGACAGACAGACAGATAAGATACATAGATAGATAGAGTTGTTATATATAGATTTCACATGATTGCATTTAATTCTAGCCTATTACAAGATATTTATATATTATATTATTAAAAAAAAGCATTGCAATTACCTCATATTTTATTCAAACTGTAATGAAACGTCCGATCAACTGCCGAATACAGAACAAACAGTCCAGCACAGGCCTGATATGTACAATGTTGATGTTTCCAGTGTTTCAATCAAAGACTAACCAGTGCCACAGACTAGTAGACAATCCTTTAAAATGTGAAGCATCTGTTAAAATACTACTTTGCTAAAAGTCAAAGGTTCATTTGTTATGACCTATGGTTAAAAATACGAGCTCAGTCATTGTCTGGACATGTTCCTGTGAATGGCTTTGACATTGTTCTTCTAGAGCCATTAAAATGCTCTATTAAAGGGCCACAGTGGAGATGTAGAATTACCTGCTATGCCAAACGTTCCTCTCCTCACAGATCACATTCTCTTGTGCATCGACCAACACCTTCTATCAAACATCTTGTATCACCTCATTCACTTGCCAAGACACCAGTTACTGCTTCTGCTGACTGACCATTCACTTGCCAAGACACCAGTTACTGCTTCTGCTGACTGACCCACTGCTTGTATGTTTTTCTATGGGACTTAAAGCTGAAGTGTGTCATTTTTTATGTCAAAATAATATACCCCAGCTTAATATTCAGAGTCAACAATAAGTAAGCCCTTACTCTGGCTGTCAAACATTATTCCATTTGTTTATGCAGCCCAACATGGCAACACTGGCTCAACCAATAGTGTGAGTTTGGGGCGGGGCTATCTGTTTGTTCAACCAATGGCAGACGAGTGTTCGGGAAACCTGTTTGAAAACAGTTTGTTTAGTCGCACTAGTGGTGGAGAAATTACACGCTTCAGCTTTAGCAATTCTAAAAAATGTAATTAAAATCATTCGAGCTGACATGCGGAAAGTTGTTTAAATAGCCAAAATGTTGCTGAGGCTGTACTTTCAGATGACTCATGTGTAAATTGTAAAACCTATTGTAAAAAACATATTTTTGTATTCTGTTTTTAAAGATTAATTTTATATGAGCATTACCGTACACTCTCTGAATTTGTTTTACAAAAAGCTGTCACTGGGGCACCATTTCAAAAGATACACCTTTGTACTTAAAGAGTGCATATTTATCTCTCAAAGTTACATATTGGTACCAAAAATGCACATATTAGAACCTATTTGAAGGGTACCATCCCAGTGACAGCTTTAGTACCTTTCTTTCCATGTGTGTAAATGGCGGCAAAGTTAATCTAATTGTAAATGAGCATGCACAATTAAATATCCAATATAGACGCATACTGATTTGCAACTTTTTACCTATTATTTTTCTTATTGATGGTTTTCCATGATAGTTCAAGTCTGGTGAAAAGCCTGATCCTGTTAAAAATCTGTTTTGACTATTAAATTCATCTCTGTCGTAAAGTCACCCTTAAAATTGTCTTGTGTAAAGGCCCCATTAGCAGCACCTGCAAAGCACAAATATTTAATATCGATCGGTTCTATAATTTGTAGAAATTTTCCAGTACTCAGCAAGTGCATTTGAAGGACAACCCCATAAAAGATTCATAACTTGTACTAGAGATCTGGTTTACATTAAAGGCACACTGTGGAACTTTTGGCCACTAGGGCGCGCTCGACCTGTAATTTTCACGTCTAGTGCCCCTAGAGGCCACAAGCGCCGCAGCATTGTCGCAAAAGTCAACACAGTCAACCGGTCAACCTCCCGTGTCTTTATGTGTGTGTGCAGACGCATTTGATTTGTATGTTGGAGAAAGTTAATCGATTCACTACTGACCAAAATAATAATATAAATATAAGATTAATAATATAAATCCTATAAAGAAAACAAATTGAATAAAAGTAGCATACGCAGAAAACAATGTCTGATCAGGTAAGTTGCATTGACAAGGGTTGCCCAATCCTGCTCCTGCCGATCGTCTGTCCTGCACAGTTCATCTCCAACCCTAATCAAACACACCTGAAGCAAACAATTAACGTCTTCAGGATCTCTTTGCAATGGGTTAGAGATAGGGTTGCCAACTGTCCCGAATTAGCCGGGACGTCCCGATTTTTGGGCCTAATTTATTTGTCCCGATTATTGAGTGCTACGCTGATCTGACTGATACAACAGCAACACGACACGTAAATTAGTTAAAATCTCCTAGAATCTAGAGCTGCGCATGCGAGACAGAACATAGCCTACTGTATGTGCGTCGATCAGCACCAAACCGTGTAGCGCGGAGAGAGAGGGAGAGACCTTGCCTGCGAGAAAAAGTAGAGATATTGTGCAAGCAATATATTTAACTTACTAGTCCAAAAGCATGACGGCCAGGTCAGCATCGGTCGGGAATCCCTCATCCTCCTTTATCGCACGCCAGCGAGGGAACGCTTGACCAATGTTTATCCTCGTCCTTGCTTTTAGTTTATCACTCTCCCTTTTTCTTCTTTTGGTCTCCTCTGACAAAATCTTTGCTTTCTTCCGAGTAGCTGTTGATTCAGCCATGACGACAACATACAGACGCCGGCAGTCAAACGCGAGTTGAGCTCTCACGTTAGAATTTGAGGAAGTTGGGGTGGTGGGGGAAGTGACGTATGCCGTAAAGCGTTCGAATTTTGTAGTTCTTTTTGTGCTCGGGTTCCTACCCGAAACCCGAAGTTACATAGTGCTAGTAAAAGCGATACAGACACCTTCAGGCTTCGGCAGACGTGTCATTCAACCTATTGTAAGTCGATGTACCATCTCAATGGGTTTTGGTAATATATTATAAAGGTTGAAAAGTTCCACAGTGTGCCTTTAATGCTGTTTTTGAAGTACAAGAAGTAAATATTTCCATACAATTATGCTATAATTTCTTGTGCCAAAATCTACTCTAGTGAGGAACATTGAGAACATTGGAAGATTCTTTATTTTCATTGCGGAGGTTCAGATCACATGCCAGCCTGCTTGCCCTTAAAACGGGCAGTTCAAACAACACTTCATACTCAGCAAGACATGCCACATCTGAACAAGCAAACCAAACACTAGATTCACGATACAACAAACTTTAAAGTGCTGCTAAATCAACAGTAGTGTCGCATTTCCTAAGCTCAGGTTTAATAAAACAGACCTCCCAGTTTGTATGATGAAATTTGGTTTTGTACCAAAGGAAATGTGGTGTTCAATGTCCACAAAAATCACACTCCAATCATCATATAAATCCAATCATAACATAAATATATGACAACCTGGAGGTTATTGGTGCAAAACTAAAGCTTTTTGGGGCTTTTTGCCTTTATATAACTGTTTGGACAGAGGAGAAAGAACTTGAGTGGGAAATAAAACATGATAATGTTGATGATGCACCGCAATCTCTTGAACGTGCACAATCCACTATAGTCCACTTAGTCTGCAACTAAAACCATTGCCTATTTTTTTTCACATAAGCCCATACACACTTCCACTGCTACCATTAGCGTGCCTCTTGAAGAGCGTGGGGTGTGTCACACACACTCACACAGTCATTGCTAATTGTTGCTATAGTTGACCAGGAGACAGGAAGTCTGTAATTTACTAACTGCCTGAATAAACCTCTTCGAAAGGCTTGGAGGGAAAAAAAAACCCATCTTCATTACACAGTCCATTTGTTAGCATGTTTCACAGCCCAATCTTGGATGCTATATAACCAAAATGACTAAAACACCACTGTTGTCATTGTGTCACCCCTTCTGCAATGTAACAAGTCAATGTCAGTTTCACTGCCCTGATATTATGTTCTCTCACTGTAATCTTCTAAGGATTATACTCTGAAATTTAAACCATTCAGCTATTCCCAGAGGAACATTTTACTGCTTAAAGTTTGAACTTTCAGAGCTCAGGTCATGAACTTTGTAAGTATGTTTAAATGGGCTTTAAAGTCAGCATGAAATGAAAATTCTATCCATCTATATTTTTTCTTTCAATTTGTTTTTAGTATAAATCTCTCAACCCAATCGTCAACCGCCTCTGGTGACATATGCCAGACTTCACCAATCATTTCGCCCACTTAAACCCCGCCCCTTTCTTACAATTGATTACAAGCTCCCATTCAGATTCTAACCAACCAATAAACAACCACTGTACAGAACCAAGACCCCACATATATTTAGTTTGTTTCACTCGGATGTACGTCTCAATTCGGATAAGAAAACTAATGCTACTTTTGTTTGATTTTGTTTGAACAAAGACAATAATACATATTTTTAATGATATGCAAGCACTTTAGTCTGAAACTGCATCTTAGATAATCTGCTTTTAGAATAATTTTGAATGTTTGAGTTAAAACTGAGACCTCTGACTTTGGATTACAGACCAATCTGAACACTGTTTGAGACACTTAAGGTCTAAAGATATACTTCAGACGAAATCGAAGAATGAACTGATATGACATAATTTCGAACAAAACCAGGCCAAAATGAAGTTTGTTTTGTGTTCGTTTCAGGAGTTCGAAACGGCTTCCAAAGCAAACTTCCCGGAACAGTTCGCTCTGGCTGGCAAGCACCTTCGAACTCCCATTGGTCCGTGGCGATTACGTAATAAGTAGGTGTGCGCTGAGGCTCCGTTTTCCAGTTCATTTCACATGAAACTCTTTTACAGTTCATTTCTTCTCACGAGTCCGTTGAAGTCAGACGCCCGTGAGTGAAAACATGAACACACTGGAGAACTGCTTTATAGCAGAAACTTAAGTTGTACTTCTGATGAAAGGAGACACTAACACAGTTTTCTTTCGTTCTATTTGGCAAGAGAAAGTGTGTGAGGGAGAGTCCTGAAGCGTATGTTCCTGAATGGTACAATGCCAGAAAAACGGCTTCCTGACCACTTGGCCTGGCACGTCGCCCTGAGGTCTGGAATCTGATGACTGTGCTCAACTAGACCTCACTGGTTTCTCTACAGTTCTGCAGATCCACTCATTCAGCATTGATATTAACGCTACTTTTCAGTTCTCATTCAGAATCTACAGATTCATAATTTGATCTTTTATTTGATTAGCTAGACATCTAGATCCAAATCAGCCCATCAGGCTAATCCAATAGCTACATGTAAATCAACGTTAACACATCTCAAAGGGTTTAACGTATAAATAGGCTAATAAATTAAAACCAGAGCAGAGCAAGAACAAGGGAAAGTGTAAATACAGAAAGTTTCACTTTAGAGTTTCAGTTTGAAAAAAAGTTGCAGCATGAACATTTGAAACATTAAATACATCGCACATCACCATGCACACATCAGAGAGGCCAAAGAGATTAACGTGTAAGCATGTTGGACAAGGCCGTGCTACAATTGCATTACATTCTGTGGGTCTGTTAGTCCAATTTCACACAAAAACAGAACTAAATCAGTCGAACTAAACCAACCTTCCCGTTGTACACTAGGAATATATCTGCTTTTTTTCTGAAGGCACAATAGGTCAGGGAAGTTTCGAGCAATGGTCCACAATGCTGGCCCAAAAGGACCTTCTCATTCCCTCAACTGTGGGAATGTGGTTTTCTATTGAAGCAAGCCAACCTTTTCAGCCGTCCACCACCTCACCTCCCGCCGCTGAATAAACTCCTCTTGAATAAATTCATTTCCACTTTGACTGCACTATGAGGAGGCTGGAGAGCAGTCAGAAGTCAGAACACGGCATCCGGAAACCAATGGATCTATTGTAGCTTTTCTTGGTGTGTTGGTGGTCCCGATTAGTTATGATGACATTTTATTTTCCTGAATAAGTAGGTTTTTACCACATGAAGACCAGGTCAAACCATTTTGTGCTGCCGTTTTCTGTCCAATCTAATGATAAAATAAAACAACTTCAAAGATCTAGAGCTCTTGTTAATTAGGTTAATGCTTCTCTTAAAATGTCAGATAATCATTTGGCCTTTTTATAACAAGGTAAGGTTCCTACAGTTTTCAAAACGTCATATGATGCAACTCAAATGACTTGCTCATGTGTTTCTAGATCCTTTTCTTTATTTTATACATCAACGACCCAATTGTTAACTGCTTCTTGTGGCTTTTGCTTGGTAAAACGATGCACAAACGAACGACAGCTCAAGGGCTTATTGCAAATGGTCCACCAAGACACATGCCTCCACTACCCCTACGCACTGACCTAGACCCTATCATTATACTGAACGCCTTAAACAGCAGATGACTTGGTGACTGTTGGCTGTGAACAAGCTCCATTCAGCTAACTTCCTCATGCTTAGATAGATAATGAAATGAAATTACTACAAGATCTAACAAGTTTCTAGTCAAGTATCATGTTTCCAGATACCAATAGTGTCAGATATTAAGTTGCTGCCTTACATTTTTAGGTACAATGAACTGAATAGTCACACTTATTTAAGAAGTACAAGTACTATTGCATTCAGACATTATGCAATGGTTTCGGTGAGAATGGAGACTTTGTTTGAGGAAGAGAATCAGCATTCCTTGTGTTTATCTCCGTTTCAACCCCGGCATCTTAAGAAACCCCATAAAATGAAGAGACAGCTGCACCACAGGACTCACGCACTGTCTTTAAAGGGTACCTATTATGGAATTTTGAAAATTACCTTTCATTAGTGTGTAACATAGATCTAAGTGAACAAAAACATCCTGCAAAGTTTTAAATATGAAAGTTCACCGTAAACAAAGTTATTGTCTCTCAAAAGTAAGAGTCGACTCTGAGTCGCTGATATGAATCGATAGACGAAGATGCTTTTTCTCTATCTAGATGACGTCAACTTCACAAGTTATTTGAATAAGATACGCCCACTTATTGTGCGCGCCGCAGACAACAGAGAAACTTGACAACATCATGTCGACGAGACGCTGTGTTCTGAAGTGCGAATCAAAAGCGAATTTTTCTTTCACTGCCCAGAGACGAGCATGTGAAGAATAAGTGGCTAGAGTTTATATTGACAACTTACCACACAAGGATAGCTGAACCTTGAGCTGTGATCGCGTCATTTTAATGACGATTGCTTTACAAACATAAATGCTTTCAAGTGTGGATTCGCGAGTCGGTTGATACTGAAGGAAGGTTCAGTACCAAGTTTATTTGGATCAGCTTCCTCCTCCGAATCACAACCTGTAAGTATTATTAATAATTGTTGCTTTTATGGGTTTTGTAGCATGCTCAATAAGTATGTGTGTGTTGTGTAAGTTACGCTCAGCGCAGCTTCTAGGTCTCCAATGTCAATTTTTTTAAATATGTGAAATGTCTGTCATTGTTATTGGTGTTGTCATAAAGAATAGAGCGTATTGTAGTACTGCAGTGCTTTATCAAATGTTTATGCGTTGGGATAACACAAACAATAACTGACTGGGTCATCTGACCAATCACCGCAGATTAGCGTCACGTAAAGTAGGGGTTTGGAAAAATGAGTCGTTGAACGAATCATTAGGGAGTCGGTGAGCAAATCAGGTAAAAATAAATGCATATTATAAGACAACAAAAGTGTTTTTTGTCATTGCATGCATGTAAAACTGTTGTTGGGGACTCCCAGAACATTATTAGGAACATTTTAAATGCCATAATAGGTACCCTTTAAATTAGAGTTGGAGGGAGTGCTTTTTATGAAAAATGTGCAAACAAAGTTTGGTGACTATAACACTATTCACATGGTAATTTAGCACGGTTTGCCATAGGAATGCAACTAATGCTTCCAGAGATCCCACCATGGACATTTGCAATTAGATTATTGCAATCATTGCAAAAATTAAAAAAACGTATTCTAACCAAAACTCAGGACATGTGTGTCTTTAGGCATGGAAAAATGTAAATGTGCAAACATAAATACATAATATTCTATATTAATATAAGATCTAATACAATAATGTGCTGGAAAAGTGTCAATATATATATATATATATATATATATATATATATATATATATATATATATATAAAAACACACACACACACACACACACCACACACACACACACACACACACACACACACACACACACACACACACACACACACACACACAACACACACACACACACACACACACACCACACACACACACACACAACACACTGTTAAGCAAGTGTATTTGCCAAAGATGCACCATTATTAAAATTCAGGCTGATATTAAAATTCTAATATTATTTTGTCTAAATAAACTAGATTTAATACACCAGTCTTAGTACCAGTCATTTTAAATGCTAAAATGTGAATTTAGGCATCACAATTTTGCACATTTAATTTTGCACTTTAATAAATTATTACAGTTTTTTTATATTTACTTAAATTGCGCAGATGATGACAAAGAATCTGAATATAAATACAGGAGAATTGAGCATACACAATTTTTTATTTAAATTATTTTTTTTCCTATTTTGCTTGTTTTAGGTCTCGTTTAGGGTTTCCTCACCTCTTGTTTTTTATTTACAGCCATATTTCTTGATAAATGTCTACTCAATAGCCACAAAAGACAGTGACTAAGAGACAAAAACAAGACAATCACAGGTCACATGGGACAGTAAATCGAGCAGGAAAAACGCTCCGGGAGCTTCAACAAGGCTTGATTGTGTCTGTAGTGTATTAAAACCTCTTGTGAACTCACGGCCAGGTGATTGGAGGATGCTAAACCCGGCTAATGCTGAGTGATGTGGATGAGCGTAAGACTGTCTTGAGTATCAAATGTGCACACACTCACACTCACACATGTACTTTCACATGCACACTCAGTCAATGGGATTTAGACTGGAGTCCTCCCTCCCTCCTTCTCTACTCTAATCGCAGTGTTGTGGTTTTCTCGCTGTGGCTCTGTGGTTGTTTTCTCCTCCCTCTCAGGAAACTCTGTCTCTCTCTCTCTCTCTTCGATGTGTATATAAGTAAGATGTGGGTAGGTTTTTCAGCAGACAGAGAAAAACTATGCTAGTGTATTGTAGATGTAGAGTGGTGTGTGTAGTGTATCATCAGCCGTATGTGACAGAGGCAGCGGCGTGGGATCTACAGGTGAGTGACTTCTAATTACTGACTCAATATATAATACACACATTTAACATGACCCTGTTGACATCAGCATGCTCTCAAAATAAAGCGCATGACGAAAGTAGGCACATTCCATCTTCTTATAGCGTTTCTAAAATTGATGTCTGTTGTTCTCAGTCAACTATACTCTATAATTCATTGTGTTTTCATTTCTGCACATATCCAGAGTTCAGTAAATGTTTTTGAATGACTGTAGTCACATGATTTGTGTTAACCTGTGAAGCAATATTCATTTTTTTGTAAAGTGTCTACATACCAAAAGCTGTCAAAGAGCAATGTTTGCCCTTTTCATCTAACCACCTAGAGGCAAAGATGTTTACAGGTGGTTTCAAAGAACTTTAAATAGCGACGCACAATAAACGGTTGATATTAGAGATTTTTTTCATATTTATCTGTATTGAATTTTTAATTGTGCATGCTCATTTTTTGTAGTTAGATTACATTCGCTGTCATCTAATGCTCACTTAAATGTAAATATTTAAAAACGAACAATTTAATGATATTATTAAATGTAATCGTAAGCAAATCTCAAAATTAATATCCATTTTGCATACTGTAAGTTAGAATGTTGTGATGCATAAATTCACTCGTAGAAAACAATATAAACCACACATATTTGAATATAGCATACATACATTTAAAGTGCACCTGTGGTGAAAATCCAGTTTTTAATGTTGTTTATATCTGTCTATGTGGTGTTTTTAATATGCTTATAAGACAAAAATGGCGTCGACTTATGAATTTGCACATGGTTTGAGTATTTTCTACTTAAAACTGCAGACCAAAGACTGTCTCAAAAACGCGGTTTTGGTGTTTCTGATGTCATAAACTACCTTGTAACCAATCACGTCAACTAGTGGATGTCTAAGATTGTGTGAGTGAGTGAAGGCGGGGCTAATTTGCATATTCATAGAACAGCGTATACTAAATGAGGCAAGAGTGTAGAGTTTCATTCAAGCAACGTTTTAACGTAATTTTGGTGATCAAATATGAGTTTTAAGGGCTAAAATTATTGACAACAGAGGGACTTTAAAATAAAATTAATAAAAAAAATTGCAACAATTCCAATAATAATAATTATCAGCCAGAATTTTAATATTGAAGCATCTTAAATATATATTTCAGAGTGTTGTGACATTTTTTTGAATGTGAAAGTGGAAGGGCAAGACCTCTCTGCAAAGGAAATCAAATGAAAGAAAACCTAACTAGCCCATTCCAAATATATGTGTTCCTTTAAAGGGTTTAATTTAAAGTTTACTGTCAGGAAATGTGCCGTGGCACCACTGAGGTCTTTGAACAGTGGCTCTGTAAATATTTGAAGCGAGATAATCAGAGGGAAGGGTTTAACAGATGAGATTACGTACTTCCGGATGGAGAGTTTCTCTTGGGTGACGGCTATTGACGCTGGAGAAACTGACAGCCTCTAACGTCAAAGTTTCCCAGGAGCTCATGATCATTGTGAAGACATCTTGTGGTATAGGGTGAAATTGAAAACATTGTGTCATTATACAATTTCACTGTCAGCTTTACTTAAAAGTAGCTTAGTGTGTCAGCAGTGCCTAAAATAGGATTCTTTGATCTTCAAGAGATCACTCATCCTTAAACAATCCACCTCAAAGCAAAGCACGTCCTCAGATTAACCTGACGTATAACTCTGTTTGGGTTCCACCGTGATTAGGATTCCTTTTTAAGGTTTTGTTTACCATTCGAGCATCAAATGCAGCAGTAAATAACCAAATTAAGCCTCTTATCTGTGATCTTGGTGTGTGATCTTTGGATTCCAATGACTTTGCAGATATTTTCCATTTGATCTTTCCTCAATTACACAAAGCTACGGATGTCACAGTCAGAACATCATCTCATTTCATTTGAGGCAAACAAACGATTTAATGGGAAGACTCACGTCGTCCTCAGAGCCACAGATATTAAACCACACATCTTCTGAGGAGCCCAGAGGTTTCTTTATGGCTATTCAAGAAACCTCTCTGTCTCCTGTTGTAAATCTGGCTCGGTCATATTTATGTTTCCAATTTGGATCAAATTCACATTTGGATGGGACTGAATGAAGTCGCATCGAAATCCTAGCATCAGGTCGACTCCATGCCTTTTGTGGCTTCTCTGAAGCTGTCGCCTGAAAGGTTTCTGTAAAACCACTCTCACTAAGCCACATGTATCTAATTACTGCCAGAGAGGACTGAGGGTTTGAGGAAGCTTGAAGATAAATAAATCTATCTGAAATACAGTCACAATCACTTCAATTCTCCATACCCCAATGTTTTCATTGATAGCTAACCGTAAAGCTTCATGGAAAGTTTTATTCATTCCCGCCACTTGAATCTTCTCGCATACTTCATCGCATAATCATATGTGAAAAACCTTTGTCCCAAGTCTGTTCTGGATTACAGTATTTTAAGTAAAGCCTTTAATAAGTCATTAATGTGTGAAGGTATTCCATGTGCAAATCCCATGAAGATCATCTGTGAAGCTCAGTGCAAGCAGAGGTCTTATTATGCAGGAAGTGGTTTAATTCTTCCCCCTCATGGCACGGGCCCGCCGCCAGTCCTAGGGGAAAAAGGAGCTACAGCACTCTCAGTCAGGCTCTTTCCACTCAATAACAACCACCACGGGGCTCCACAATTTGCCTTTATCCGCAACATTCCATGCCATACCTCATTTTTCAACCTCTGATTTAGCACATGACTGCCACTAATAACCTTTCAATGCATGCGTTACCGCCATAGTTACTAGTGATTGGTTCCATGCCTTGCTCAGAGAAATCAGAGACTCTGATTATCTGGTACCAAAGAGCATAATGTAACATTTTTAAACAAACTTGAAGACTTAACCATAATTTTTTTTAATTTTATAGTATCCACACTGTAATAACGAAAGCCAGATGAGAGGTTTCGGATATTGTACTTTAAATTCAGTGGTCCTAATTTTTTTTTTACACTTGAGGTACTCTTTGAAATAAATAAAATGTCATTGTATGATATGCCAAAATATCAAATTGTGTGGCATTTGTTGTAAAGACAGCTCAAGCACATTTTAAAATGGCTTTTGTGTTTTAAATTGTATAGAGCAATGTTAAAAATCATCACACAAAAGCATCTGGGCACTTTGTGCCTCTTAAACAGGAACAGTTCATAATTAATGTGATTAACTAAACCTGGTTACTCTGCTAGATCCTGGTCTTAAGACTGGTTCAGATCCAGGAATACTACTGTATTACACTGGGTACCTACACTTTCAGGCATTACGTAATTTCTTGTGGTGTTCCTCAAGGCTCAATTTTGGGTCCTCTATTATTTAACCTATACATGCTTCCTTTCGCTGGTGTAATTAATCAATACAATTTTTTATTTCACCAGTATGCAATGACACACAAATCTATCTTTCACTTGCACTAGATGCCCACAATTCAATTTCCACCCTACTGGACTGCATAGTGAGCATAACACCGTGGATGTCACAGAACTTTCTAAACAGAGAAAAAACTTTGTTTTTTTTTCAGTTATTATGATGCACAGAGAACATCTATTGCTCCATTCTCTTGACTCTCTATCACTAAAAGCCTGTAATAAGGTGAAGATCATGTTTGACAGTGACCTTTGTTTTAAAAAATGTATCAGCAATGTTACTAAAACAGCACATTATCACCTCAGAAACATCACCAAAGTATGTGATATTTGCCCCTCTTCTGACACTGAGAAACTTGTTTGTGCATTTGTTACATCTGCATTAGCTGCATTAGCATTTTTTTCTGGGTAACTAAATAGAGCACTATTAAACACATACAGTACAAGGACTTCAGAATGCAGCTGCACGAACGCTAACTCGCTCTAAAATGAAAAATCACATTACACCAACACTCAGATCGTTTCACTGCTTGCCTGTATCATTCAGAATTGAATTCAAGATTCTCTTATTAGTTTTTAAATGTCTTGATGGTTCTAATCTAATATACCTTTCTAATTTGTTTGACTAAATATACTAGAGCAAGATCGCTCCAAACATCCAATAGTAACTTATACCAAAAGCACAGCTAAAAATTGGCAACTCAGTCTTTAGTCATTTCGGTCCCAAGCTATGGAACTCTGATTAGATTATTTTGAGGGTATCTGAGTTCACACACACACACACACACACACACACACACACACACACACACACACCACACACACACACACACACACACACACACACACACACACACACACACACACACACACACACACACACACACACACACACACACACACACACACACACACACACACACACACACACACACACACACACACACACACACACACACACCACAACATATATATATATGAAAATCCACCATGACACAGGCTGGTGAAAAGTCATTGCATGGCACAAAAAAGTAAAGTTAGTTGCTAGAAAAAGTTTTTTTTTTTTTTTTTGCAGATGCCACTTGGTTTCACCTTTGGTTACATCTAATGCCATGTTGTTGTCTTTTAATGCTCTATCATGCAGATAGGGCTTCTGGCGAGGGCAGCTATGATTATGGCTATGTGGGCGCCACACTGACACTGGTGAGAGTATGTGGCTGGATTTGGCCATTACTCTTGTGGTTAACTGCTGGTTTGACTGATGACTGCAACCCTCAAAGTAACATTTGACTCATATTCAAACCAAGCTGAAGCACAAAATGTTATGTTTACGCTTGACCTCTCCCTACTTTGCACATTTAACTTGGCTCAAGACTTAGGGCATCACATCCATCTTAAACATAAACATCTTAGCCATAATCTACCTTTGTCAGTAGCAGTAAATTAGCAGTAGCAGTTGCTTTATTTCTTGACTGTCTACAGTCATTCAAAATCTTCACAATTTTCAGCTACTGAATTTTAGCAGCATTTTACTTTACAATCATAATAGCTTTTTCCTTGCCAAAAATATATATTCAAAGTTTGCACCACTGAATTTAGATGCATTCTAATGCTAATTTTAAGTTCATACTAAGAGAGCATTTAAAACATGAACATGAAATCAAAACTGATGCACTTCCTTAATACTCTTACTGCAAATGATTCATCAGTGCATGTTATTCTCAAGAAAAACAATCATCTCTGTAATCTTTACTCAAAATGTAATAACTTGCTCTGCTTCTAAAATGACTTGTCCAATAAAATCATCCCAGAAGCACAGTCTAATGTTTACCAAAAAGCAATTTAGTAATAGTTTAGAAATCTCGCATTCAGGTTTGGCTCAGTTCTGGTATGCGACACCCAATTTTCATGATGTAAACCATTTCAAATATATCAAATCTGGTTGTGAATGCCATTTCATATTGATTTTAGATACAGTTAAACTTAAGTGCTATCAGTAGCTAAAATAGTAGATCCAAGCAACGACAAGTTCAAAGTTTCAATTCCTGCATGACCTGATAAAATATCTACCTTGAATGCAATGCAAGCGGCCTTGAATAAAAGCATATGCTAAATGTAAATATAGCAGTTATGATGTAAAAATGGCATAACTCTGTTAGCTTACCTTTTTTTGTCCCTCACAGGATGATTGACAGTTGCCTGTGCTGAGTCACGTAGCAGAATGCCTGGTGTGCCCTGCGGGGCCTTGCAACACCACACTGTGCCCGTAGCCTGTGCCATCATCTGTTCCTGGCTGTTGATCCTGGTCCATTCTGCCTTTTGCCAGAAACCTGCAAAGCTGCCTCTGGTGGGCCGCAAGCCTTTCCTGGCAGCCTGGAATGCTCCGCTGGATATGTGTACATTGAAGTACAATATCAACGTCAGCCTTGATATTTTCCACATCAGCGGCAGTCCACGAGCCGTCCACACGGGCCAGAATGTCACCATATTTTATGCCAACCGCCTGGGTTACTACCCTTTCTACAATGACCAAGGGGTTCCCATCAACGGAGGCCTACCTCAAAACAACAGTCTTGAAGCACATTTTCACAAAGCCCAAAAGACATAGCGCACTTCATCCCTTCGGAAGACTTCCATGGACTGGCCGTGATCGACTGGGAGTTCTGGAGGCCACAATGGAGTCGTAACTGGCACAAGAAAGACATTTACCGACAGCAATCCCGCGAGCTGATCAAACAGGCCTACCTTAATGTGACCGACGAACAGGTGGAGGAACTGGCACGCTTGCGCTTCGAGAAGAGCGCCATGGAGTTCATGCAGGGCACGCTACAGCTCGCTACACAAACTCGTCCGCATGGTCTTTGGGGTTTATATCTCTACCCTGACTGTCACAATTACAATGTACATGCACACAACTACAGCGGCACATGCCCCCTACAAGAGAGCCTCCGGAATGACCAGCTGTTTTGGCTATGGAACAGCAGCACTGCCCTTTTCCCAGCCCTCGCTATACGCAAGAGCCACACAGACAGCATTAGCAACCTGCACTTCTCGCAGAACAGGGTAATGGAGTCACTGCGACTGGCCTCCCTTACCTCATTGCCCTATGAACTACCTACATACGTATACACACGCCTGGGGTACAGAGACGAGGCCATGGCTTTTCTGACTCAGGTAAGTGCATATGTTCAATGAGAAATGTAAAATGTACTTTGGGAATCATACCCAAGGTCTTGGGTATACCCAAGGGAATCCTACATAAGTTCTTAATACAATTGTATCTTACAGTAAACATCCCATTTTGCTAGTCTCTATACCCATAAACCATTGTGGAGTCTGAAATCAAGAGCTCCCTCTTGTGGTCCAACAGAATTATAGAGAATATTAAAAGGGATGTTTGAATGCTGGGTTTGACTATCACACCTATCTGACTAAATTTAAACTTATTATAATCATTTCAGTAAAACTATTGTTTTAAGAAACTGTGGAAGTGAACTAACATTCTAAAGATTTTATGTATTTATACTTATTTATTTTCATTTTACAGAATGACTTGGTACATACGATAGGAGAAAGCGCTGCTTTGGGGGCTGCAGGATTTGTCATTTGGGGGGATCTTAACCTCACTTCCTCAAGGGTAAGATCTTTAACACGGTTTCATATACCTATATCTTCAAAGATTTGTTAACATAAGAAGATTCTTACACATTGGTCAAGACTGTTTATCAGTTACAAATCTGCTTCAAGAAGTCAATTCCTAAATCAGGCATTTCAAAAATGTTCATTGTAAAGGGTGTATGGAACAATTCAGAGAATTTACCGTGCTTTGTATTAAAGACTGCAATTATGAGATTAATTATGATTATTTTTATTTTATTTATTATTGAACTGTTTTCATGCCTCTCTTTAAGTTTAATTTGTCCGTGCTATTTTCTGCCATACGTTTACGCATGCATAAGGGCCCCAGATATGATTTATCATTTGGAGTGCAACACAATATGGCATTCACATTGATTTCTTGTTCAATAGAGAACATATTAATGCACATATACGTGCCAGCTAACTTTACACAAAGATCCCTGCAGTTTAATGCCAGTTTTAACTGCCTGAAAATCCCTTTGTCCCCTCAGCACAACTGTTCCAAAGTCAAGGCATTTCTGAACTACAGACTGGGTCAGTACATTACTAACGTTACCCGGGCAGCAGAAGTCTGTAGCAACTTCCTGTGTCAGTCCAACGGTCGCTGTGTCCGTCGAGACCCACAGGCACCACACTACCTGCACCTGAGCCGCGGCAGCTATCGGATCCTGTCCAACCGAAACGGCACCTTCACCGTGACCGGATGGCACTCTGAGCACGACCTCCAGTTGCTCGCCGACAGGTTCCACTGTCACTGTTACCAGGGGTACGAGGGAGACCGCTGCGATAGCATAGAGCCCGAGGAGACCGAAGAGGACAACATGATCAAAGAGGACGTGGACGGTGAGAATAAGAACGAACCAGAGGAGGACCACAAAGACATTAGGGATACTGCTGTGCCTTTACAAAATGCCTTCATCCTCACTGCTCTACTCCTTATGTTGAACTTCAGTTGTATTTAGAGGTGAAGTGTGTAATTTGTGCACCACCAGCATCATCAGGTGGAACAATAATCATGTGTGAATGTTTCCCCAAACACTCCCCTGTCTGTGATTGGTCATTCAAACAGATAGCCCCTCCCCAAAGTCAGTTACTGTGTTGGGCTAGACTGATTAAAAAAAAAACAGAATAATGGTTTGAAAACACTACAGAGCCAAATGTTTACACTAGTGGTCAACCAATATGAATTTTTGATGAGCAATGACAATTTCTAAAGCCTGCAATGTTACCGGAATCGATCCTGGGACGTGTTTGCGTTCACACACAAGGCACTCTAGCAATTATGTCATCAGTGATAAAGATACTAAATAACATGTTACATAATATTTACAAAATTAGAAATTAATCATAAAAAAAAAATCAATATGAAAAAAAATTAACTAGAAATATTTGAAATTTTTATATTAGAAAAAAAACTTTATATTTAAACTAGGGCTGGGAAAAAATTAATCACGATTAATCGCATCCAAAATAAAAGTTTTGTTTACATAAAAATATGTGTGTGTAGTGTGTATAATTATTTTGTATATATAAATACACAAACATGCATGTATTATTTAAGAAAAATGTGTTATTAATATAACAAATATGTATATTTATATATAATATAAATGATGTATAAATATATATATAAAGTATATACATGCAAATATTTCTTAAATATATACATGCATGTGTGTGTATTTATATATACACAAAATAATTATACACACTACACTACACATTTTGGATGCGATTAATCGCGATTAATTTTTTCTCAGCCCTAATATAAACATTTAAGACACTTCACATTTAAGAAAAAGTGCTTTAAGCGTCACTTGATGGCACATCATGACTTATGTTTTAATATTTGTGATTTTGGATTATTGAAAAATGATCATTGTTACAATGGTGCTGTGTGATAATGTAGATAAAATGCACGCCTTGTTTGCACAAACTTCAGGCTGAATAGATTCTAATAACTGTTCTGGATGAATGCTCAATGATTATGTTAATTTGTCAATCTTTTCTAACAGGAAAGGTCAAATCTATGCTGTTTTTACAAAGCACTGACACCAAGATGCTTACCATGACGAATATTAGCAAGCTTATCTCAAACACCACTGCTTGCTGTCAGAGCACTTCAAAGTCATGGAGGGCTGGGTATTCAAATTTTACTTAAAATTAGGTAAGATCCACACATGCTATAAGTGTCATGCTTTAAAATCTAACCTGGCCAAATAGTATATCTGTCAAAATAGCTACATACCAAATCGCTCAACATAATATAATTACAGACATTACTGACTTGTGCTAATGGAGCAAAATACTCTTTAGCCCATTAGATATAGTCATAAAATATTATGTGCCTCAATTTATAATATTCATATTTATAAAGAGAAAAATGGATAGAATACACAAAGTCATGTTCAGATGTTACTGTTCTCATCAAATACAGTACAAACGCAACACATGACAGATGCCATTACCATACGAAACAATTAATCATTATATCATTCGTCATATTTTAAGCTTTTACCAATATTGCACAATAGAATAAATCATTGTACTCGTCAGATTAATGATGAGAAAACTCAGTGGACACAACCAGAATTGAAGCTAGTTAAATTCCGTTACAAAAAAGTACAAAATATCTTGTGTTATTATTATTTTTTTGTCCCTCAAATTCCTGAAATGTGTGTTTAACCAAAGATTACAACGATGTATGCGTTTACACATGTAAGTTTGCATTTGTTAAACTAGTGAATGCTGTGGTGGGTGAAAACACATTATGATTGTATGTTAAACTGTGCTTGTCTTTTTTGTTCTTGTCTAAATGAAGCCAGAATGATTGATACTGAAAACAAAGAAAGGTATATACCTCAGAATCTTTCAGTACTTTAAATACTTTCGATTAGCAGAATCTGCGAATTTTTAGAAACCGTTTTAGATTGTATTACATGTCCAGTTTCAGGTTGAAGGATAATTGGACCGTGTTTGATCCCTATTGTCTGACCCATTTTGATTCAAGATATACATTTTTCTCAAATACTGCATTTTGTAGCATGTAGACTAGTTAATATGGGACATTATTATCAGAGCCTTCAATATCTGTCAAAGTGTCTTTTTTTTACCTCAGTGCTAAACTTTGCCAGTGTCCAAATATATTTCCATAGAGCTCTTTTTAATCTTAAAATCTTATATGCAATGTGTATTTTTTTTTTTTACATTAAGAAATACAATTAACCAAATACCCAAAGACAAATGTTGCTTGACTCTTGATGCACTGCAAATAAAGGATTGTAACCTGGTCTTGATTTTCATTGTCAAAATGTTCTTTGAATGCGTTAACTGTACCTTAATTTACAAACAAAATCTGCTTACATTTTCATGCCTTCATCAAATACAGAGTAAACATTCACAGGCAGGGAAACACACACTTAAGGTCCTGGTGATTGATTGGATAGAGAATGAATGTGAGGGACCAACTTATATAACAAACACAAATGAGGATTGAACACAACTGACACATATTGACTAATAACGAGGAGCGGGAAAACGGAACAAAAGAACACATGATGAACATGAAAACAAACTAAAAGTCCATGATGAAACTAACTGAACATAATGTGACAACGGCATACATTTTTAATGGCAAAAACATTAATTTTGCCATTGATAATAGCAAGCTGTCCAGGCCGGGCCCTGAGGCAGCAAAGCAGCCCCAAAGACCCCTCCACCATACTGTACATTAGGTTGTGATGTGCTTCAAAAATCCAAAAATCACCCAGGGTCTCAAGGCGATTTCCATTTTTTGTAGCCCAAGGACATATTGAACCTACACTAATCCTTTTCCAGTTACATATATGCATAGTCTTGTGTTTTTAAACATTGACCCCTGTTAATATTTAACAGGATCCTGAACCAGCTACATTTTCTCTTTGCTACCCATTTCACTCGGTAAGACACTCATTATTTCTAAATCTCAAACAAAACCACCATTTAAAAACATGAATTATATTTAAATAATAAAGGCATCTCCTAGAATTTTAAAAATGCACCCAGTTTGCCATGTTGTAGATAGTTTGGAAAATGTTTTGCATGTAAATATAATGTACTTATTGTAGTACTGACACAAAATGGGTAATAACTAGGTACTAACCTGAACCTACCCCTAAACCTAACCTTAACCAACATTACATTACTCAGTATTTTCAGTAAAAAAAACTGTTCACTAACTTAAATTCTTTCCAGTATCTTATTGAAAAAAATTAAATTTTACACAATTTTCTTCCTTTTTTTTTTATTTTTTTATTACTTTTAACGAAAAACAGATTTCTTTATAGCATTGTTTGTTACTGTCAATTCTGTTACATACTGTCAAAATTGTTTCTCTACCGTGGTAACATAGTTTGATGGTAACAGAATTGGCAATTTTAAACTTTTTAGCCAAAAACTCCATTTGCTACCATAAATGCTAAGACGACATGTTACTGAAATCACAACTTACTGGTCAGTGATAAATTCTGTTTTCCTTTTGAGTAACGAGTAACAAATAAATTAAAATAATTAAAAATATTAAAAAAAGCAGAAAAAAATAATGACTTTGGACACCAAATGTACCTGCAACTATAGAATCACCCTACCATATCACACACTTTTCACTCATTTCAAAATATCATTAAAACTGACATTTTTGTTCTCAATCAATGTACACAGATGGAAGACCAAAGGAAGCATCGGTTACCATTTTACACGATTCTCTTCATGACATTCGGGCATCTTAACACATCGTCTCCTCTACCAACAGCAGCACCTCTCTTTCATAGGTCTTTTGTGCTGTTATGGAATGCTCCTATTTCCAAATGCCAACAAATGAAGATCCCTCTAGATTTATCGATGTTCCACGTGGTCACCACACCTTCCAGGGTACGCAATCAACCCCTGACCCTGTTCTACAAAAATCGACTTGGGTTTTACCCCTATGTAGACCTCCACTCCTTGAAGGAGAATAACGGTGGCATCCCGCAAAGGGGCAACCTGTCTGCTAGTTTGGAGAAAGCTAAGGAAGAGTTTACCCAGTACATTCCAGACTCAACTGCTGGCCTGGCTGTCATGGATTGGGAAGAGTGGCTTCCAATTTTTGACCAGAATTTGGATGTCAGGGAGATATATAAAGAACTGTCTATCAACTACACCCTGGAGCAGAACGCTTCTCTCAACCTGCAACAAGCAAGCAGCGAAGCCAATCGACAATTCCAGAAGGAAGCCAGATGTTTCATGGAGGAAACTCTGAAGATGGGAATCTATCATCGACCTTGGTACCTGTGGGGCTACTACTTGTACCCAGACTGCAATAACTATAACTTTGAAGAGTCAAACTATACAGGTACTTGTTCAGAGAAGACAAAACAGTTGAACAACGAGCTGCTGTGGCTGTGGGAGGTTAGCACTGCCCTTTACCCCTCAGCATACCTGCCGGTCTCCGTGAGTGGAAGCAGGAGTGCTGCACTGTTCGTACGTCACCAGGTGCAAGAGGCAATGAGAGTGGCAGCCCTGCCAAAACACCACCACACTGCACCGGTCTACGTCTACCTACGGCCTCTCTTAAGAGACCAAAAAGAGCTTTACATGAATGAGGTACAGTATCGAGACTACTGGTTATTATAGGCCAGGGGTGGCCAAACTCTGGCCTGGAGGGCCACTGTCCTGCAGAGTTTAGCTCTAACTTGCCTTAACACTCCTGCCTGGAAGTTTCTAGTATGCCTAGTAAGATGTGTTCAATTTAATTGGGGTTGGAGCTAAACAGGATAGGATTGGACACCCCTATTATAGGCCATAACAGAGCATTGTATTGGCAACTATGGTACACGGAATATAGGAGAGGGATGGGCAACTTCAGTCCTGGATGGCCAAGGTCCTGCAGAGTTTAGCTCCAACCCTAATCAAACACTCTTGAACAAGATTACTAGAAAGCTACACTGATAGAAATTATTTTGTGGTGAAGTAAATACAAGGGGTGTAACAATACATCGATATGGATCGGTGCATCGATCAAACGTCTAACGATGCGATGCATCGATGCCACACATAAAACATCCATACACGGTGCCTTTATTTTGACACTCTCCACATCCTCTCAAAACTTTTCTCAGCTGAAATAGACACCTGACAAGATTGACTGAACCCTTTGTCACAAAAGCCGGCATTTTCCACTGTCAAGGCATCGCGAATTCATGTTTTACAGCAGAAACAACAAGCACCCTTATTGTTTGTGAACAAAACCCGAAAAGTCTGTTTTAGCGAATCGGAGCACAGTATTCAGGTCAGGTGACAAGGCTGCTAGTCACTTTGAAAAGACGCACTAGCTGAGAGGAGTTTCGTCAAAGCTGATTAAAAGTGATCGAGGATGGATTCCAAGTCCAACGAACTTGATGAACCCGTGATATCTTCGGTGCGTAAAAGGAAAATAAAAGCTGAAACTTTTTCACAGAATCTTGCTAAAACAGCACGTTAATGGTGGGAAAAGCTCTCTGTAGCCTATTGCGTGTATGTTAATTCATTGCGTGTACGTCATTGTGTTTTGTCCACCAAATATTGAGATCTCTGCGTTCACATGATCTCTGCTTAACTCCTGATATGGCGTCTCACAAAATACCTATTGTATTAATTACTTAATATTTTTAAGTAAAGAATATACTTTAAAAGTGTGGTTTAATTCAGTGTTATATTGTCTAAGTGAAATGTATTGCAAAGGAAACTTAAGCTAAATAGATATTACTCAACCTTTTACTACAAATACTTATTTTCTTTGTTACTTTCACTTTACTTAGTTAAGTAGAGTTTACTTTACTCACATGTCAATTTAAAGTAAATTTCACATATGGAATTTTTTTCATAAAACTTGCCAAATAACTTTTTTCCCCTTCTCCAGTGTAGGCAGGTGAGTTTTAATCAGGGTTGGAGCTAAACTCTGCAGGACAGTTGAGAACTGAAGTTGCCCATTCCTGGTCTAGGACAAGGTTGTCAAAACCTATTCCTGGAGAGCTAATAGACCTTATTCAGAGCAGTGCCATGACAGGTATGAAAGTGAGGCTGTGAGGGGTAGACTTACTGTGTTTTCAATGGCATCTGCTGTAAAAAGCTGTATAAAGCTCCTAGATTACTTACAATTTTCCACAGCTTATATGTCGGGAGTTTTTTGTCAACTGAAATTTCTTGAAAAGATATTTTTCCAGTGTTTCATGAGCAGAACAATCCAAAAACACATTAAATAACAGTACAACCCATTGAAGAGATGCATGTCTGTCCCTCACAGCCTCGCTTTCATTCCCATTCACAGCGCTGCTGTGAATAAGGTCTATGGATTGCAGAGTTTAGTTCCAAATTACTCCAACACACCTGCTTGGAAGTTTCTTGTAAGCCTGGAGACCTTGATTGTGGTCCAGGTGTGCAAAATTGGGGTTGCAGTAAAACTCTGCAGAATAGTAACTCTCAGGAGCAGGATTGGACACCCTTAGGCCACATATGTTACTTGCAGTAATAGGCTATCTGTTTCTCTCTAGTTTGACTTGGTCAGCAGTATTGGTGAGAGTGCAGCTCTGGGGGCTTCTGGGGCTGTGCTGTGGGGCGCTAGTGCTGATTACAACGACAAGGTAATTTTTCTCTTAAATGGGCATCCAAAAATGGTTGTTCTATGGCGGGGGTGTCCAAACTCAGTCCTGGAGGGCCACTGTCCGCTTCAACTTGCCTCAACACACCTGCCAGGAAGTTTCTAGTATGCCTAGTAAGACTTTGATTAGCTGGTTCAGGTGTGTTTAATTGGGGTTGGAGGAAAACTCTGCAGGACAGTGAGCAATCCCTCCAGGAGCAGAATTGGGAACCCCTTTTCTATGTTGTTCCAAAGCCATATTATTTTCTTTCTTCAGTAAAACAAAATATGATGTTCTGTGGAATATTCTTGCTGCCGAGCTCAAAACTTGTCTCACATCGCAATCACATTTAGGCCTACATCTATTTGATTCTAAATAAGGCAAATCAAGATACTCAATTGCAGGTTTGGCATCGATGACAATTGGTAGGGGTGTAACAGTACACAAAAATTATGGTTTGGTACATGCAAAATATTTGAGCAAAATGTATACTTTATTTAGACTTATTGTTTTCCCATTCTATTGTGTCTGTTTGACACGTTTGTGTGCATTGGCAATTGTTCAGTGAAGTCTGTGAAGTTTAATGGAGGAGACTTGCTTTAAACTCTATGCATAGGAGTTAGCTGAAGTGCTTAATACAAAGCAAGTCTAAAAGTTTAGGACTCTGATTGTGTATTTTTAATCGGAGCTGACTCTGAATCATCCGCTATCGCATATCACAAATATATTGATATACTATATTGATATACCTTATAATGTCGAGATACTGCCCAGCCCTAACGATTGGTCACAAATTCCATGATGTTTCCATGATCCATTGATGTTTTTTTAAAACTTGAAACGTGACTAGTCGTGAAGCGCCATATTTGTATTACACAAAAATATGGGATTTGAGAGCAACGACTCACTTTATTTTGATCTACATATAAATCTATTATATGGATTCAGAAGACTTGGAATATATAAGTTTTATGGACCACTTTTTATGGTACTATAATATCATTAGAGCAATGATCTACAGTGAAAGAAAATAGTATGTTTGTGGAACAACATGAGCATGAATAATTTTTAATATTGTGTGAAATTTCATATTTTAATGCTTCTTATTCCTTTCAGACCTCTTGTGAAGCCTTGTCTACATACCTGTCTGACACTTTAAACCCCTATATCGCCAATGTCACCTCTGCAGCCCATTTATGCAGCAAGAGTCTCTGTCAAGGCAATGGACGTTGTGTCCGCAAAAACTACAACTCAGACGATTACCTCCACGTTAGTTCAGAAAGCCACCAAATCCGTAGGAAAGATGGGAAATATGTGGTCACAGGTAGCCCTTCCCCAAGTGATTTCACTTACTGGCAAAATAAATTTACCTGTCAGTGCTATGAAGACAGAAAGTGCACAGCTACGATACCGTCTTTTTAACAGAAAATGTTCTAGAATAAACAAACAAATTTAGTGTATTTGAAAAGAGTATAATTAATTTAGTTACTTTATAATTTGGCAGATAAGCATACTGACATGAGCACATGAGACATTACATGACATGAGTAGCCTATGTCAGAAGCTGTCTTAACTAAAAAGTGACTGAATATAACATGCAATAAATACATTTGCTTTTGCAAGTAAAAAATCTGTTCTTGTAGGATATCAGTTGCAGCTACATCAACATTTTTAATAATTTGCTCTGAGACGACAGAAACTCTGACTTCAACATGACCACTACAGTGTAACATGTGACCAAATTATGCAACAATTTAACATTATATATGAACAGTTGTAGACTTCATAGTGTCTGGATGTCTGGATAGTGTCCAGAGCACATGAATTTGTCATTCTGCAGTCTATTAAAATTGTCTAATGATGTCACAAAATGTCAAACCATCACGATATTAAACAACTTTTGATAACACTATACACACTCAGACACAAGTTGTGTCATTACAATGCAACGCTCAATCATCATCATCAAGTTACTTTACATCTAAAAATTATACATCTGAAATGACAAACCTGCAACTTTTTCAAACTGCCGTGTTTCTTCTCCTCACTTATCATGTCAGACACCAGGCAGACATTTGGTGTCACGGACATGTTCCACGCTTCTCCTGAACGTTAACCTGTAGACCTCACATAAACATGTTCCACACATGTACAGTAAGCCATGTATTTCTCACAGCATTGAGAGAAGCTAGTAATCTACTAAGCTAGTAGTCAGTAGTCAGAAGCTAGTAGTCTACTTCATCCCCTTGTGTTTTATGAATTGTTTTACCCAAGAGGTAGCCGATTTCTGTAACAACCACTAGTCGTCGCTGTCTCGACATTGAATACACACTTACCGTATTCTAAACTAGGCCGTATAGGCTATCTGTAGAATACACTATCTTATAACCCAACGGGGCAATTTAATCTTTAAGAGCAAAGGTGGCTTTACACAGTTGGTAAAACTATTAAAGGAGAACTCCGGTCAATTTTAACATTGAGCTCATTTTTTTGTAGTTTTGGAGTGCTGTCAGTACAGAGAAAAACGACAAAAATCGGTGTTTCCGACACCGTGTTATCCTCTTTTTAAAATTCGCACCCTGTTGACTTCAATGGGGCAAGTTCTAAACCTGCTTTTAGCCTCTTAACATCCTTGATTTGTCATTACAAGTGCACAGCCATGTGAGTGGTGTTATTAAGAGTGACCACGGTCAATCTGACTGCAGATGTGATATTAATAAAAATTATGTTAATTCAGTCAGCTCACATACCTGTATTTACTTCCTGTTTTCGGTCGAAGTCCACAGTAGTCAATTGTCGAGTTTGTGCGCGCGATCATTGGTAACTAAATGATGTTCAACATCTGATTCGGATGAACTATCCATTTGAGCTGATATTCTCAAAACACCACACAGCACCGTCATCGGCTGACAGCTGACAGTCTGAGTCTGAGTCTACTGTTGCTTTGTTACCAATGATCGCGCGCGCGAACTCGACAATCGACTACTGTGGACTTGGTGTAATGGTGTGTAATGATTCATTGAGTTCGACTCCCAAGACAAGACGATGCTCACCCGACTGGCCAATAGGAACGTTCCAATAGGAAAAAAAGAACGTGGTCCTGCCCATGACACAATTTTCACAGCGAAAGCAAAATCCTGACAAGAGAGCAAAAAATTGCATTGAGAGCAAAGAAAAGCGGTTTGAGAGAAACACACTGATAGCAAAAAATATTTAAGATTTTTTTTTTCAAAGTATTTTGAGAGAGATTTTTTTCTCAGAAATAATTTAAAAAATTTCAAATGTATATTTTTTTATGTTCTATGAGAAAATACTTTCTCTCAAAACTTTTTTTAGTCTCAAATATTATTTTTTGCTATTGATATGAAAACGTTTTCTCTCAAATATATATTTTTTTCTCATGAAATGCTTTTTTTGCTATCAGTGTGATAACTTTTTCTCTCAAATTGTTTTTTTTTTGTCTCAGATCATTTATTTTCTCGCATGTAATAAAGACACAATTATAGCTCCATACCTATAGGCCTACAAGCAGTTTGATGACACACTTCTGAAAAACCCGATTGGCTTAACATTTCCTCTGACAATGATTGCTCATTGATGCAAACGAGGCAAATCTTTATTTGGTAAATTAAAAATTTACCTGAATTCAACCTAATACTTAATATTTTATCAACATTGAATAGCTCATATTTATTACCATTTGTTACTTAGCTATCCCTGACTGTAGATGGCAGTGTGGTTACGTCACACGGTCACAGCTCTACAGCTAGTCCATTACTCACATAGGCCTACTGATCTCTAAGTATTTTAGTAAAGCTACATTTTTATTTTGAATCTGAGGTTCCAAAACGTTACTAAATTGTAAGCATTTTACATAACACAGGTCTCTAATGGCAGACTACCACCAGTTTGTTTCCAATTCACTCAACAAATCTCGAAAAAGATTTAGAAATAGGCTACCCCCACCCCAAAAAATGCATCTGTAACGTGTGTGCCATTAAGACCAGGCGTATGTTTTGAACTGAAACTGCAACATCAACATGATCAACAAAAGAGCCTGCAGTGACCGCCTGTGACAGGCATAGTGTTCTGCCTCTGAAGGGGGGTCCGCGCTTCTACAGGGTGACATGACGCAAATGTCCCAGGACAGACAAAAGACAGCTTTATTGAGTATCCAAACAGAGACTGGCTGCAACAGTGACTCTATAAAATAAAGGAAAACATGCAGCTAAAAGGCACGGGTGAGAAAATGCAAGTCAGCTGTTGGGAAATGTGTGGGCATGAACATGAAAATTATAATCTACAAATATCAGTTTCAATTCAATAAATGAGTGCAAAACACATTTACAAAAATAACACAATATCAGACATTTTTTCATATGATACTTTTTATGGAAGCTTGTTTTTGTCGAAGAATAAAATAAAAAGGTTTTTTTTTTCAGAATTGCTAGCCAAACCTAACAATTATGTCTCAGTTCTGACGGGGGAAAATCGGAATTGTAGGATATAAACATGCTATAGCCTACATTTTTTATATATTTTTTTTAAAATTGCATTCGCATGATTGTGGATTTCACAGAAGGTTGCAGTCAATTGGAGTGCAGTAGATTTCTCTGATGCATTGTCGATGCCTCGGGTCAAAATGCGGGCTGTCATATTGCTCTAACAAGGATTTGTAGTGTTTATAGCTCCCCTTTACGTCGACCTACTGACATAGATTCTGAACCCTGCCTTTGAGGCCATCTGTCAGACTCACTTTAGTTATAACCTCCCCAAAACACATGCGAATTCCCAAAAGACTATGTTGCATCTTTCAACATTAAAGGGGGGGTGAAACACTCAGTTTCACTCAATCTCATGTTAATCTTGATTACCTATAGAGTAGTATTGCATCCATCATAACTCCAAAAAGTCTTTAGTTTTACTATATTTATAAAAGAAAGATAGGCTGTACCGAGTCTTTCCGGAAAACCCGAGCGGGTGGAGGCGTGCCGTGTGGGCAGAGATAAATAACCACGACACGAGTGCGCGAAGCTTTTGCGTTGAGAGCGTCTGGAAGCTGTGACATCAGAAAATAAACCATGGCTAACAATCAGATTCAGCCATATATTTTTGATCCAGAATCAGATCCCGAGGCTGAGATTGAAGACGAGCAGCAGCAGCAGCAATGACTACAGCAGGACGTCTCTATGTGGTGTGTAGGCCTACTGGAACTGTATAACTTATATTTGCTTAGCAGTTTTTGTAAATGACTAATTTACACACACACACACACACACACACACACACACACACACACACACACACACACACACACACACACACACACACACACACACACACACACACACACACACACACACACACACACACGTTCCATCGATACATTAACTGTACGTGATCATGTTGTTTACTTGCTGTGCTTACACGCCGATAGTTAACAACACACAGACATTTGAAGCAGTTTTACTCACCGCCTGCGGTTCCAACGCACGACCGTGAACCTTTATCGTTGGGACTGCTCCATCTTTAAGTATTAGGCGATCTGCAAATCCGGCGTCGAACTGGGCCTTGTTTTTTAAAACTATTACCGCCGAAATGAAGGGAACAAACAAGAACACTTGCACAACTCCGTTGCTGCTCTGGAAAAACAAAATCCATCCACAGGTCCCTTAACGCTGGGTTCTTTGGAAATTTGTGCAGTGTTGTCTTGCCCTGGCAACCAAAAACACACTTTTTGGTGCCATTTTTTTATTGCAGCGCAGCCGATGCACATCGCTCTGATGAGCATAAGCGTATTCTCGCAGGCACTAGGCTACAGCTGCGGAGTAGCCCAAGAGTGCAGTCTGGACGATGGGGCGGGGCGGCACTTTTAGGTGGGGCGACACGTGTCGCTCCGCCCACCCTCAATTTGATTGGTTTATAATACCGCAATTATTGGTGTGTAGACGATTCAAGTCTGAGCATGCGCATTCTTTTATGTACGAATGGTACGAGTTTATGAATGATCTACGATGCTGTTTGGCCATATACTATATTAAGTGATAAATAACCATTGCGATTTCAGTAACGATCAATTGGATAATGTTTTGATGAACTTACGAATCAAGTTAGATGAAGTTACTGTCAAAATGTATTTGTATAGCGCTCAATTCACTTCGTTTCAAAGCAGCTTTACAAAAAGTCTTATTGTAAGCGAGCAGTTGTATGGATGGCGTCGGCGATATCACAAAATATGTTGCTGATAAATGATACACTGTTTGAGATTTAGCCAAGCTATACTGTATTAATTTACCCTGCAGACAAGTCAGTGCCACTTTTGGTGGATAATCAGCATGACTGAAATGACTGGCATATCAAAGGAGAGATAGTTTCTTTATAGGCTGATTTAGACAATAATTTTCCGCATGTCATGCAGGGCTCCGTAGTTTTACATCATTCGTTTGCTTCTTCGTTTTTTCATTAGGATCCGTGAATAAACACAAACTCGGGATTTTACACAAATGATGATAATTCCCTGTATTTCAGTAACATCGGATACATTTATTTTATTTTTAAGCAAAACCACGGTGACAAATAAGAGAATAATAGGCAACCAAATAGCACAAGCCCTGGCCATTGGGTTTTGTGCGTACAATGGAAATAAAATCCGTGCAGCGCTGCAATGTTTTTTTGTTTTTTTACTAAAACAGATGTTATTAGGTCGATCTATAGCAAATATTATAATGTGCTCAAGAGCGTATAACTATAAGCAATAGGCCTAGTACATGTTCATATCACTTCTCTGCTGGGTATTTTATTTATTTTATTATATTATAATTGCACAGATTTACAGCAGTGGGGTTTTTATGGTTATTGTAGCTATGCGAGTAATATTTAAAACCATTTTTATCCCGTAGCCTACTATACGATGATTAAAACATGAACACGCAATGCTATGGTGGATACATAAACAATTCGATTTTTAATATCTGATGTCAGCCAGATAGACAGTCGTATCCCTTTACGTTAACCGGTTGACACTTATTAGAAAACATGAATCTTGTTTTCTGAAACATGAAAACTATAACATACAGAACCAATAGGCCCTCATATTTTATGAACAGGTAAACAACCAGGAAACATGTTTGCCATTAAAAATTTTATTTACACTTTGTACCAAATAATGCAAGCATCGGACAACAAATGTCGTTTAAAATGACAACAAAAAATGGTTGTGCTTTAGAATTTAAAATCAGCTGCTTACATTCTTGTTACAGTGAATAATCATAATTTGCGTAAAATCCAGAGTTTGTGCTGATCCACCGATCCTGATAGAAATATGAAGAAGCCAGTGAATGACGTGCTAATGTAAAACATCTCCCTGAAGTAGCCTACAGGTGCCGTCACCAAGCGTTCGTTTTTAAACAATAACTTCATCTATTCTGTGCCTTAAGTAGGCCTATAATAAAGTATTAGCCAATAGATCATAACAAAAAATACCATGGCAAACCGATAATAAGATACGATTAAAGTTAGCATTTTATATTTCTTTACGGCCAAATCATTCACAAAATCGTACATAAAAGAATGCGCATGCTCAGACTTGAATCGTCTACACCAATAAGATTGCGGTATTATAAACCAATTAAATTGGGGGTGGGCGGAGCGACACGTGTCGCCCCGCCTAAAAGTGCCGCCCCGCCCCATCGTCCAGACTGCACTCTGGGGTACTACGAGCTGCGTGCGCGCCCTTCCGGGAGGCGAATTTTGTTTTTGCCGGGTGGTAGGGGAAGACTCATTAATATTCATTGGGGAACTCATCCCTGATTGGTCTGATGACCTACCCCTAACCCCGCCCTAAACCTACCCGTCACTGGGGGTCTGATGACCTACTCCTAACCCGCCCTAAACCTACCCGTCACTGGGGTTAAGACCAATCAGGGAATGAATATTAATGAGTCTTCCCCTACCACCCTGCAAAAAAAAAATTCGCTTCTGGGAGAAGTGCACTTATGACCCATATAACGAAATTCCGGCGCCTCTGACGTCACACACGAACGTTTTCGAAAAAAACTTTCCGAAACTTGTGACAAACCAGAAGGAGTATTTTTGGAACAGAAATACTCCATCAAACTTACAACTTCATTTTTGAAACTTTGTCCATGTTTAGCATGGGAATCCAACTCTTTAATAGTGTAAAAAAATCACTATGCATGAAATAGCATTTCACCCCCCCCCCCCCCTTTTTAAAGGGATAGTTCACCTAAAAATGAAAATTCTGTCATCGTTTGCTCACCCTCATGTCGTTCCAAACCTGTCTGATTTCTTCCGTGTAACACAAAAATATAATTTTACAGAAAATACTGGTCATTTATTCAATGCATTTAGGCTACAGTATGGTAAACGTAAGTCTTCTGATGTCATATGATAGTTTTGTGTGAGGAATAGACCAAAACTCATTAATCAATGTTTTCCTGGCACGCCCATGAGTGAGGAAACAATGTCCGATTCGTTGTCAAATGTCGATGGTGAATCAATCTTTTGAGTGAAATCTTTTCAGTGAATCGGTTGATCCGGTTCACAAATGGTCTGAATATGTGTGTCCAAAAATCATTAATTCTCAAATCATTAATTCTCTGTATATTCATACGCTTTATATTCGCTTTTGAATCAGATTTCTAGAGTTCAACCAAGTGGTCCTGTTTGTTAAAAAGATAGTTCGCCAAAAAAATAAAAATACTGTTATCAATTAGTCACCCCTAAGTCGTTTCAAACCCATACGTTTTTTTTTTTAATCTTCGAAACACAAATGAATATATTTGAAATTAAATCTGAGAAATTTCTGTCCCTCCGGAAAGTTTTTCCACGAGAACAAACCTCATTGGCTCTCGCACATCAAGCAAGCATGCCTGAGATTCTTTTTACCAAATTTGATTGCTGATTAATATTTATATGTAAATAAAAGCCTGGGATGACAGAATTAATTTTTTTTGGGTGAAGTAACTCTTCAAGATCAAGGAAAAGATGAGTTATGTTTTTCATATATATCGTTTGACTACAGAAGTGTTGTAAATGACAAGTACATAAAGAATAAATGGCAATTAATGGCTTTTGCACTTATCTTGAATATCACTTATCTTGAATAATTGAATGTTATTTATTTATTCGCCTATTGTAGAAATAATATTGTGGACATACTACATCAAATGACCCCCCAGGTATAGGGATATTTATTAAAGGAATAAAGTTGGTCTGTGATGGCCTGAAATAATTTTTGTAAAATTAATTTTACTCTAGCTCTAGCATACAAATGAATTATGACACATGGTCAGTGTTTTGCCCTTGAGTTATATGATTCATAATGCCTGTTAAACAAATGTCTGAGGACTTCAGTGGACTAAAACACCTCTGACTAATCACACAAGGGGAACGTTGACCTACTTTTAGGACGTTCCCGTTTGACGTTCTCTCGGTTCCATTTGATTTTCTTTCTCAGATGTCTTTTTATATGTCATGGTTATATAGTTGTTTCTTCTCTCAAAGGGATAGTTTCTCAAAAAAGTCATTTATTCACCCTCAAATTGTTCCAAACATACACTCTAAAAAATGCTGGGTTGTTTTAACCCAACTTTGGGTCAAATATGGACAAACCCAAATGTTGGGTTTAAAATGTAATGTAAAATTCTAACCCAACGGCTCGATTTGTCCATATTTTACCCAAAGTTGGGTTGAAACAACCCAGCACGTTTCAGAGTGTATGGATTTCTTTCTTCTGCTGAACACAAAAGAATATATTTTGAAGAATGTCGGTAACCAGACAGTTGACGGTAGCCATTGAATTCGATAGTATTTTTTCTATGGAAGTCAATGGCTACCGTCAACTGTCTGGTTACCGACATTCTTCAAAATATATTCTTTTGTGTTCAGCAGAAGAAAGAAACTCATGCAGTTTATTTAGGATAACTTGAACGAACAAACATAAAAATGGTGTATAAAGATGGCCATTAAGCTTACCAATGGTACAGTGGAATAAAACTTGACCAAGACACATGGCAAACATGAGGGCTTAAATACACACAAGACTAATGACAAGACAATTGGGACACCTGTGAACAATGAAACAATGACAACGTGACACATCAGACAAGGGAACACATGGCAGGATCACATGGCTTGAACAGGGGATTAAGTGACAGACATGAAGGAGGAATGTGAAACGTACTCGGTTACTAACGTAACCTCGGTTCTCTCTAGAGAGGGAACGAGTACTGCGTAATAGCTTACGCTATGGGGAAAACTCTTTTCATCGAGACATTGAAGCCAAAAAAATTATCCTTAATTTTTAATCAATGTAAAGCGCTTTGCAGCAGCAAGCAGACCTTAGGCGAGACAGCTCGCGAGCCTATTGGCTGACTTGCGGCAAAAGCAGCAGCCTATCGAGAGCAGCTCTGCGTGACGTCATGACGAATGGGGGCACTTCGCGCCCATTTCGTCACGTCCCGCCAGAAAGGGCGTGGTCTCGCCGTATAAATAAGCTCGATATCCTGCTATTCACTGATTTTTCATCGCCGAAGCGAACCAGAGCGTATTCCAAGCACGGCAAGATACGCAGTACTCGTTCCCTCTCTAGAGAGAACCGAGGTTACGTTAGTAACCGAGTACGTTCTCTTACGAGAGTATCTCTCGTACTGCGTAATAGCTTACGCTATGGGGAACACAGTGTAACACGCCGTGCTGATAAGGATCCAACACCACAGTCCCAGGGGCAAAGCCCGGGGCCCATGCAGTGCATAATCACAATACACTCACCGAGAGTAAAAAAGGAGAGGCTGGAAGCATTTCTCCCTATAGATAAGCCCACAGGGGCACCATATGACCGTTAAACCACGCAGCCAGGGTGAAAGCCTTCAGCCTGAACTGGGTGGCCCTACTTGTGCCAGTACTCATGGAGCTGCTGCATCAGTCTGAACGATGCGCAGGCCAAACACTCAGCATCCGAGCCGCACAGCGGGCAGATAGCACTGAAGTTTAAATAGCCAAAAGCTTAGCTTGTAAGGCAGGCACCTCCAGGTTGTAGTATTTTATAAATGTAGACGGCGAGGCCCAGCCCGCGGCCGTACAGATATCTTGCAGGGTGACCCCGCTAGACCATGCCCACGACGAGGCCACGCCTCTTGTGGAGTGCGCCCTGACACCCAAGGGGCACTGCAGGCCCTTTGAAGTGTAAGCCAGCGCAATGGCATCAACTATCCATCTGGATAGGCTCTGTTTCGAAGCAGCAAGTCCCTTGGAACGCCCACTGAACGAAACGAAAAGCTGCTCGGTCTGTCTGAACCCAGACGAGCGGGACACATAAGCTCTTAATGCCCTAACTGGGCAAAGAAGATTCGCATCCTCCTCCTCATTGATAACCGGAAGGGCAGACAGGGAAATCACCTGAAATCACCTTAGGTTTGAGTATGACCTTTGAGTCATTAGGCCCAAACTCCATACATGACGCGCTTACAGAAAGCGCCTGTAAGTCCCCTATGCGCTTCACTGAAGCGAGAGCCGTGAGGAACACCGCCTTGAAAGACAGGTGCTTCATGTCCGAAAACTGGATCGGCTCAAATGGGGCACCCTTCATGGCCTCCAAGACCATGGAAAGGTCCCATGACGGGACTGAAGGGGGCCTGGGGGGGTTTAGCCTCCTGGCTCCTCTTAGGAAACGCACGACAAAGTCGTTCTTCCCTAGCGACTGGCCAGACACCGGTTTTGCAAACGTTGCTATGGCCGCCACATAGACCTTGAGCGTGGATGGGGTCCTGCCCTTATCCAGCAGCTCTCGAAGGAAGGACAGTACCTCCGTAACCCCGCAGTCCACTGGCGAAAAGCCTCGGGCTTGACACCAGGCAGAGAACACTGACCATTTCGAGGAGTAGAGCCGTCTAGTAGACGGAGCTCTAGCCTGCGCGATCGTGTTCAGCACTCCCTCTGGGAGGCTAGCGGGTACCCGTTGATGGCCCATGCGTGCAGGGACCACAGATCCGGGCGAGGATGCCAAATCGAGCCCTCCGCCTGAGAGAGGAGGTCTCTCCTCAACGGCACAGGCCATGGAGCAGCGCTGGTCAGCTGCATCAGGACAGGGAACCAAGCCTGGTTCGTCCAGAGCGGAGCTACGAGCAGCACTGGGCATCCGTTTTCCCTGATTCGTTCCAACACCTGGGGCAGGAGCGAGACCGGGGGAAAAGCATACAGAGGACAGCGGGGCCAGACATGGGCCAGCGCGTCCTTGTTTTTCGAGAAAAACTTCGGGCAGTGAGCGTTTTCGTGGGACGCAAATAAGTCCACCTGCGCTCTGCCGAATGTTTCCCACAGCAGCTGGACCGTCTGCGGGTGCAGCGACCATTCCCCTGCTGGTACATTGTTCCTGGACAGTCTGTCCGGTCCCACATTTAGGTGACCGGGCACATGCGCTGCTCTCAGCTCTCAGGCTGTGCTGAGCCCAGACCAGGAGGCGTTCCGTCAGCCTGTAAAGGTTTCGAGACCTGACGCCACCCTGGCGATTTATATACGCCACCACTGACATGTTGTCCGACCGGACTAAGACGTGGTGGCCTCTTATCTGGGGACAGAAGCGCCGCAGCGCTCTGTCGACTGCTATCATCTCCAAGCAGTTTATGTGAAGGAGCTTCTCCCGCTCTGACCATAGGCCAGCTAGCGGTCTGCCCTCGAGCAGCGCCCCCCACCCCGAGGTGGAGGCGTCCGTAGACACCACCTTTACACTCGAGGCGGTCCCCAGACTCACACCTGACTGGTACCAGGTGGACACCTTCCAAGGTCTCAGAGCTGAAACGCACTGCTGGCCGACCCTGAGGCGAAACAGACCCGTGGTCCATGCCCGGGGCGGAACCCGTGCTTTCAGCCACATCTGCAGCGGGCACATGCGAAGCAGGCCCAGCTGGAGTACAGAGGCCGCTGAGGCCATTAGGCCCAGCATTTTCTGAAACCTTCTGAGTGGGACTATAGAGCCGTGGCGGAAGGATTTCGCGACGCGCTGAATATTTAGTCCGCGCTCCGGTGACAGGCGTGCCGTCATGGATAGCGAGTCTAACACTGTTCCCAGAAAGGGAATTTTCTGGCTGGGAGACAGTGCACTCTTTGCCCAATTGACCGTGAGGCCCAGCTTCTCGAGGTGCTCGAGTAATGTGGCCCTGTGTTCTATGAGCTCCGATTGTGATCGAGCTAGAACCAGCCAATCGTCCAAGTAGTTCATAACTCGCATGCCCCGAAGTCTCAGGGGAGCGAGAGCCGCGTCCATGCACTTCGTGAATGTACGTGGTGCTAGGGACAGGCCAAACGGCAGGACTGTGTATTGATATGCCTGGCCCTCGAATGCGAATCTCAAGAATCGCCTGTGATGGGACGCAATTTGTATTTGGAAATAGGTGTCTTTCAGATCTATTGACATAAACCAGTCCCCGTGGCGCACTTGCGCGAGGATTTTCCTGGTCGTAAGCATCCTGAACTGGCGCTTCACAAGCGCTCTGTTCAGCTGTCGCAGATCTAGAATGGGTCTGAAACCCCCATCTTTTTTCGGTACCAGAAAATATCTGCTGTATAAGCCCCCCTCGCTCTGAGCCTGAGATAAGGGTTCTATGGCCCCTTTGCTCAGTAGTTTCGCTATCTCGGCTCGAAGTAGATGAGATACTTCGTTTCCCACCGTAGTCTCGACGCGCGCCGTATAGCGGCGGGGGCGTCGAGCAAACTGTAGCGAATAGCCTCTCTTTATAGTGTTCAGCACCCATTCCGATACCCCGGGAAGCTTTGACCACGCGTCCGCGTGAATAGCTAGAGGTAGAATGGAAACCGGGCTCTGGCCGCGACAAAGCGGCAGCTCGAGAGCCCCGGTGTCCTGAGAACACGACGCCGTGTTTACAGCGTCTGAGGCGGGGGGCGCGCTGATCACAGCGGGCAGCCTGGCCGCACTCAGCCTCTCTATGGCGGGACTCGCAACGAGAGTGAGCGGGGCGAATCCCGTGGGATTCGGCATGTCTGCGGGGAAATGTGGGCGCGATAGTACGGGCACATTTACTGCACTGCACATGCTTTCGGCTGGAGCCGATTGGATGTGTGTTGGTTTCGTTTTTACAGAAACCAAGGGACACGCGGCGTGTAGTGTAAGCGGGCAATGTATGGGCGCATTCACTACATTGTTTGCACAATCTAACTGGGTCGATTTTATGTGTGCAAGCCCTGCACCGTGGCGGGCTGTGTCTGGGTGTGGGAATGGGCACTGGGGCGTGGGCATTCTTACAACACACATAACACCATCGGCCGTGGCCGGGACACCAGAAAATACACTCTTTATTGGATTTATCTGGGTAGCCGTAAAAACGGCTTTTGTGTGCAGGCAAGCGGGCTGAGACACCGGCTGCTTCGCTGCTAAATACGCTGGGACAGTCATATCGCATGGGACTGAACGAGCGAGGAGTTTTGGTGGAAATCCGGCCGCAGCGGGATCTGAACACCGTCGTTTTCCTAGAGTGGCTAGGAAAGCTTCGAGGCCTCGGGCTTGAGCTCAATCCTCGGCCGGGGCCCGCGCTGAGGGGGGCGGCGTCCAGCAGAGCGAGAGCGCGGTCTCTGGTCTCGGGCCTGGCGGCGCTGTGAAGCGGCGGCGGCGGGCGGTGCATGCTGCGGCTGAGAGCTGCGAACAGGCGGCTGTTTAGGGCGACCTGAAGCGGAGCTCGAGCGCTTCAGGAGGAAGTGCTTCATGGCCTGCGAAGTCTTCTGCACCTCAGTGTATCTGTCCGCGAAATCCTTGACGGCAGATCCAAAGAGGCCCGCTGGAGAAATGGGCGCGTCGAGGAATACAGAGCGCTCGGCTTCCGTCATCTCTGACAGCGTCAACCATAGATGTCTCTCGGCGACGGCGAGAGAGGCCATATTCCGCCCCATGGCCTGTGCAGCGGCTTTAGCGGCGCGTAGAGCGAGATCCGTAGCGCTCCGCAAATCCGCCACGCAGATAGCCCCGGGTCCTTCCTCGTCCAGTTTAAGGAGAAGGTCAGCCTAGTAGATCTGCAAGACAGCCATCGTGTGCAGCGCTGAGACTGCTTGTCCGGCGGCGGTGTAAGCGCGCCCGTGCAGCGATGACGTCACCCGGCAGGCCTTAGATGGGAGCGTTGTCTGCGCGCGCCGTCCAGCAGAGGGCGGGCAGAGATGTGACGCTACCGCTACCTCCACCGGAGGAATGGAGGTGTACCCTCTATCTCCCGCACCGTCGACAGTGGAGAATGCCGCGGAGACAGAGGTACGCAGCCTGGCGGAGAATGGGGCGTTCCACGACTTGGAGACTTCGTCGTGAAGTTCGGGGAGGAAAGGGGCGGCCCTGGATTTAGACGGAGCCTCGTCCTTCCCGAGGAAGCGTCCGTCTAGCCTGTTGCGGGGTGGGAGCGTGGGCGCTTCCCACTCGAGGCCGATGCTTTCCACGGCCTGGGTGAGCAGACGCATCAGCTCAGCCTCAATGCCGGCTCTCTTCCCGGGGGGTTGGCTGGAAACGTCAGCGGGGGGGAGGTCCGCGGAGCTCGCCCAATCCTCGCTGTCAGAAGCCACGAGAGAGCATACCTCAGGTTCGTCGAACTCAGGGGCGGACGCGGCGGCAGACGGCGGCCGTTGTCCATCCGGGAGCGACTCTGGTGAAGCCGGCGAAGCAGGCGGGCGAACCGGCGAGCTTTGGCGGGCTGGAGAAGGCTCGGGAGCGCGCTGGGCGCGGCGCTTCTTGCGGCGCGGCGCCACGGAAGGCTGGGAGGCGGGCTCAGAGAACGATGCCAGGCGAGTCCTCAGAGTCACCATGGGCAAAAGCTCGCAGTGGGGGCATCCGCCGTCAGCGAGCGCGATAGCCGCGTGATCTTCACCCAGGCAGGACACGCAGATGACATGACGGTCCTCGCCGCAGAGTTGGGCGCGGCACGAGCCACAAGAAGGCATCTTTAAAGAGACGCAGCTCTTTTTGGGAGAAGTATGTGTTGCGTCACGTAAGCAAACACACACTCTCAGCAGAGAAATACAATGCAATTGAAAGGATATAATACGCCGGAAAGCGCAGCAGGTACGGCGGCTGAAGGCGGCGATGCCAGCGACTCCAGGCTCAAGGCACGTCCCGCTGAAGGCTACAGGTCGACGGCGCGGCTTCTCAATCCAGATCCAGCGATGCGTGAGCTTCGCTGAAGAGTTGAAAAATCAGTGAATAGCAGGATATCGAGCTTATTTATAGGGCCAGACCACGCCCTTTCTGGCGGGACGTGACGAAATGGGCGCGAAGTGCCCCCATTCGTCATGACGTCACGCAGAGCTGCTTTGCCGCAAGTCAGCCAATAGGCGCACGAGCTGTCTCGCCTAAGGTCTGCTTGCTGCTGCAAAGCGCTTTACATTGATTAAAAATTAAGGATAATTTTTTTGGCTTCAATGTCTCGATGAAAAGAGTTTTCCCCATAGCGTAAGCTATTACGCAGTACGAGAGATACTCTCGTAAGAGAACATAACCAAATCGTGACATAAGGTAAATGACAATTTTTTATTTTTTTTTTGGGGGGTGAACAAGTTGTTTCAAACCTTTACGAATTTCTTTGTTCTGCTGAACACAAAAGATATTTTGAAGAATATGGGTAAAGAGACAGCTCACGGTAGCCTCTGACTTCCATATGGAAATAATAGAGTCCATGGTGTCCATCAACTGTCTGGTTACTGACATTCTTCAAAATATCTTATTTTGTGTTCAGCAGAAGAAAGAAACTCATACAGGTTTGGAACAACTTGAATGCGAGTAAATGATGACAGAATTTTCATTTTTGGGTTTAGCATATTGAGCGCACGATATAATAATTTGTTTCCTTGTTTTACTAAATAGTTGTAACGTTTCTGGGCTGTAGAAAGTGCACAACGAAGGATATGCAGAAAAACAAGGTATTTAATAGTAAACTCAGGAGTACACATTCACACAAACCGACCAGGATAGAACAGAACAAGGAGTATAAATACACAAGCAGACTAAACAAGGAACAGCATTGGAAAACATAGAGACTAACAAGAACAGGTGCAGACAAGACAGAACTTAATTGTGAGAATAGTAAGATATAATCATTCATTTCCTCGATTTAGTAAACCATGGCCACGATTTAGTAAAACAAGGGAATGAATGATTATATTGTGAGCACAATTCCTGCATGTCATGTGCAGGACTCCGTATTATAGTGTTTCTTTTACCAGAACAGGCGTGTAGTCTTTCTTTACAAATTGACCTCAACAAATGACTTGTCTGGCCTTAAAAATTCATAATACAGATTTTTTTGTCGCTTACACGTATCCATGTGAACTGGAATTATTTGACAACGTTTTATCTGTACAGAGGTAAAGGGAAGGAGGCCTTCACAGGGGAGAGACTAGTTGACACTTTCAGGACTGCGTTGTGGTCGTGTACAGGTACAGGTCCTTCATCAGATCTGGATACGGCCTGTATCCGGAGGACTGCGGTAAACCTCGGGATAAACAGAGACTAATTACGGGGACGCCATTTTTCTTATGATGTAACAAGTACATCAGGATTCATGGGAAGTGTTCCTAAGGGTATCTCCTAAGGGTAGCATGTACAGACTGAACAGCAACGGTCCTAGTACTGAGCCTTGTACTGTAATAGTACCTAAACTGACTATTGGATTGAACCCTGACACTTTAAAAGTCACCCCAACCTGAAACCTTTCAAACATCAGTCAAAATGGTAATACTTTATTTCGATGGTCCACTTTAGACATTCTGCTGACTATAACCTTTGCAACAACATGTGGACTAACTCTCATTAGTAGACTCTCTGCTTAAGATCTGCTAATATCTTATTTTGATGGTCCCCCAAATTACATTCTACTGACTAAGTAACTTTGAAACTACATGTCAACTTATTCTACTAACCCAAACCCTAACATAATAGTCTATTAATAATCTAATACTCAAAGTTACTTCTTATTGGAATGTCTAAAGTGGACATAACCAGCAATATGTTAATGAATAAGTTCAAATGAATGTTCATTAAGGACATATTTCTCATCTATACACATAATTGAACTCCCATTATGCATAAGGAGAGATTTGCTGGGGGATCAAGAAGTCTCATTAACACAGGCCTGGCACATTCAACAATTACTCAATTCACTTGTCAGGTACAGGGCCAGAAGTAATGCATCGCCGTTCCTGTCCATAGATGGGCAATATCCAACATCACCCTCTCTCCACTTTCTTCTCTTCTTTCCTTCTTTTTCATCCTCCTGTGACTTTCTGCTGATGGAGTGAGAAGCAGCTCTCTTTCCTCCATCTACTACCACACAGTTCAGAGAAAGTGGAATCACAGTTTGACTTAGTGTATTAAAGAGCATGAGGTGATAAAATGGCATTCTATATTGCGCAATTTTGTGTTTATCTATAAATGTGCTAGAACTAATTTATAGAATATATAAAAATATAATATTTATATTAAACATTAAATATAATTTTGGATATATGTTGAGTTGGATCAATAAATCTGAATCTGAAGAAGTTTACTTTAAAAAAAAAAAAACAGCAGATTTTTGTTATATTCTTGTTTAATTAAAATTCTGAATCTCAGACTTTTGGACCTCGCTTCAACAATTAGGGGCCATTTACACAACACCATTTTTCAACGAGAAACTTAATGCGTTTAGGCTGTTCATTTACACGACAATGGCGTTTTGGGGGCCTGAAAAGACAACTTTTGCCATTTTAAAACTATGCCGTTATTTTCTCTGTGTAAAGAATAAAACGAGTTTGTGAAAACGGTGATGTCATGCGCATGCATATTACGTGTTATACAGGTATATAGTGTTTCTTTACAAAGTGACATCGCTAACTACTGGCCTGGCAGCAGAATACAACGTTTTTAGTCGCTTTCTGAGATCTGTGTGAACGGGGATCTCTTAAATATATATTTAAAATAAAACAAATGTATTAAGACATGGATATAGGTTCTATCTATATCATGCAAAATTGGAGTTTGAGATCATGATTACATTTATTATTTTAAGTTTAACAATAAATTGTATTTATCTTTTAATTTATCTATTTTTTTATCTATCATACAAAAAGTGAAATTGCTTTATTTGAAAAAATAGACAATTTTGACTTCTCAGGGGAAAATTTTAATTTTATGTTGACCTTTCCTACCTCGCATTCAGGGAAAGAATTGACAAGTGACAACCACATCAAAGTGACAAGACTATTATATGCAGGATTGCCTTTGAATTCTTTCCACGACAGCTCTCTCTGGAAACCCCTCAGCACAAGTTGCCCGGTCTTTCGTGCAAAGCCTGTGAGGTCTGCTATGGAAAAAGGTGACCTTCTGGCATTCTCAAGCTTTTCACCCACTGAATTGTGCAGAGACACTTCTGATTGTATCAGTTTGATGGATTTTGACAGCAGAGCAGCCATTATGTTTTTAAAGTAGAGTTTTGCATCAAAACGTAATGAAAAAAATGGGTTAGGCTAAAGCAAGCAAACCTAAATTTGCAAGATGGATTCACCTTAGTAGATAAGGTCGCCATAATTGTAGATATCAATGCATGTCACATAAGTTCATTGGCCCTTCGAATACTTAAAATGAATTATAACACCTCAGTGTCCCTTGCGGCCCTTTTGTTTGTGACCACTGAGTCGCAGGCCAGTAATGCCCTTTTGGCTTTCTCCCACATGCCATAAAACATCCACACAGGGCGGTGATTGTTTCCTTTCGACCCCAAATGCCACTGTGACGCAAACAGTTTCCTTTGTCCAAATGAAAACTCTACAAATTTATTTTTTTGTCTATTTAGCTAAAAGGTCCATGTCAGAATGTGTTTTGATATGTCGAGACAAAGAGTTTTAGCTCCCTGATTAAACACACGTACTGTACAAAAAAAGAAAGAGGAAATGGAAACTGAATCAAAATGAAGAATCACTTCACGAAAAAGACTTTCTGTATTTGCAAATGTAAATAAAAACAGAACTGAGCTCCCTTAACTTTATACATGTGAATATTAAAGAACAGAGATGGTTGAAAAAGGATGTTTTCTCAGAGAGAGAAGGAGGGAGGAAGACAATGCAGAGATTGTGTATCAGGAAAGTGTTATTATGCCAGTGCTGTTGATGCACATTTGACCTCCTCCAAACAAATTCAACTGGGTCCAAACATCTGGGACAACTAGAGGAATCTGTTGGATTTCCTCCATTTTTCAACTGTACAAATTCCTTTAAAAGCACAGACTGTTTTTTTCTGGTTCATGAAATGCTTATGCACACGCACAGCAGCATTAGCATAAACGCTATGGCTAAATGCCTCAAGAACAATATATTTTTGTCTGGTGGTTGTTTTTAACTGTGACTCAGAATGCTGATTAACATCTATTCAGGGCGTATGTTCAGTCCTGTGGACCACTGTATGCTTTGGCACATTTTCTATTTAAACTGACATTTAAAGTGAACTGGGTTTTTCAGATAAGACCATAATACAGGTCTGAAAGCCTTCAGTTGTGTGGACCTGAGGTTGAACTGCAATCGTAATGAGAGCAAAGAATCTTTATTTTTAAGCATTGAGGTGAAATAAAAGATGAAATCAGGATACTTTCGTACTTGTACCTTATTTTGTCACGCCGATTGTATATTGATTAGCACCGTTGCACCCGAGGTCGAGTCCTGGTGTTGTGCCAAATTATTACCCCCTTAATATTGGTAGGTTTAGGATTAGTTGTGGGGGAGTGGTTAGGGGTAGGGGTGGGGTTTGGATTAGGCAGTCGGGTAGCGACTTCAACGAAGGGGGTAATAATTTGGGTGGGAGTCGAAATTCGGCACACCACCGGCAGAGGTGAGAAAGGTTCATTGGTACTGAGTATGTACATGGGTAACTGGACTGTAAAAGGAAGCGTTACCAACATAAATTGAGCAGTTCTCCTCACCAGACATTATACAATAGACTAGAAGTAGGTGTTTACAGGGCAATAAAATATTCTTTTAGCATCTTATTAGCCTTCCCTTTAAACTCACACAAACATGGTCTTAGAAAATGCTTCATAAAATGCGTCATTTTACAGATATCGTCCTCAGATTTGAAATTAAGCATGTTGTTATAACACATACAAAAATATATTCTTTATATATATATATAAATATATATATATTATGTGAGTTTATATATCTCCATATTAATAAGAGTCTGAGTAATTCTGAGTCTTGAACTGTAAACTCAAGTGTTGGCTTTCTAAATATAGGTTAGTTATGTGTCTATTCAGAATGACTTATGAGCAGCAACCTTTTCATTTTGGGTATATCATTTATGCCCCACTTGCCAAAATGTTAAAAATTAATTTAAAAAAAAAAATAAAGGTCCCAGAAGAAGGTTCTCACTGCGACCCCTTAGAAGAACCATTGTTGGTTCCCAAAAGAACCATTCAGTGGACAGTTCTTAAAAAAAACATGTTTTTCCTAGTTTGCAAAAGAATATTTTAATAATCTATAGGACCTTTTTCCACTATAAAGAACCTTTTGTGTATTAAAATAGGTTTGGATGTTAAAGGTTCTTCATTTGAACCATCAATTCCAATAGAGGACCTTTATTTTTAAGAGTGCAGTGGTCACAGGCTTTAGTACCACTCTGTATAAATTCTAAATTATGCAAATAGCAATGAAAGTAAAAGCCCATAAATCCCTATAAATATTAATAGTGATTTAATTAAAGCATTTGTTACTGGGAAAATGACTTTGCCAAGTCGAGATAAAAGGAAATTAATAATTAATGAGACACTCATTATGTAATGAGCAGAGGTCATTTCCCGTACATTGCCATGTGGTGCACAATTCCACAATCCCACAGGTTTGAGAACCCCTTTTTTGTCAAGGATAATCTTCCAGTTTTGAGCAGGGAATAAAATGTAAAAATTTGTTAATTTTAATTTGCTCATTCTCAAAATGACTGAACATATTAAAGTAATGTAGAGTGTCAAACTGTCATAAGACACAAATTGCTGTGATTTCCCTGAAGACCAAATCAAAGGTTTAGGATAATGCTGATGACGGGGCAGCAGGAGGGAATGTGGGCGCTTCCGTTGTGTGAACATCAGAACTGCTCAATTAGAGACCTTTAAACAAACTTGAAGGTTTTCCTACAACAAACAGCAATTTGGCAGCACCAACAATCCCATAATTCCCCTTCATAGGGCCGCCACGGAGGGGGACTGCAAATAGTACATACAGTGTGTGTGTGACAAAGACGAGAGCCGCTCACACACAGGGAAGAGTTCACAGGGAACTCATTAACGCATTCAAGCGTTCATCACAGGCGGTGACCTAGAAATAAGGGACAATTCCACAAAAGGAAAAAAACAAGACAATAAAGCCCTTCTTTTCCATGAACGACATCCACTCAATCAGATGGATCCAATTAGAAAAGACGTTAAAAAGCGGACATTCTTTATGAGTATGGGTACCATTGTGGCCCACACACCTAAAACTATTCCCATCACCGTAAACAAGATAGTGTGCATGACCAGACCAGGCAAAATGAACAAACGCTATAGTAAACCTTGATTATGGTATAAGAAATTATGACATTATAATAAGAAGCGATAAGAGTTAGTCTAGTAAAAACAAACTAAAATGAGACAAACAAAAATATATTTAGTTCCTGCAGCCAGGACCCAACAACGTAGTGGCATGAAGCACTCATCATTCATGAAATATTAATATGACATGCCGTTCAAAAGAATGACTGTTTGTTGGTGCCTATGAATAATTTATTTGGCCAAAGTGTGGGTCTGAATGATGCAATCTATTTAAATATGCATGAGAATGTCAACACTGAACACGAGTGCATTCAAATAAAATATAAACTAATCTTCTTTATGATAGAAACAGATTTTGATTAGATAAGTCAAGCTAGGAACAATTGAAAACAATACAGAGAAGATGGAGACAATGCCGTCAAATTACAATATTATCACTCTTGTATTGTTCCAAACCTGTGTGATTTTTTTCTCTTCTGTGCGATACAAAATAATGAAAAATGTTGTTTCAAATGTTTTTGTCCATACATTAAAATCAATGGGGTTCAAAACAAGATTAGCCTGAATATTTTTCCAAATATCCACAGTAGAATGTGTCATACTGTAGCCTGGTAATACCAGACTCTGCTACTTCACTTTGCTTCGTACACAGAGTCTGGAATGGCATGAGAAGTGTTTTCTCTCTCGATAGGGGGCGCTTGTCTGAAGTTTAAAATCATTGGTTACCCGTAAGCCAATCAGATAAGTTTATTTATGACATATGTTATACGCCGACACAGCCGCATCGAACCACAGACATCATACATCGAACTCAAATCTATGATTGAACTTCCACTGTAAACCTCCTGTAAACACTTGATGATGCGAGTGAAATACACTCTTCTTGTTCTGGCTTCAGTTTGAAAAACCCGGGAATGTTCTCCATAACAGAGCGAATTGCATCCCGTGTCTCGTTTCCCATTTCCACGGTCGTTTCGGTTTTCGATTTCTCTAACCTACAACGTAAAACTCGGTGCTTAGCGTCTACAACACGGCTCTCAGCCCGCCCTCTGTTCGTTGATTGGCCGGCTGTTTTCAGGCCGGAGGAAAACTGAAAGATAGCAGCCTATCTCAGACTGACTACAGGAGCGAAATGAAATTAGCAGAAGTAGGAAGTCTGACGTAGTCAGGCTAGTCATACTGTAGGTGTGGATGACATTAGGGTAAATGTCTAAATTATGACAGAACTACACTACCATTCAAAAGTTTGGGGTTGATGTGAATGCTGTTCCAAACGGTAGAAAACCCCTTCTAGGATACTCAGTGTTGGTTAAACTTTTAATTGCACAAATCTGAAATCAAGCTATATTTTAAGGAAGTGTTATATCTCATGTAGCAAGTAGACAGCAAGGCAGCGCACTATATTTTGGAGCTGATCTTAAGTGTAGTAAAAGAGATGAGATTGTTCCTCAAGCAGTGCTAAAGTCAAAAGTTTCCCTTTGATACTAAATGACCAATAAACAACCAGAAACTCCAGCTGTCTTAAGCCAAACAGGCTTCCTACATCTTTTCCTACACTCCCAATCCAGTCCGCACTTCTATCCGTGAGGTCATGGAATCCGCTGCAGCATGAATGCCTAATGTTGAACTGGCCATGGCCTTAAACAAAAGCCTCTGTGTACTAGAGTACTGTATGGCATTGATGACCCAGAGGCCTGTGAACCAACACTGTCAAGAATGAACCAGCCATTGGAGAAGTATTGATCGGTAAAGGATATACTGATTGGTTAGATCACATAATCTGAATAAATAGAACACACCATGTCCAGTTTCAGTTCATAAAACACTCAAGTTTTATCTGTAAGACATTCCAATGTTTTTTTTTATTATTATTCAAAAAAGTGACATGTCTTGGCTAAAACAACAGCGTCTTCAGTGCTTTTCAGTGGCTGAAGTGCATCACATGTACTTCTGCTAGCAAATACAGAGTGAATTTAAATACTTACATAGCAAGGGAGCTAGGCTTAACGTTAAATCGATTCACAAGAATCGCCAATTTCCACAACACCAAAACATACTATAAACAGCCATTTTCTATATATTACCTTCCGTACAGTAAGTCTCAGAGATACTTTTAACAAAAATACAAATTACACCAAATTAAATTGGAAAAAAAGATAATGGGGTAAGAAAATTGTGCAAATATTAAAAATGCATGTGAGTTAATCCATAATACTTCTAGACCTAGACAAGGTACTCATGTCTTCTTCTGTAAACATCAATAGTAGGGGTGTAACGGTACACAAAAATCACGGTTCGGTACGTACCTCGGTTTTAAAGTCACGGTTCGGTACGTTTTCGATACAGCAAAAAGAAAGCCAGAGAAATTTCCTGTTTGTTAAAAGAAAAAATATTTTTTAAATAAGTGCGAGTTATCCTACATCTTGAAACTTTCAGGTTTATAAAAGGGGGTCATCTTTGAAGGATGAACAAATAATGTTTTGGTCATCACATTAAAAATAACATTTAAATATATATTTATATAATATTTGAGTTTTGAAGTGCTGGAAAAAGATGTGTGAAGTACTTGAAAGCATTTCACTATTCCAGCCAAACTGGTTACAGTGAGTGTTACTATATTAAATGGTGAATGTTGCTGGTCTGTGGACGTAAAGTATATAGTTCATTCACGGCACAATGTTTCTCCTGGTTTCCACGTCAGCGCTGATTGATCTAATAGAGATCTACGGTTAATAACGGAGAAATGTGAATGCTTCTCTAGATCTCGCAGCGATGTTATTACTTCAGTGGCGAATTCAAATGTTTTCTTTACTGGATCTCTTAGCGCTGTGTAGTAACAGCGTCGATTGATCGGATCGCTCACGCTGCACAATGTTGCTGGTCCGAACTGATAAACGATCCGTGAAGCACATAATGAGTAGCACAGTTTTGTTCCGCTTTCATTACGCTTGCCATTTGATGTTGCGCAACGTTGTGGTGGTCGTGCCCTATGGTCGCGCCAGCGCGAATTTTGTCGGCAGGAAAAATGGTCCAAGGAACCGTTCGGTTTGTTTGCGTACCGAACCGGAAGCCTCGAACCAAAACGGTTCAATACGAATACATGTACCGTTACACCCCTAATAAATAGGCAGTTGCATCTCTATGTGTTCTGTAATAAACATGTGGTTCTTTGTCACTATATTAATTTCACAAGTTAAAATATCCAGTTTGTGGGCATCTCTCGCAAAACACAGCAGAGTAAAATCAGAAACTGCAGCCTGTGAAAACATCTCTGGACTAGTTTATTCCGCATGTCAAGCCCTTGGGGTAATGAGTGCCCCTTTGGTAAGGTACAACCTTAGCAGTGCGTTCCCGCTATTGGGAAGGTAGATGGATCCCTGCGGACAACAGTGCTGTAGGGGGAAAGCTCCAGCTCTGTGGTGCCGTCCTGATCGTTGTCGTCACTGTTGGGCTCGGAGGACTTTGGTGGGCCGCACTCCTCAAAGCAGCAGCAGCAGCAGTCCAGAAAGGCTTTGCTGAAGGGCCGACAGAGAGCCAGCAGCAGCACCGGTGTAACCGCGGACTTGCAGAACAGCATCATCTGACTCACCAGATGCAGGATATCCAGCGTGCGACGCGGCACACCTGTAGCCATGTACACCGATACGATGTTGCTGATGTTCTCCGGAATGACGCAAAATCCGTATACGATAGCCAGAGCAACAACAACGCAGTTCATCTGGCTCTCCAATTGGATCTGCTTGCGGTTGCCTCGGACGCTGGCGCGCTCGGCCTTGCGGATCTTGCGTGCGGTCACCACTGAGCTGATGATGGTGAAGAGAGTGGGAAGGCAGAAGTAGCAGCCGAAGTACCACCAGAGACGAGCGCTGTTGTAGGTGAGTCCAAGGACGTAAAGCGTGTCCGGGAGAGCCGTGGAGATTCGGACCACGCAGTGTTCGCAAGGCGTCACCTCCGGAGGCTCCCGGTCCTCTCTCACCAGCTGCCGGATTAGAAGCTCGGGCAGGGCGAGGAGCAGAGCGCCGATCCAAATCACCATTAGCTTGGCTGCAGTGGAGGTGCAGTTCTCGATCATCTCGTAGTACATCTGGACGTTGCTCGCGGCACGGAAACGGTCAATGCACAAAGCACAAAGAGTGAAGGTAGTTACTCCTAAAGACGCCACCTGCAAGGTAAAGGGGATGTGTGGTCATTACTAATAAACTTTTAGAAAATCTTTCCACTGACAAACCTGGAAACAGCGTTGGGATCCTAAAAGGAACAATGCGGGAGAAATTAAAGCTTCTGCTTTTAAAATTTTCACTTAAATTGAAAGTGCCTTATACCGTAACCTCGATTTCTGATTTATTTATTTATTTCAGGAAAGAGGAATGAGTCTGAAAGGATTTGTGGCATAATTTTGACCATACAAAAATAAAACTATTGAGCGCAACTTGTATTGAACTCATGAGTGTGTGGAGCAATAAAGAAATTCAATCCCACTGAACACCACAGCCTTTCTATTTAGGGCCATAGACTTCATTGTTAGGTTGAAACATTGTGATCAAGTTAGTGGGTTGTTCTGAATCAAGGGTGTAGGCATTTGCGCTCTGTAGTGTGTCAGGAGATTAAAGCCACAACTATGGCACCAATCAGGTCAATTCCTCATAAACACATGATACAAGCTGAACGCTGCCTCAGGGCAATACCACTATCTCTTTGTGTCTGCAGAGGAGACACTCCCCCTTACTCAAGTAGACAAAACACAGCAAAGATGTCTGTCCTGACCTACACACATAACATTTGCATTGAATTTCAAACTACACAGCCGTCTCTTAATTTAACAGCATATTTCATTTAGATTATTTTTCAAGCATTATCTAATTAAAATGGCAACAAATCAGCTCTGGAAATATGTTACTTAAAATGTTGCTAGAACACTTTAATCTGTATGTATATGATAACAATAGCCATAAAATTTACTTGAAGTCTTAACTTTACTTGTACACTGAAAGGTATTTGCGTAGCTTTTTACGCAAATTAATAACGCAATGCAAATATTTTGCAATTTCAATGTTGCCAGAAAAAGTTCACTTTCATGTCAGTAACTGTCTTTTGGCTGAGAAACAGTAGCAAAAATATTGCTAAGCAACTTTGTTTAAGTCAATATGTATAGTAACTTACCTGACTCAGTGACCTAACACATACGGTTTAGTAGCCCAGGCATTTGAAGGAAACTAACACCTTACTTGAGCACTAAGCATTAAATAAATGCGTCTGAAATAATTTATATGTGATGTGAATCTGGTATTCTGGTGAATTTACCAGATAGGATAAGCCAGCAATTTACGCAGTTCACATGTAGGTAGCTTACTGTATGTCTGAGAACCTGCTAGACTAAAGTCAAGCTCAATCATGAGACCAGGTCAGGCTCTACAGGTGAACTTGACCCACTCAAACACGAGTCTAACCCACCCACCCTTAATCTAGGATGCATTAACCCACAAAAAACAAAAAAACATATGTTAAACAGATGCAATGGAAAAATTACATAGAATGTGTGATGTGATCAGGTTTAGCTCTCATTAACTTGGCTACCATAAACATTATTTCAATTATAATCCAATTTGACACATTAAACAGAAATAACTGCATTTCAATCACCCATTGAAAGTGACCAGCCACAGTTTCTTAATCCAATATGGCGTTTACCTCAATATATGGAATGATTTTACAGGAGATTTCCCCAAGGAGCCAATCCTTAGTGAGTTCGTGGAATATAACAAGTGGCAAGCAGAAAAAGAGGATGACAAAATCCCACAGGGCGAGGTTGGCCAGCAAGGAGTTCGAAATGCTTCTCATGTAGTAATTGTGGCACACTATGCACATGATTGCTATATTCCCAACAATCCCCACAGTGAAAATGACGATGGAGATGCACATGACAGCATATGCACCATACGATTCACCTGTCACGGGGAAAAACGGATTCTTCACCCCAGGGGTTTTTGATCGTGTGTTAAAGGGAATGAACGGAGTGAAGACTTCCTCAAAGTCTTCCACAGGTGAGGTGTCCCATTCAGGAATAGACGTGGCATCAGTAGGAAAGTTTGAAGGCTGGATCTGTGCTACAGGCTTCGGCAGTGACTCCACGCGCTCATGTTCATTCTCTGGAGATTCGATGCCGTCATTTCCCGCTATCGCTCGTTCTCGTCGACGATGAATTCCGCTGTTTATTTCCCTCAGAAATGTTTTTGTGTTGTCCATTACATACGTTTTTTCATGCTTTTGTCTGGAAGATGCGCTCACCATTAAATGTTTTGTAGTACCGGCCATGAAATCACATCTGTAGTTTCCTTACCTGTTTCAGAACGGATTTCATTTAACGTCACACGTCGTTCATGGCTGTTTGTGTTAATTTTACGCACTTTGTAGGATGAAACTATTTTTGACGTTAAATCAGTCGTTTTGTTGCTACTCGCGAGAACTACCGAGGTCCACAACTAATGAGCAAACAAAATACAGTTAAAATGTGCATTTCCATTGCGTTTTCCAGTTAGTAAATCCCTTGAAAATATCCAAACCTGATAAATCCAGTATTTTAAGGCGTACTTGTAGAATTAACATCAAGCTTCGTCCCACTCACTGGCCTCTCGTTTAGATGAACATCGCTAGTTTCCATTTTTTAAATCAATAGTTTTGTAACAGCAGGTCAAACAGGTGTTCAGCCAAACAAAACAAAGCTAGTCGAAGCCCTTGAACCAAGAGTTATTTCCAAGCGTTTTGTACAAGAGGAAAAAATAGACGTCAAGGAACGAGCATCCAGCATCTCGATAAAGTGAAAGTCCTTGAGAGCCGTTTATGATCTCCGGATGGATCTCTGAATATGATGCTCTGTCAGGGAGGCGCCGCTTTCACAGATACAACACAGTGAACGCGCCACCTAGTGGACTGAATCAGAACGACATTTTGTTTCCAGCAACAACCACCTGCTGTCGATGCTCATCAGTTTCACTCCAGATGGCTTGTTAAATAATGCCACACACAGGTCCAAGCAGAACAAGTAGTTATGCATTCTAAATAGAAATATACTTTATTTTTATAGATAATTAATTGAGTTTGACCATAAAACATTTACATTTCTTAAAGGGATAGTTCACTCAAAAATAACAATGTTGTCATCATTTAAACCACCCTTAAGTTGTTCCAAACATATATGAGTGTCTTTCTTCTGTTGAACACAAAGGAAGATATTTTGAAGAATGTCGGTAACCAGACAGTTGATGTCTGAAGTTCAACAGAAGAAAGAAACTCGTACAAGTTTGGAACAACTTGAGGGTGAATAAGTAATGACAAAATGGTCATTTTTGGGTGAACTATCCCTTTAACACAAAAGATTTCTAGCAACTCCTTTTTTCTTGTTCTTTGCAGGTGTCCATCTATGACATTTTACTTTCAATCAAACTGTCTGTAACTTAACTTCTTTATTCCTCTCTGATTTCGGAGTCAGTGATCTGGTAGCAAACTTTATTTCTGTCATGTCCTTCACAGTGTAGACAGAGAGGCAAAGATCCAGCCATGGACGTTCTTCTGCAAAGAAAACCCAGTAAAAAAAAGACATTCTCTTACTCTAAATGTTGAAGGAATGTAAAGAAAAAACGGTTAGGAATTAAATCTTTACCCAAACTGCTTTGTGGTGGTTTAATTGTGTCGATGATGGTCTGAATCTTGTCCTGCAAATCCTGACTGCCTGAAGCATCGACAGCAGAAACATGGAAGAACTTCTCCTGCAAAGAAAAAGACAGAGACAACCACTAAAGCTTATTTCAAAAGAGAAAATAGCGCCCTCTGCTGATCAGGTAATGTACAGCTATATTTTTTGTATGTTTTACAACATCAGTCATTTTATACTAATGACAAATGTGCACTTTTTCCAGATATTTAATTAAATGTCATTGATATACTCACAGCGTTCTCCCACAGCAGAGCCTCTAATGTGTCCGTCCCATCGTCCAGTTCAAACTGGATTAACAATCCGTACTGCATCAGCTGAACTCCCAGAGCTGTGTGACAGAAACAGATGAACTGCTGAAATATACATGTGTTGAAAGGGTCCAAATGCTCTTTAGGACAATAGTGTCACAAGAGCATTCAAAACGTTGGACAAGGAAACACTGAAGTGATACTTGGATCAGCCTTTTTTTGAACACCATACACACACACACAAAAAAAAGTACAACTCTGCCAGAACACACACACACACACACACACACACTTTTTTTCCCACTGTCGTTTAAAAGTTTGGGATCGGTTTTTGTTTTTAAAAGAAGTCTCTAATGCTCACCAAGGCTACATTCATTTGATTAAAAATACAATAATAAATTATAACATTGTGAAATACTGTATTATTACAATTTAAAATACCTGCTTTTCTATTTCTATTTTCATTCTTCTTTATGAATGGTTCATTATATTAAAAATAAGGTAATAAATAGGCATAATTAGGCCAAAATGATACCTTCAGCAACCGCCTGTTCATCATAGGTCTCCACTCCATTAAACACATGGTTTTCAAACGTGTTCAGAGAGCACCGTTTACACCTGAGACACACACACAAACACACATTTAACTAAACACAGACGTGATCGCATCCTTCCCTGGGGTTTGTCAATGATAGTGTTTACATGAGAAGAGATGCACACACAGAATACCAGTGGAGTTTAAAATTAAGTATGTACGCCTGTCCTCTTACCCATAATATCTTTTGTCTCCCGAGAACAGAAAGGGAGCTGTGAGATCCATCAGGGCCATCCTGCCATTCACTGATCTCACGGGAACCAGGTTTTTGTAATCGCGTGATAACGTGCAAATCTCATCCAGCGTCGTTCCTGAAGATACAAAGCTATATTTTTAAACTTATGTCACAAATATATATTAGAAAAGCTTTTGTTTGTATTCGGACGCACCCTCAACGAATATCAGCTGCATGTGAGTGCCTTGCCCCACCATGTCTTTGGATATGTGCATTGAGATGGTTCTGCCGGCTTCTCTAGAGCTCGCCGATGAAGAGGCGGCCCACTGCTCATCGCAAGGCTGGTTCTCTCTCGCAGACTCCCGAAAGACTTTAGCAACAGCGCCGTCATCGGGAACGTCTTTCCTGTCACATACAAACAAACAAAATGTACACTACCATTTCAAAGTTTGGGGTTGGTAAGATTTTTTATGTTTTTGAAAGTCTCCTATGCTCACCAAAGCTGAATTTATTTGATTAAAACAGTAAAATTAGTAATATTGTGAAATATTATTTCGATTTAATATATTTTAAAATGTAATTTATTCTTGTGATCAAAGCTGAATTTTTAGCATCATTACTCTGGTCTTCAGTGTTAGGTGATCCTTCAGAAATCATTCAATACTCTGATTTGAACCTCATTTCTTATTATCATCAATGTTGAAAAAGGTTGTTCTTAATACTTTTGAGGAAATAGTGATACATACATGTCTTTACTGTCCCGTTAAGTCAATTTAATATGTCCTTGCTAAATAAAAGTATTGATTTCTTTAAATATATAAATAAAAATGTCTTATTTCTTAAAGGGATAGTTCACCCAAAAATGAAAATTAGCCCATAATTTACTCACTACTCATAATTTACTAACTATATAGTTATATATAATATATATATACAGGGTACCCCCAGGATCCTCCAACTTAAATTCAAGGCTTTTTAAGACCTTTTTAATACCATTTCAAGTGAAATTCAATGCCAACTTCGTACCCATTCCGACAGAAGTATGAGGGGAAAATGTCAAATCTGTATACATTTTAAACCCTAGAAAATAATTATGTACAAGGAGGCTACTTGAATGAAATAAAACATTTTACTTAAATTATATTAAATTATGTATTAAATTTACTTAATATTTAATACATACGCAACAGCATTGTAGCGCGCACGTGCAGGCCAGTGTTAATTTTGGCAGCCATTTTTGATTTAGTCTTCAGACGAAAATGCTTATTGGTCTTAATCACATTTGAGTCATCCTGTTTTTTATAGTTGTAGTTGACGAAAAGTCTTTGCATTTTTGCACATCAGAAAATGTCATAATTATTCTCTCTAGGCCAATTCAATTAAGCTTATGAGAAATTATTGACAGAGCACACTTAAGCAGTAGCATTTGTGCAGTTCTACATAATTATCCCTTTTCCTAAGTTCAGTGGTTCTCCAGTGTTTTAGAGTGCTGTACCCCCTGGACCCCCTCTCTTCCACTTAGACGGCACTCACACCTTTTCCATTAAGGGACAAGATTTGCCCACTTAAATACATTTTTCCATTTCATTTTTTACCTTTGTAATAACTTAAAAAAATGCTTTAAATAAAACAATGTTCATTAAATTGGCAATGTTAAAAAACATTAAAATCGCCAGTAGGTGGCGGTAACTCACTATCTTTATGAGTGAGTCTGAGTCATTCATTCATTGAATCTCACGATTCGTTCAAAGCCACATATTTCGTTATAGAGCAAGCATGATAATGCTGTTTTAAATGTAGTACATGATTTAATGTTACCCTTTTTTCTTTTCTTTTTTACTGTTGTATAAAATCAATGTCACATTTGAAATCGTGTGGATAATCGGGAAACATTGTATTCTTGCTCGTATGAACACTGCTGGATATCAGCCTGCATTTTGATCGCAGATTTAGTCGCACAAACAGCGTAAGCGGCTCGTGACAGAACACAGACCAACTGAATGACACTTTAATTTAAGTAGAAAATCTTAAAGATCGCTGAACTCCAGCTTGTCTGTGTTTTCAGATCATCCGCGCTTCTTCAGCAGTGTAGAGAGAGAGAGAGCGCGCGCGCATGGTTGCCAGATACTATTGAAAAGACCGGGTAGAAAATATGTTCTTTTAACAGAAAAGCTCTTATTTGGGGTTTAAATTTTGTCATTTGTGGCCACAGCGGATTAAACTAGGTTCTGTACCTCACTTGCCTAGTAACCATAGTAACGGGTGCGCACGCGATCGCTTTTTCTGCTATGACGTGGAGCGCGAGGTGCACTCAACCAAAGAGTGTACGTTCTTTGACTCAATGCTGCGTGCATATATTTTGAATTAGCCTACATTAGTAACAGTTAATTTTGTTACGGTATGAACTTAATCCTAGCAAAGGCAAAAAAAAATATAAGACCTTTGTAACGAAATCCAAGACTTTGTATACTAAATTCAAGGCTTTTAAGGCCTTAATTTGAGATGATCAAATTCAAGACTTTTTCAAGGCTTTTAAGACCCGCGGGTACCCTGCTATATATATATATATAAAAAAATGTCCTGGCTCTTTCAAGCTTTATAATGGGAGTGAATGGGCACCATTTTTTTTAAAGTCCATTCAAGTGCATCATATCCATCATAAAAGTGTCCCAAACGGCTCCGAGGGGTTAATAAAGGCCTTCTTGAAGTGAAGCGTTCTTGTAAGAAAAATGCCAAAATAGTACCACTTGACGCATGTATGATGTAGGAGTAGCGTAAGCTTTGACGCCTCTCGTGGCAAAAACAAACAGGGATGGGCAACCGTGTACGTCATGACGTTCTGTGTCAGGTCAAGTGTTATTCTTTCGTTGTAAATCGATGCGTACAGCCGTTTGGCGGAAGCTTAGTCGATAAAGTTTTAAATATGAATATTTCTCTTACACGAACGCATCGCTTCAGAAGGCCGTTATTTGGGATGGACTTTGATGGACTTCCAAGCTTTATAACGGAAGTGAATGGGTTTTTTGGTTTTGGAAGTTCAGAATCAGTTCTTTCTTTTGGGAGAAAATAAATCCATGTATCTGCACTTTGAAACTTTGTAGACCATTTACATTCACAAACAGCTTCATTACCTTTCTTGTAGTGTGTAATACTCAAAGCATAATACAGTAGGTCACTTTAAACGACTAACAATTAAGCATAAATTCAACCTTCTCTGTATTCTTCTCATGGATGCGAGTCAGGAACAGGTTGCAGTGAGTGTCAGACTCACATTGTTTTACACTTGGAGCAGAAGAGCTTCAGGCACTGGTATAACTGCTGGGGATGGTACTTCTTCACCCGGGCTCGGACATGACATGACAGCGGCGGTGTGGAGCGCTTCACCCGGGCCAGTGTGAGCTGCTGCGTGTTGTGCTCACATGTCCGCACTGAACAATCACATGTACAAAAAAATATTAGTATTGTCAGAGCTGTGGCTTAGTGGTTATAGTCACCATGTAACGGAAGTTGCTATAGTCTTTTCTTCTCTATTGTTATGTATATCTAAGTGAAAAAGCTTGTCAAAAAAAGAACAAGAGTAGGGCAGGACTCAACTTTGTCCATCGGGAATCGTATAAAAGTATAAAAATCATTATGTGCACAATCATTTATAATATTAAATATAAGTATTGCAAAAAAAAGGTGACTAACACATGTGATGCGACATATTGAGCTGTGGTGAAGCTGATGTACAGTAGGTTTGAATCTGGCTCTTAACATTTCCCAGTGTCTTTTTCCCTAATATTAATCCAACACTGTGGATTAATATGAGCAGGATGTGATTTTCTTCTTTTTTTATACCTGTATAAGAATGTCCTGTATCTGCTTCTCCATCTGAAATGAAAAAAAAAAAAAAAACATGAAAAAAATTATAAGTAATCTTTAATATTTAAATGGTTTTATTATATTATCTGTGGTGAAGAAAAAGCTTTGAGAAGTCATACATAAGTCATATATATTCCTAGTAATATATAATATATCTATACCTGGTTCTTCATCATTTGGCAAGACTAGAAGGAAACATAAGTATACAGATGAAGGCCAGCTGAGCATGACACAAAACTGGATAGAAATTGGAAAGCAAAATGAGGTACCACTAACCTACAGCCTCTGGCGGTGTGTACCAAATCTCCAGTAACGTGCCATCATTAACTTCATCATACTCATCCAGATCGACATGATTCTCTAGCACGCTGAATATTGATCAGTAGAGAGAGATAGAGAAGAAAAGAAAGAGACGGAAGTTATTTTATAATGGAAATTAATTTGACTTAGTGTGCCTCATTTCATTTGCCATTAAAATACTCAAGACTTCAGCAATTTCTTATATATCTTGTCTGCCTGTGTGTCTGTGTGTGTGTGTATATACACACATTATGAGACAAAATAAGGAATCTTTAAGATTCTACACCATTTTTACATCACTAATCACATTTGTTGATCACATGCTGATAATATATTTCTTGTAATGGAAAAAAAATATTAAAAAATATACAAAACAGGCATTTTATATTCTCAGTGGTCTTCAGACTCGCCTCTTGAGAGACCGTAGATCAGGGCTCTCTGCAGGAAGGCTGCGTAAACCTCTTCCATACGTCGTCCCCCCATGCAGGTGGAAACTGAGATGTTCAGCTTGGTCAGGCTGCTGGTCCGGAGCTCGCTGAAGGAGTGAGTGGAGATTGTAGAACCGCAGGAACATGCCGGGCTAAACGCAAACAGAAGAATGTGTTCATTACAACATCAGTTTCTTTAAAGGGGGGGTGAAATGCTGTTTCATGCATAGTGAGTTTTTTACACTGTTAAAGAGTTGGATTACCATGGTAAACATGGACAAAGTTTTAAAAATGAAGTTGTAAGTTTGATGGGAGTATTTCTGTTCCAAAAATACTCCTTCCGGTTTGTCACAAGTTTCGGAAAGTTTTTTTCGAATACGTAACTACGTGACGTCAGAGTGGGCGGAATTTCCTTATACGGGTCTTAAGGCACTTCTCCCGGAAGTGCGCGCGCGCAGCTGTAGCCTAGAGCGTACGAGAGCGTCCATCAGAGCGCTGGGCTCTGCTGCGTTGCAATCAAAACAATGGCACCAAAAAGTGTGTTTTTGGTTGCCAGGGCAAGACAACACTGCACAAATTTCCAAAGAACCCAGAGTTAAGGGACCTGTGGATGGATTTTGTTTTTCCAGAGCAGCAACGGAGTTGCGCAAGTGTTCTTGTTTGTTCCCTTCATTTCGGCGGTAGCTGCTAATAGTTTTATAAACAAGACACAGTTCGACGATTTGCAGATCGCCTAATACTTAAAGATGGAGCAGTCCCAACGATAAAGGTTCACGAAACCGCAGGCGGTGAGTAAAACTGCTTCAAATGTCTGTGTGTTGTTAACTATCGGCGTGTAACGTTAAGCACAGCAAGTAAACAACATGATCACGTACAGTTAATGTATCGATGGAGCATGCGATGTATGGTTTGTGTGTTTAAATACAGTTGTTTAGCTGGCCACTGTAGGTGTCAGTTTGTTTATTGTAAAACTAAATCATGTCCTCCTAAACCACGAGTCTGTCTGTTTACAACACACGCAAAAGCTTCGCGCGCTCCCGCCCACACGGCACGCCTCCATCCGCTCGGGTTTTTCCGGAAAGACTCTGTATAGCCTATTTTTCTTTTATAAATATAATAAAACTAAAGACTTTTTGGAGATATGAAGGATGCAATACTACTCTATAGGTACTCAAGATTAACATGAGATTGAGTGAAACTGAGTATTTCACCCCCCCTTTAATTCTAAAGACTGATGAATATGGAAATTCTTCAAGTACGAGCCGCTCTTTTCAGGTCTTGCCACAATATCTTTACAGGAGTCAAGTCGAGACTTTGATTATACCACTCTAAAACTTTTATTTTTTTGCTTATTTTCAGCCATTCAGCCAAAAAAAACAAAAAACAGCTTTGCAACCCTTTCCGCAATGCTATATCTCAACTTTCCCCAAAGCAGTTTTGGAAAATTTCTTAATGCAACATTCTGTACCTATACTGTATAAGTTTCTCTGTCTATAAAGGCCGTCTTTGTTCATTGTCCTAAAACTAATCACAAAAGGTAGCGGTTTCCTTCATTTCAAGCCTAAGGGGGCAATTACTTTCACATGGTTTTCTACTATTAAATAAATGGAATAATGACTTCAAAAATATGCTTTGTTTTCTCAGGTTTAAATTTCATTTGAAGATATGAAACCCTTCAAAGAGAAATGCACAATTAAAGAGTATCGGGATGGAGTAAATATTTGTTCACAGTACTAACTAAATAACAATTAAATGCATTACCTGTCCATAGTTTGCAATAATTAGGATACATTTTTTAAAAATTTGCTGAAGAAACATTTATTATATCAATGTTGAAAACAATATTTTTGTGGAAATTATTTTTTTCAAGATTCTTTGACGAATAGAGAATTCAAAAGAACATAATTTATTTGAAAATATAAATTTTTCTAAGAGTATAAACGTTTTTACTGTCACTTTTGAATTAAAAAAAAACTTGCTGATTAAAACTTAATTTCTTTAGAAAAATTTCTTTGAAACAAAATTCCACCTTTTGACCTGCATTGTACATGCATAACTTACAATACAAAATAAACTAATAAATACTTTGACCATTTCTTTAATCTCTATTCTGCTTAAATGAATAATTGTAATGATCAGTCCAGCAGGGGGAGCTACGGCACTAGAGTTGAGCAACAGAGTCTCAACATTACAGTAAGATGGAAAGAAAAAAAAAATGTTGGTCCACTGAGATCACTATGAGCAACATGAAGACAGACAGAGATCGAGAATCACTTAATGAACTCTCGTGGTCTTCATATAATGGATTTTAAATAGACAAGAAGTGGATATGATATCAAAACACCTCTAAACAAGATGGTGTCAGATTTCTGTTCTGCATTAATAATCCGGTTCAGGGAGTCCTCATATAGCTGTACACTTTTGACGTCATATATGGGGTTTCGGGCGAAAGCCATCTCTTTGTTTACCCGATTTTACCTCCAAGTCTTTGTTTGTACAGAGATTTGAAGTAAAGCCATAGTGCTGGCATTCACAAGAACCGGTTGGATGCAATACAGCCTCTTGACAGTGCTTCTTACCAGCCTAGAAAAAGGCATTATGACGGAGCCAACCAAATCATTTGAATAAACTGAATGGTGGCATCAATTATTCGGCATCAATATTTGATTGAAACAGACTTATTCCATAAACGGAACAAGGTAAGGTAACCATATCCAAGAGTTCAAATTTGATTCAGCTCATTACCAGAGCTTGATTAAGCAGACAACTGAAAACTGGGGTGTGAGATTGGAGCTAAAAAGAGAACGTGGCTTGATAAAGTTGGCCTTGAAGAAACATGGTTGGATCTATTTAGAGAACCAAATGTTTTCATTATGTCCAACCGCAAAAACAGACAATACAGCCTCACTAAACTCAGTGCTTTCTTCTTCTGGACAGACAAGACAAGAATTGATCATAATGTTAGTCTGTCCCACCATTATATACAAAAAATCGTGAGATATGAGTGATACACTAGTCTGTTCTTAAAAAGAAATAAAAGGATATGCTGTATTACAACCATTATCATCACTTTCTGATTGTGAATACACTAAAAGTAATAAAGCTTCAAAAAGGGGGAGTTTGCTACCTGAGGAAACATATTCATCCGTGTAGTCACGCAGAGCTGAAGCACAACCATAACAATGTTCTACTGCAAAATGCATGTAGTTCTGTTTTAGAGTGCCAAAAGTTACATAGTGTACCTTTAAACAGTTATTCAACTAATTTGTTATGGTCACATCCGTTTCTCTCAGACAAAGCTATTGTATGCCTTCAGAAGACTTGGAACATAGCACACAAAAGTAGCATGAACCACTTTTATGATGCATTTCTGTTACTTGCAAGCCCCAGTCTCAACTCACTTATATTATATGAAAAAGGAGCTTCTATGAGCATCAAGAGCATCGCAGAAAATGACATGAGAATGAGTGCATGATGACAATTTAAATCCCATCAGGCCTGCAACATTTTCCTTGAGAAACGACTGAACATAAAGCCAATGGTAGAGACAAATCTACATATACTTGGTATTCTCCTACTCGAGCTCACTGCACGGTTGGTTACGCACAGCAGGGGAAGGAGCCGCGCTGTTCGGCACAGGTGTGCACTAGCTGGCGTGAAGCTCTTCTGACGTTGCTGGCAAAAGCAGCAGAAAAACGCCAACGTTCCTCAACTCTCACATCCTACATGGAAAATTCCATTACCCCCAGCTTTGTTGATGTGTGTGGCTGGATAGCACAAATTTTGTCCGGACCCTCATCTATATGGAAAAAAAAAACCCGAATGGGGCCGGGGAAGCACGCTCCGTAAACAAGAAAAGACGCCTTTCCTGCAAACAAACCAATTTTCGTAACACGCACTGGTGAAAATGAACAAATAGAGGCAAAGCGCACTCTTGAGAAAGTATTTTGTAAAGACATCAAACAATAAATCAGAGGTTACAGCCTAAGGTATATGTATAAATATTATAGATATTAAAAGGTAACTCACTGAAAAACATATGGCGCTGACCAGATGGGTGAAAAAAGCTTCGTTTAGCAACATAATGAAGTGTTTCATGACCAGAAGAACATACACTTGGATCATTCATCAATATGGATATGATGTAGCACACAATAAATAACAAAACAGTCAATGCAACACTCACAAACTTGCAGAAAAAAAAAAAAAAAACCTAGCTGTGCAGATTTCTGAAAGAGTCTGTAACACCACATCTATTCTCTCTGCTCTCGCTTCTCTTTTCAAAGACCCGTGGCATTTTGTCTAAAGACAGACCCTCTATTATCTGACATCTGACAATTCCTGAAGTGCCCTACCACATACTAGCACAAGTCATATTTAATAAGAGTGCTTAGAATATAATATATCTTTTTTTTAAATCGGTGTAGAATAATTAAGAATTTTTTTTTTGTATAATTTCTAGACGAGTGCAAGAATAAATAATTGAATTTAAAATAGGGATGGGTCATGACGGTCAACTAGTTGAGATTAAAATAGCATGCTGAGCTTGAATCGTTACACAGTTAAAAATAGGGACACACTAATATTACAATTCTGGCCCATTAACAATAATTATTTGAATGTTTTTTGGCAGGTAAATCAACAAATAGCCAAAATTTAAAGAAAGCTATTGTAACGTGGTGCGGATGAGGCAGAGATGAGGCTGGATCCAAGTGCAGCACACGCTTTATTTAACAGACTACAAATACAGACTAGACAGAAAACCGGACTCAGGAACAACCAACATTCACGTTTAACATTAAACAAGAACTCACAAAGACAGGGCAGAAACACAGGGCTTAAATAATCAGGGACAAACGAGGGATTACAAGGGGGCGGAGATAACAAGAAACACCTGGGATAACTAAATGACAAGACAGGGAACCACTTAACATGACACAAAACCCACACCGTAACATAGCCCCCCCCCTATGGGCGGCTCCTGACGCCCATCAAAACAAGCAAAAAAGTTCAGGAGGGCGGTCCTGGGGGCGGGACGAGGGGCCAGGCCCGCACTGCGAACCGGGACCAGGACACGGGTAAGGCGGGCCTGGGCTGTGGAGCATGGGCGGATCAGACTGGGCCGGTGACCAGGGCGGAGCAGGACGAGGCGAAGGCCAGGGCGGAGCGCACTTGACTGGGAACCAGGGCGGAGCAGGATTAGGCGAAGGCCAGGGCGGAGCACACTTGGCTGGGGACCAGGGCGGAGCACACTTGGCTGGGGACCAGGGCGGAGCACACTTGGCTGGGGACCAGGGCAGAGCACACTTGGCTGGGGACCAGGGTGGAGCACACTTGGCTGGGGACCAGGGTGGAGCACACTTGGCTGGGGACCAGGGTGGAGCACACTTGGCTGGGGACCAGGGTGGAGCACACTTGGCTGGGGACCAGGGCGGAGCACACTTGGCTGGGGACCAGGGCGGAGCACACTTGGCTGGGGACCAGGGCGGAGCACACTTGGCTGGGGACCAGGGCGGAGCACACTTGGCTGGGGACCAGGGTGGAGCACACTTGGCTGGGGACCAGGGCGGAGCACACTTGGCTGGGGACCAGGGCGGAGTAGACTCAGATGCGGTCCATGTCATCATCGCCTCCATGGCACCCGCAGAGTACCTACTGCCCCCCCCCCCCCAAAAAAATACTTGGGGAAATCCACGGGAGGAAACTCCGGGTGGTACACGGGTTCAGGAAAGGCCTCCTGGAGCTTGAAGGGCGCAGGCAAGGCGAGGTGCAGAGGCGGGTCCGGCAGGGCGAGGCGCAGAGGCGGGGCCGGCAGGGCGAGGAGTCTGGGTACGCTCACCGGAGCCTGGCGAACATAACGAATCCTCCTTCTCCTCCTGCGGCGGTGTCTCACTTGACTTGACTCACTTGACTCGGCAGACGGACTTGACTCGGCAGACGGACTTGACTCACTTGACTCGGCAGACTCACTTGACTCACTTGACTCGGCAGACGGACTTGATTCACTTGACTCGGCAGGCGAACTTGACTCACTTGACTCGGCAGACCCGTGAGTCGCGGGCTCGGCGGAGCGTGGTCTCGGCAGAGCTGGGGCGAAGCGCAGGCGCGACCGGGCTGACGTGAAGCGCAGGCTCTCGAAGCTTCTCCTCCACGCCCACGGTAAACGGAGAGCCGCTCCACAACAGGGCCAGGTCGATATACAACTCTAAAGACCCGTGCGGATCAGGTTCGGGCATCTGAGAACAGAGTGGCTCCGATAAACCCCCGCGGAAGAAGATCTTCAAGCACTGTGTATCCATTTGCGCGAGGTGCGCCAGCTCGAGGAATTCTGCGACAGAATCCTCGATGCACGATTCTCTTGACGGAGACGGAGAATCTGGACGTCGACTGGACTCCAGTAAGGCATGGCTGCTGGATCACGACGCGGTGAGTTCTTCTGTAACGTGGTGCGGTTGAGGCAAAGATGAGGATCCAAGTGCAGCACACGCTTTATTTAACAGACTACAAATACAGACTAGACAGAAAACCGGACTCAGGAACAACCAACATTCACGTTTAACATTAAACAAGAACTCACAAAGACAGGGCAGAAACACAGGGCTTAAATAATCAGGGACAAACGAGGGATAACAAGGGGGCGGAGATAACAAGAAACACCTGGGATAACTAAATGACAAGACAGGGAACCACTTAACATGACACAAAACCCACACCGTAGCAGCTATTTTGTAAAAAAAAATGAAAAATAAAACACTGAACTAAAATTACTAATTTTAAAAGAAACAAATTAATTTATGCATACCATTGTAATGTACAGTATGAAAAAAGTATTAGATGAAAGCAAATGTAATTATCTGTAAAAATACTCTTAAAAATCATTTTTTTGTTGTGTTTTTTTTTTGGTTCCCCAAAATAATCTTTCTGTGATCAGTTCTTAAAAGAAATATGTTTTCCTTACTATAACAAACATTTTAATAATTAATTTAAATATACCTTTTCCACTAGATATAAAAAACTTTTGGTGCAGTGGAAAGATTTCAAGAATGTTAAAGCGGTCATCGGATGCCCATTTTCCACAAGTTGGTATGATTCTTTAGGGTCTTCATGTAAAGTTTGTAATGTACTTTGGTTAAAATTCCACAATGGTTGTGTAAAACACCCTTTTTACCTGCTCAAAAACAGCTTTGTTCACAGTGACCTGTTTCAGTGCATGTCTCTTTAAATGATAAGGAGCAACTGCTCACCCCACCCCTCTCTTCCATGGGGGGTGTCGAATGGCTGAGGGCAGAAATATGCTAATACGGGAGAGTCCATCAGTGGTCATGGGCGGAGCATGAGCAATATGACATCATAGTGCTCAGATTATTGAGTGTTTAGACTTTGAAAAAAATCCATTCACTCCTTTTTTTTTTATCCTCATTGTATGGTGGTTGTGTCCACACACTGCAAATACAAGTGAATTTGCATCCGATGACCCCTTTAAAGCTTCTTTCTGGAACCATCAATGTCAATGGAAAAAATAAAATATTTTTAAGAATGCAGGATTTTGATTGCTCATTTGTGCAGATCAGAATTTTTAAAGATCTCAGACTATTGCTGAATTCCCTATGATGCCAAAAAAAACAACATATACACACACACACTGGATAAGTGTCATATGCAGGCTGTCTGAAACGATTACAGGCAGGGGCCGTCTGGGTGTTAAGTTAACCCAGGTGCTTGATTTCTCTCTCACTATGAATAATTGATAGTCACATGTGTATAGAGGCAGGATGTCACAGTATACTGCATCAGCTCTAGCCATGCTGCAGGTGCTCGTATTCATTTAGGATGTTTTAAGCAGATCGGACAGCCTTTCCTTGAAATCCAAGTGGCCAGAGGAGTTGCATTTGAGATGCATATTACAACCTGGTATTAGGGCTGCACGATTTGGGCCAAAATGATAATCACGATTATTTTGATCAATATTGAGATCACGATTAATTATCACGATTATTTGTTGATTTTAACCAAAACAAATTTTATTACCACATAGGCTAATTATAACTGCTTTCGCATCCATATTGTGCTACATTTCTGCTAATGTATGTGCATCTTAATAAAATAGGTCCTCTTATTCACCAAAATTCAGTGCATCTCCTTAAAAAATAAAGAAAACAATAAAGAAAATGTAGCAAAACTTCAACAGGGCACTATTTTACATTTTACATTGTGTAAATCTATTTTAGGAAGCAAAATATAAACTTGCATTGTACCTGCATAATGGATATGAATAAAACACGCAAAATATACAATCAATAAAAAAACAAATATTCCATAACAGAATGTAACCAAATGAGAACATTTCAAGGCAGAACTGCACTATGGAAGTTCGATTAATGGATGAAATTCAGAGTCATTGTTATTTGACGCTAAAGAAATGTAAAATGTTGTGGTAGGCCTACAGTGTCAGTGATTAGTTGTGAAGTCTTACTGCATAAATTTAATCTATTTAATTCTCCATGTGAAAGTTTATGTGCTCAAATTATTTCTATTTGTTAAACAATAGGTCAAAACAAGACGTTTGAAAGACTGATTATTGGAGTCCATTAATCGAACTTCCATGCCTCTTATATAGTAAATATATATATGTAGTATGTACCAATTTACTAATGCAATTTACTAATGCTCACACTCGGTCTCTCACGCGCACTGTCACTCAGTCTCTCTCGCGCGCGACACAATCGGTAGGCGCGCGCTGTTGCTCGCACGCAGACACAATCGGTAGGCGCGCGCTGTTGCTCGCACGCAGACACAATCGGTAGGCGCGCGCTGTTGCTCGCACGCAGACACAATCGGTAGGCGCGCGCTGTTGCTCGCACGCAGACACAATCGGTAGGCGCGCGCTGTCGCTCGCACGCAGACACACTCGGTATCTCTCGCACACTTTTGAGCACGCTCTGAGGACACTCGGTCTCTCTCGTGCACTGTCGCCCGCACGCAGACCGTAGGTCTCTCTCGCACACCTGGGCTCATGGAGGCACGTGATCAGACACTGGTTTACGGTGCGCTAGATTGGCACAAAAAAAGCTTTCTGTGAACTGAATGACGCATTTAAAATATCGCTCGATCACGCGAATTTGATCGTGGGAAGCCAAAATCGTGATCGTGATTAAAATTCGATTAATCGTGCAGCCCTACCTGGTATAAACAGCAACGTGTTTTGCCTCACCAAAATCTCAATACCAGGCTTTCATAGGAGCCTAGGATAATCTGGTCCTATGGCTCAGGTCTCTCCTCCAATGTAATTCTGTGATTTACCCATTTTTATTTTATAATTTTTTAACATCTCTTAGAAATGTAATATCTCACCTCTCCTCAACAAGCCACACAATTTGAGGTATCATGCATGCCAGTATGCCCTGAATTGTAATACTTATGGTGAATAGTTATGCCCTGAATTGTAATACATGGGATTAGGGGAGTTGAACAAATCTGAAGTAAAAGTAGTAGTAAAAGTAAAAGTGTTTCTTGCCCTTCATATTGTGCACGTGCAGGCATCTGGCACTACTTTAATGTCTATTATTATTGTATGAGGCATCCATTCCAAGTTTATAAGAGAGATGACAAGGGCATTTGGCAACTGGCCTGGGACTCAGATGATGCAAATGGAACAAAAAGCATGCAACAGAGACAATTTCACAAGACAGACAGGGAAAACCATTAGGTGAAAGACCTGGCGTGTCCTCAGAGATTCCTCAAGAAGATCCAGTGGGGGGAAAACCCACAATAGTAATTTTAACTCTGACTAAAATTGGCCTTTACATGCTTGATGTCACAAAGAATGATGAACAAAAAGTCAAAATAGTAGTAATTTACTGGCATTAAAGTGGAACATTTCAGGTGATTTGTAATAAAACAGAGTAATATACTGGATGTCTTCTTTAATGTGTGCCACACTAGACCTATATGATATGTGGAGGGCGAGTGATATATGTTGTAAGTCAAGAAAGTGTGTGCGCAAACCCCCAAAATGAAGGCCCCCCTTCACCATGACAGCCGTATTGATTTGGCCTTCTCTCTCCTCTCTCATAAAGCTATCTCTCTCAGACCACTTAATCCTAATGGCTGGCTTTATTCGCCTTTTCTCCCTCCTCAACACTGAGCTCAAGCAATTTCACACAATATTAGACAATTTCGCCCAGGATATTGATAATGGTGGGGAAATATTCTGACTCAATGCAATCTTTAGTGGTTAAATTGCATTTTGGATCATTGGGGATTAAGTTACCAAAAAAAAAAAGAAAATGTAATTTCCTTTAACATTTTCATCAGTGTATTTTACTGATACTTTAAATATTAAATACCCTAATGCATTGTTCATCAATTTCTGATTTGAAACAACCTGTTTGATGTTTTGCATGTTGGTCAGACATGTGACAGAGGTTCTTAGTAAAGAATAAAGCTGCTGTCACATTTACCATTGCTAAGCGAAAATTTGCTGGCGAAATCCTGTCATTGCAATAGGAATAAGCATAATTGGGATTTTTGTGAGGGCGAAACATTTCCCAGCGCAGATTTCCTTCACGTTAAAGTTTATTAGGGATGCACCGATAACATTTTTTCAGGACCGATCCCAAAAATTCTAAGTATCGACCGATATCAGCGCAGTAAAAAAAAAAAAAAAATCAAGTAGAATTACTACAATTGCGTGTTGAACTGATAATCACTGTGTTAAACACAATCATCTACTAAACAAAAACAACAAAAAAAAATATAATGATTATAATCTATGACAAAAAATGCTATTATAAACTAGATTAGTGGATAATTCATTCAATTTACTTGATTTAAAAAAAAAAATAGAGTGCACAATCATTTTATAAAATCTGAACATTTGGTGAAAAACAAAACAAAACAGTATTTAGTGGGGAACAAATAAGAGACAATAAGTGTAGTCCTGCCATGCTTACACCAGATTTTGCACAGAAAGGCGGCATGCTAGACACCGTTCAGATCGGCGCTTGCGCTGTAAAAGGCCTTGATGATAATGGTACATGCACTTTTACAAGTTGATTGTACTGAAATGTGTGTTGGCAGTTCCTGTACACAACCATCATATAATGATAAAAATCCATCCAGTGTTTTTTTTTTAATCTCCTTATATGTTTTCCCGTCTTAAATCGAGCCGTTCGACCATGCCCCTCCCACGATTGTTGATTGACAGCAGTGTTTCAACACAGCCCCACCCTGAGCGAGCTGTCATCAAAGTCCGTCGTTGTTGATACACTGGAGCAGAACGGCGTCCAAGCGATTGTGGTGTTCTGATCTTGGGTGTAATAAGGAACGCATCAGTCATTTTGATGTTCTTAAATTCGAACCGCTGAAGACGCAGTGGCTGAGTTTTGTTTACGATGGGAATATTCCCCACGATCAACGTCAATGCGTTCATGTTTGCGCAAATAATTTCTCACCAGACTGCTTTATAAACGAGGATCAGTATAAATCTGGTTTTGCTAAGAAGTTGCTCCTGAAAAAGGAATCTGTACCAACTATTCGTGTCCCTGCTGCACCTCCAGAAGAAGTGAGTTTAACGTTTTATTAACCTTTAAATATTAATCTTTGCAAATCGCTTGCACGCTTCACGATGATTGTGGCTAATGTTTACACTCAGGGTGCGTTACGGCATGTATTCTATGTAACGTTACGACGTTCTCAACATAATTCATAATCCCACGTTTATAATGAACAACGCGTTATGGCTATTGTGTTATTAAAAACTGTGTAAGCAGAGGGGCGGAGTCAGCAAAGCTCATTATCATTTAAAGGCACATGCACTGAAACGGCGTGCTGAAAACAGAGCTGTTTTTGAGCAGGTAAAATTAGGGTTTTCTTATAATACTAATGAGAATTTTTAATAAAAGACCCTAAAGATTCATATTAACTTGTACAAAAATGGCATTATATGACCCCTTTAAGAGATAAGAGTAAGAGAACGATGCGCTTGAAGCAAGTCACATCTCTTTAAGTCCGCATTTAAAAGTTCAAAGCACTAAGGAATTACATATTGATGCGTTACGTAGTGTATTATACAGTATCTATGCAATAGTTTATTCAGCCATTTCTTTTAGCAGTTTTAAATTTCAGTTACTATGTGCGTGAAGAACAATTAGTGCTCAAGGTATAGCAATAAAGTCCAGCAAGATAAAGTCATTTTATGCAAATCCATAGAACTTTATCTACAGATCAAGTATGATATTAGTAACATTGAATCATCTTGGAGAGTGTTTCATCATGTTGACTTGTAATCGAATGTTAAGCGCTGTTTGAATGCTGAATGTCTCAGGGAAAAGTTTACGTGAACTTGAATTTAAAGACTTAAAATATTTATTTCTACCACACATACTATAGAATGGCTTCCGAACACGTATAATATAGTGCACAAAAACGTTATGGTGCTTTATAAAGATTGTGCCTTTTGTGGGGCTTAACAATAAAACAGAATAGTATACGCACAATATCGGATTTGGATCGGCCTCGTCTAAGCGATACCAGATCAGGCAAAGAATGGCAGTATCGGATCGGTGCATCCGTGAATTTGTGGCACTGACCAACAGAAAGCTGCTTGGTTTGAAAGTGACGTCTATGTGAGCAGGGCTTCAGTTCATACATCTTAACACTGACAATGGACCCGTTTTTGCACGTGACATTTTGCTAATATGAGTACGACAACACTAAGTTGCAAAGTGGACCAGACATTAGGCTTAACATGAACTATGAACCATTCCAAAAAGCAAAGCTCAAGCTTGACTGACCATAATGTAACATGTTCCATGATGACATTCAAGTGGTCTTACAGGGACTGTACAAAACAACACATAGGGGTGTCCCTCTGTGGCCTTTTGCAAAGCCTGCGTTGATACAGGCTCAGACAGTGGACTACAACAGTTGAGGAAGTAATTAGATCAATTACATATGTACTCCAATTAAAAATACAATGAAGGAATTCAGCAGGGGTCATGGGTGAATAAAAGCTCTAACTAGGGCTGGGCGATATGGACCAAAAGTCATATCCCGATATATTTTGGCTGCATATCGATATACGATATATATCCCGATATTTTTTCCGCAAAGTGAGAGCAAATGTTCAGTCGAAGTCAAAGCCAAATATAGTCTTCACTGTATAAATTATACATTGATTCTTATTAAAGCTACTATTAAAGTTATCAGTCAAGAGCAGTGAGTGATTTCCTGTGTTTTGTGGTTTTATTAACATTAAATAGATAGTTCTCCCAAAAAATTTAATTGTCATCATTTACTCTCTCAAGTTGTTTTAAACCTGAATAAGTTTCTTTCTTCTGTTGAAGTTATTTGGAAGAATGTGGGTAACCAAACAGTTGATGTACCCCAGTGATTTCCATATTTGTCCCTAAGGAAGTCAATGGGGACCAGCAACTGTCTGGTTACCCACATTCTTCAAAATATCTTATTTTGTGTTCAGCACAAGAAATAAATTAATACAGGTTTGGAACAATATTACAGTGAATAAATAATGACAACATTTTTATTTCTGGGTGAACTATCCCTTTAAGGACAAGCGCTGCATGTTTACTATTAGGGCTACTGTCTCTTTAAGACCTGTACGCGACGCGTCTATACCATAGGTCTATATACACACATTTGACAAGCAGATTTCTCTCAATTTTCTCAGTTTGCTTTCAGTTTAGACATAACCAACTATCCTTATGTAAACCTTGTGTGTATTTGAGAGTATTAGCAAAATAAGACTCGAAAGATAACTTAGTCCAGTAACCAGGCGCTGTTAGACAGGCTTTTAGTGCATGTGCGCGTCGGGTGTTCGCGCTCAGAACAGCGCATCAGAAGTGAATGACATGTTTAACCGGCAAGGCTTTAAAGCATGTGCAAATAAATGAACTTCTGTGAACTCAATGAAATGATGTGTCCCGTTCCTCTGCGTTAATATTTGATGTGAGTAGGCTATCTGTCACGTTGTACACTAATGCTATTGAGACGGAGGCGCCAGAACTGCAACTGATAGAATGCACGATATACATATTTCTACAAAAGCAGTCAGCAGCTTGCTTGGAGCAAGGATCATAGCGCAAATTTGAACTATATCGATATATGCGATATGGTCTAATTCAATATCGCATTTACAAATATATCGATATATTTTTTATATCGATATATCGCCCAGCCCTAGCTCTAACATCAAGAACTTGAATAGTCAGAAACTCGCTGTTTCTTCTTTTGAACACTCGGTTCCCTCCACCCACCTTTGTTCATAACTCACACAGTGCATATTCAAAAGAACCACTATGCTGAGAGCCAAAAGAAAATGCAGTACTGCTTAAAACAAAAACACAATTCACCATCCTCTTCGAAATAATGAACCAAAAATAACGTTAACAAAAAGAAAAGTAACAATCTGGGGCTGCAAAAAGTAGCATTTACAGCCCTGCTCTTGTTTAAATATTTATAGAAAGGTAGACAAAAATGTAGCCAGTAGTTCTGGAGACTGTGTTTCAAAGGCCGTTATATGACAATCAATTGGAGAGGACATTTTGATGTTTTTTTACAATAGAAACAGGCAGGGCAGAATTGAAGTGAGAGCAGCAAACACAATCAGTAGACTGAAGCGGAATGAACGCCTCCCAAATAAACCAGGAGAAGATGTGCCCACAAATGTCCTACCTGACATCTAATTCATCATTAAAAGTGCTGGAGTAAATGTGTGGGTCTCCTGCGATGGATGGTTCAAACAGGCCTTAACAGTAACCGTTTCATAAGGGACGAGGTTATAGGCTTATCAAATGAGATTTCCTGCAAGATAGCCTATCCTACAGAAGCAGTAGTGTACCAAAGTTGTTCCCTATTGAAGCTTGACAACATTTGTCCTTATAAACATGTTTTCAAACCAACAGGCAACCTAATCTTGCATATCTATAGAACAAGGGTGTCGAATACTGCTCCTGGAATACCTTTCTACAAAGGTTAGCTCCAACACACCTGCTCAGAAAGTTTCTAGGGTTGCATCTGAAATCTCAAACTGTCACGGTACTTATTTTGAATAAGTACTTAGTGAGTTTTAAAAAGTATGGTTCTATATAGTATGAATGTAATCCGGACGTACTACATTCGACATGTTGTCATTCCTGCTATCGAACCACTGCAAGATCAATGGCAAAACTCACCTTTAAGTCTTGAGCTACCTCCATGTGGTTGTCATAGACCAGAACATTGGCTATGAGGTTCATCCTGTCTTTAGCAACAGTGGATTCTCCTTCTAATGCGTCAGATGCAACAGCAACGTTCAATAGGGGGTGTTGACACTTGGTCCCATCCCACACCTAATCAAATTGGGAAACTGTTAGTTGTACAAAATCTATTTAAGATTCAATGATTTTGAAGATTCAGATTCAAGATAAAATAGAAAAAAGCACCTTCAGTAGGATACAACGACTATCCATGACAGCCTTGGCAAGCAACTGGCAGGTAAGATCAAAGTACATCCCGGGATGTACCGAGGACAGCGAGACAGTGGGGTCATTGGATATCAGAGACTGGCTGGCAGCCCATTGGCGAAGCACCTGCACTGTATTTTTATCAGATTCTCCAAAGTGAAATGATTTGCTGGAGGTACGAGGGGCTACTGGGCTGTCAATTATTCCATCGAATGTGACTGCAGACCAACCGTAGGTGTTCAAGAGTGTCATGGAGTCATTGAATATTTCTGCCTGGGAGGAAATGGGAAAAGATACACTTAGCCTTAAAGTCTGAATGACTTGAAAGTAGTGATACTCCAGAAACTCATCTTGATACATGTCTCCAAGAAATTTATTTGAGTAGCCTATTAGAACTACATTTGACAAACATTAAGATATATGGTGAATTTATACGGACAGATCTTTAGTTATTGGGATGTCGGCAAATTACTGCGCTATTGCACGCTATGTAGAAAACATTATTCAGCTCTACACGAATGAGATGCTTCACATAAAACGTGAGGCTTTCCAGAGACTCTTACACAAATATTTTGGCGATGTACGTGTAATTTCAGGGAATATGTGGTACTGCTAGATTGCTTAAAGTCAGTGGTGTCAATTTCTGCTATTAAAGGGCTGCACTCCAGCAGAGTTTAGATGCACCATGCTCCAATGCAACTGTCTGGAAGTTTCTAGTAGTCTAGGTGTGTTGAATTACAGCAAAGGTAGCCCTCCAAGACCAGGGGTCTCATTTATAAAGCGTGCGTACGCACAAAACGGGGCTGGAAACGTACGTACGCCAGTTTCCACGCAAAGGTTGTGATCTATAAAAAACAAACTTGACGGGAGAATGTGCGCACCTTTAAGCAAACTTTGAGCCGTGCGTACGCATGTTTTGGAGACGGAGCAGTTTGGCGACACCGATGGTGAGCTGGAGCAAAATGTCTTTTTGGTCACTTTTAGACCGAAAATCGAAATAAAATTATACATACAGTATACAGAAAGATAATACAAATATAATTTTACTCACCAAGCCTATCACATGAAGCAAACATCCATCCCTTTTTAAATGTCCGCGCCAGTGAGCGTGTTGGGCCGTTTAGTGAAACTGACGCAGCCTATCTAAAACCGTAAATCTTCATTATAATCATAAATACAGTGTTCTGTGAAATATGTTCACAATAACAGTTTAAATAAATAAAATAAGGATTTAAACTATGTTTTACTTCTGATAGGCTATAAACATTTAGATTAAATATGCCATTCTGATTAATGGAGTTAGACACTTAAATTACATGAAATCATTACTGAAAAGTTACAACATTTTTTATATTCAATAAATATAAATATTTGTTGTGGATGCAATGCTTTCAAACACTTTTCCTCTGGCATGCTGTGTTTTAATGTTTCAGATAATTGCTTATGATAATAGCAGTGCAAATGTTTCGTGCAAATAATGCACAACAAGGTTTATCTGTTTCCATTCAAAATATAAATCAATTAAAAATACTATTTGGCCAGTGAAAAAGATTGAGAAAAACTTTCTCTGAAATGTATTTTACACTATTTGATTTATTTAGGCCTATTTAAAAACAAGGTAAGGATATAGGCTACTAGATTATTTTTTATTAATGTAATGTGACGGCACATCCGTATTTCATATTTTCCAAATGTCTTGTAGTAGCCTACCGTTAAACATGTTATCACGTGGATGAATAATCATATGCAAATGATATGCAGATGAGGATATGCATAGTAAAACTAGGCGTGGTAAGCTCCATATATGGTTGTTTCGGGGAGGAGAAGCATGTGCGCACAATCTTCTGCTGACTGGGATTTATAAAGTGAATTCTGCGCAGGTTCTGGCGTACGCACGGTTTTATAAGTCAGAATATTTGTTTGCGTACGCCATTTTTGGCTTTCGGACGCACGTACACTTTTAGTAAGGATTCTACGCACAGTTTTATAAATGAGACCCCAGAACTGTACAACTCTACTTAAAGCACATAAATGCCCATTAGGCACTTACATTAGGCCCACTTTAAATATTCTGAAGAATGAATAAACAGGTCAAACCTCCTCACCTTGAATCTGTGGAGTCGGATAATGTCCCCAACTCTGAAGATGACTGGGTGATCCTCCAGTTTTTTAGAGAAGATGTTACAGCTCACTTTAACATCTGATTGATCTGTGATCTTTAGTGCAGAGCAGTAATCTAGTGACAAATAATGAGGTAATGACTAAAAAAAAAAACTCAAGCTTAAGGTTTATGCTGTTGTGACTAAGGCTTAACTACATTTGGTAGTATGTAGGTTAGGTACATAAGTAGCGACACTTATGCATCAACATTTTATAAATCACAGTGTTTTTATTACATAAAATGAATAAAAACAGTTTGCAATTTTCTTTAATTTGATGATGATTTTACTTGCACAAACATCACTTCTGCATTTGCCCAAGCATTTCAAAACTGAGAATATGCATTGACCCAGGATCAATTGGTCAACTTTTGGACATGATGCACAATTCTCTCCACTGATTACACTGAATGGGTGCATACATTCTCTTCAGTTACCAAAACATTGTTACCTCAACAAGCCAACTGAGTGTGACAGACAGATTTCTGAGATTTTACCACAGTGTACATGTTACAATCCAAGCCATGATCAATGAACTACAATGTATTGATTATGAAAATTGCATGAAGGTAGTATAGTTATGCACCATGAGTAATTGGTTTGAAAATAATTGGTTTGCATCAGCTTTTCTTGAGATGTAGTCTGCGACTTGATGGTATAAATGATCTTATTCAAACACCGCAGAGAGCAAACCTCATTGTTCACGATCAGCAGTACAAGCCAAGGTCGCAGTTTTGTTTTGGCTGTCTTTGAAACATTTGATCACTAGAGTGCAAAGAATATTTTACAGTGTCATTGTTACACGTTACATATGATTAATGTAGTAATAACTATAAACTATACGCGACTAACCTTAAACCAAACACTAATCCTAACCCTATAGTAAGTAAATATAGTTAATTATTATTTCTCGGTACTTAAATGTATAATTTACACTGTTACACAGACACCTTAAAGGGTCATTCCACCCATTTCAACATTAATCTTTATTGAAAGTGGCTCATATATGTAGTCGAAATGTAAAAGAAATTTTGAATTTGGTGCCATCTTGACCGAGAAAAGACAGAAAATAACTGAAGGGCGCATTTGTATGTAAGACAACAACTCCCACAATGCACCACATTGCACAGCTCCTCAAGCCACTCCCACTAATCCAGAACAGCGCAAACATCAGAGAAATCACTCTTCCTTCTACAAGGCTAACGTTAGCTGCCAAAAGAGTTTGAAATTCATTTCACACAAAATGTCTAGTTAGTTGGCTGTGGCGAGCAGGACGAGGGCGAGGGACGTGAGAGGACGGCGCGAGTCATAATGAATGACACCTGTGAGACGCAGCGGTCTTATATCTCTCACGGAGGAGCGGAGGCATAAAAGGAACAGGCCTGATGTTATGTTATGTTTTGTTTCTGTTGTGTGTGGCCAGCTGGCTTAAACTTTTGTTTTGTATTTGTTTATTTGACTATTAAAATGTTTAAATGTTCGCCGGTTCCCGCCTCCTCTTACCACAAAAACGAACCCGTTACATTGGCAAACTCATTAGCGAATTACTCCTCGTTTGCATTTCTTTCTATATGGTGAATTATTGCATGATACCTGGATGTTCAGTCAGAACATATGCGGTGCGAAACTAGGACGGTTCACATCACAACACAAACGTCCGTGTGCTCGTCTGATTTAGAAATTTTGTCCAGGAGAAATTGCCATCGTTGAAATTCTCTGCAGCAGAGCAGACGGACTCTATCTGTGTCCGAAGCGCACAGCGACAGCACAGGCACCAGCAGTCCGCCTCAGCTCGAGCCAGTCCGGGCTCAGTCCGCGACAGGCAGCCGCCTCCTGTTCCTCCATCAGCCTCAGCTGCTCTTCACTATACTGCGGCTTGTAAAGATAGCCATGAACATCGGATTCGAGCAGCAGAATTTCAAAATCCTCTTCTTCCATATTATGTTTAGTTTATTCCGTCATTGTCGTAACTTCCTATCTCCACAGCGCTTGTTAGCTTAGCTTATAAACAAGATGGCTGATATTGATTTCAGTATCTGCAAGTGAAGTCCCACCCACTGATCTGTGATAGGTCTGTTAGTGCATTAGGTCCAACCCCCTATGGGCGGGTTTGAAATGGTGCTTGTAGTCTTTACAGAAATTCCCCCCTCTTACACTTCCTCCTACAATGACGTAAAATGATGATTTTTGCGTCATTGTAGGAGGAAGTGAAAAAGGTAAATAGTGGATTTCTCTCGTCTCAGGGGAAAATGAGAGAGTGTTGCACGACCATTCAATAGTATGACTGGGTTTCTAACAATGGAAAGCTTAATGCAAATGGGTGGAGTGTCCCTTTAAATAAAGTCTAACCAAGTTTTTTTCTCTGTTTTGATGGATATTTCGTAAATGGCCATAAAAAGTCATTTAGAAAGCCATTTTCCCTTTGGACTCACTCTCTAGGGAGCTCAAATAACAATGGGAGACCCTATTACAGCCTAGCTGCGATGAAGGAAATTCACTGACCTGAACCTTTAGAGGGGAAAGGCTGTTTGAAGAAGGTCACCACGCCATAGACGTTCACCACGGTCTTGTGCTTCAAATTGTTTAGAGGAACATAAGTGTATTTGGCCTGCACAGAAACAGGGAATATTGCCATTAAAGTAATGTTCTGGCTACAAGTCAAGTCATCCTCATTTATATAGCGCTTTTAACAATGTAGATTGTTTCAAAGCAGCTTTACAGAAATAAACATATATTTAGGGTAACAGAGATTGGTTTGGTTTTATAGCGGTTCTTGAATAATGTTGTTTCCAGCTATAGTTTTGATTGATTCTTTTCAATTTAAGCTAAGCTCTATAATCTCATTTATGGCATTATGTTGATTTACCACAAACCAAAATTTACCATAATACAACATGGTTACAATAATGCACAATAATTATATCAGATATCAATTGTCAATGTCAACAAATCCAATGGAAGCAAGAAAATGAACACTGAGCAAGTTTCCCTGAATTTCTTCATTTAGTCTAGACTGAATGTGCCTGGAGGCATGTAGTGTTAAAGCACTTGATCTGGCTCAAGCAAATGTAAAAGAGGTTGGCAAATTAAAATGGACGCTGTACTCAAGTGAAGAAACAGCCAATCACACAATCATACCGAGACAAGCTGACAGAGACCGTAGACACAAGCCAATTTAGATAAAGAATTTCCTTGATCTCTGGCGGATAAACTGCATATATGGTATTAGGACAAATTGGAAAGGATTTCTCTCTCATTTCTACATGAAAAGAAATGCATACTGAACCTCTGAACAGGAGGGACCTTGGGCAGCCGAGGGACATACCTATCAAACATCACAAAACAAGCAATTGAAAAAAATATTAGAAAAAGTTGTTTTAGTAAGTTGTTTTATGGTTTTCATGATGTTTAAGAATAGGATGGTGGGGATTTTAAAAATACAAGCACATAACACTCACATAGACACAGGCATCATTGCCATCCATCTCTAGCTGACAAGGATGTAGTTTGTCTCTGAGAAAAGATGGAGACTTTCTGATAGTGAAGTCTGCCAATAGGACAACATCCTAAAATTAAATAAAATAAATAAATCATTGTTGTAATGCATTTCATGATGCATTATACAGAATTCATAAGATTTATGCCCCAGTGACAGATAGGTTTAGGGCAGGTCATGTGTACGAAATCATATGAATTATCCACCTCGTAAAATACGTCTGAATTGCCATGAGATCGGGTTTGATATTCATATGCAGTTTTTAAATATGCAGACTGCTATATCATTTTTTAATTATTTAAACTTAATTATATACTGCGTGTATAAAAACATTATTAATAACCTGCTTCCTTTGGGATTAAAACTCTTGTTTTCGACTACCAAAGAACGAATTCTTCAAAGAACAAGAAGAAAAAAAAAGAAAGAAAAAAAAAGCCTGTTGTATCATGTGACAAAAAAAAGCAGGAAGTTTTTTCTCCTATTTTTGTCTAAAGATTTTTCTGGCTATTACATTTCCTTATTCGTTCTTTGTCCTGTATATGGGATTTTCTATGCTTTATCACCCACCAGGCAAAAATCATAAATTCGATGGCTTAGAAACAACATCTGCACAACAAGCCACATGATTTGAGGTATCATTCATGTGTATAGCTCAAACGGGTTTATTCAAGTCCCCAAAGCAAAGTATGAGCAATGATAGAGATTCTTGCTTTGGCAAACACCACTAACAATGACCTTGAGTGGAAAAGACTACCAAACAAATGGTGTCTCATCCCTTAATCTTTAGGATCAAATACAAACTCGTGATTATTTTTAGACTTCAGCATCTGGATAAATTAAGCTGACTTACAGAAGTATCTAAGAGTTTAATCCTTGCTCACAGGTATTTAAAGATTAGACCGATAATGTTTAGCTCTATCATTATATAAGAGCTGCCAATATCATGATAGCTCATCAATTCAAAGCTTTATCTTATGCCCCCGTTTTAAGAATCGCTGTTACCCATGCCAAACACTCAGTTTTATAATCTGTCTTCCAAAAAGCTCTTGGCAACAACAAAGAAAAGTGGAGGTTGTTTGTCAAAAACTTGTTTTCTACACCACACTTCATAAAAAATGACTTTTTGTTGCTGTCATACAATGAAGCGCTCATGACGACTAACCATCGCATATCACAATGTTCGAACTCCAACTTCGAGAATAGGAAGTTTCAGAGACAAAGTTAAGACCCTTCCGGGAAATATGAGTGGTGACATGGCATGTTTTTTTCCAGTAAGTAACAGATAATTTTGAGAGTGACACAAAGGATGATCCCTGGGGAGTTTTGACTGAAGGCACGTCTCTCAAGGCTGATTTTCTCTCTCAAAACCATTGTCTGTCAGTGGGGAGCTGATCTGAGCTGTGACCATTGTGTTGCTGGAGAAGAAAGGCAGAAAAATACTGGCTATGCAACTGCAGTGCTTTGCACCCTCTCAAACCATCTTCACACAAATTAGGTTACATCAGATGACCTGTTTTCAAAATAAGTGAACTCAGGCAGAAATATTTGCCACATAGATATGGCAGGGCTTTCATGTAGTTAGATTCTTTATACTGCTTCTTTGATAGCATTCAAACTAATCTACTTCTAGAAACATATTGACATTCTCAACATAGCAACATTATTTATGAAAACATTTCATATTTTTTTTAAAACTGGTTATTCATTTAGAAGATGCTTCTAGTGATTTGCTCAAGTGCACAATTGTTGTTTTTGAATTGGCCCTTCTGGGACACAAACCACTTATATTGTATCTTAACCAGGCGCAGCATGATACGTTTTCAAGATTATAGACCAACAACACTTTACTGTGGGTAGGGCTACTCAACGCGATGTGACAAAAATAGAAACCAAACAACTGACAAAATGTCTTGTCATGCATCAATAGGCTTTATGCACAGCTTCACTACTTCCTGAACTTCAGCCAGCTCCTTTGCTTCCTGTCTGCCATTATTGGACAAACTGATTAATCCAGGTGTGCCTGATTATTGCTACTGAGGCCAGGCACACCTGGATTAATCAGTTTGTCCAATAATGGCAGACAGGAAACAAAGGAGCTGGCTGAAGTTCAGGAAGTAGTGAAGCTGTGCATAAAGCCTATTGTCACAGTTCCCACACTTGTTAGGACAAAATCTCCTATTAAAACAGATGAGATGTGATTTGCCACACCAGACTTGGACAAAACAGTTAAAGTGCAGATCTTTAATCACTTGGGGTGCAACTATCAATTATTTCGATTACTGATAAATCTGTTGATTATTTCCAGGATTAAACAATTATTCAGATTGAAAAAGGGACCAATTAAAAGTTCTTTGGTTTCTTAATTTTTATGTTTTAGAAAACTCCTTTGTCCTCTGCTATTTTTCTGATGCATTTTTGTCCATAGAAATGCGTTATTCGTACAGTAACGTTAAAGGGTTAGTTCACCAAAAAATGAAAAATCTGTCCTTAATTACTCACCCTCACGTCGTTCCAAACTTGTAAGACTTTCGTTCATCTTTGGAACACAAATGAAGATATTTTTGATGAAATCTGAGAGCTTTGATGATGAACAGATTTAATTTAGGCTTTTCATCACATATAAACATTCATCAACATACACATCAGTTGTGGGAAACGGAAGCTCAAGCTTGTTTGTTTAGCTTGGAATAACCAATGAGGTTCACTCTCGTGTTACGCAGCACGTTTGAACTTCAGCAAGAACCAATGAGGTTCACTCTCGTGTTACGCAGCACGTTTAAACTTCAGCAAGAACCAATGAGGTTCATTCATGTGTTACGCAGCACGTTTGAGCTTCAGCAATAACCAATGAGGTTCATTCTCGTGTTAGGCAGCACGTATGAACTTCAGCAAGAACCAATGAGGTTCATTCTTGTGTTGCGCAGCACGTTTGAGCTTCAGCAAGAGGTTTGCTCTTGCTCGTCAAACAGATTCGGCTGAGCTTCTGTTTATATTCACGGATCAGTTTTTATATGTGAATAAAAGCCTAAATTCAATCTGTTAATCATATAAAACGATCGGGTCTCTTCAGAAAACTTGGACTAAACTGCTCAATTCATATAGTTTTACGATCTCTTTATTAACTTTTTGAAGTGTTAAAGTGTCAGTTGCGTAGCTACCAATGGAGGGACAGAAAGCTCTCAGATTTCATCAAAGTGATTTTTCTTTGTGTTTCGAAGATGAACGAAAGTCTTATGGGTTTTAAACGACATGAGGGTGGGTAATTAATGACAGAATTTTTACATTTTGGGTGAACTAACCCTTTAAGTCAATGGCAAATGTTTAAGTGCACAAACGATTAATCGATAATCAAATTGTCAATTATTTTCTTCTTCGAATCATGTGAATTTTGTCGATTAGTTGCAGCCCTATTAACCACTTTTCCCAACGAACAAATATCAAGGCTGACATCGTGAATAAAAGTCGCAAATGCCATTTGTGACAATCAGTTAATACGTAGTTAACAAAAAGTTGTATTCATGATTATTTTGATTATTATGATTTTAATGCACTTTTTATTTGGCTATTGAGTTTTATTAGAGTAATTTAGCAATCTTTGTCTTTTTGTGGCATTTATCAAGCATTAAAATGCTCAAAAGATATAATATATTTATATATATATATATATATATATATATATATATATATATACACACACAGTATCTCATAAAAGTGAGTAGTACACCCCTCACATTTCAGTAAACATTTTATTAGATCTTCAAGGGACAATACTGTAGAAATTAAATTGGTCATTGTGCTGCTCGTATTGCAGTATATATTTACTGTCCTCAGAAAACAACTCACTTCTGTTGCCAGCTATTTTGACAATAATGGCTGTATGTTGGAGCTGCACAGGTTGTTGCTGGGATCCTCTTCCATTCCTCCATAATGACATTATGGAGCTGCTGGATGTAAGACACATGACGCTTCGCCACCTTCTGCTTGAGGATCACCACAGCTGCTCAATAAGGTTCAGGTCTGGAGACATACTTGGCCAGTCCATCACCTTCAGCTTCCTCAGCAAGGCAGTTGACATCTTGGCGGTGTGTTTGGGGTCGTTATGCTGTTCGGACCAGTTTCTGAAGGGAGGGCATCATGTTCTGCTTCAGAATGTCACAGTACATGTTGGAATCCGTGTTTCCCTCAATAAAGCGCAGCTCCTGAGTACCAGCAGCACTCATGCAGCCCCAGACCATGATGCTACCACCACCATGTTCGACTGTAGGCAAGACTAGTGCTGTAGCGACGCGTCGATGACGTCGACGCTTCGACGTCAAAATTACGTCGACGCCATATTTTTGCGTCGACGCTTCTTCATTTATTTATTTTTTGCACCGTTTCCGGCAGTACAGCTCGCCAACACACGTGGGAGAACGAAACATTGCAGAATGGAGGACGATAGGGTGGCCATACGTCCGGATTTTGGCCGGACAGTCCGGATTTTAAGCCCCCTGTCCGGCGTCCGGCGCAGCCTCAAGCCGGACACTCATTTGTCCTCCTTTTTGGAGTTGCGCTGAATTGTTGAAAAAAATTAACCTATAAAAAGCCCGCATAATGATAGCGGCTCTCTGATTCCCCTAAATTAGGCCGGTGACACACTGGCTGCGTGGCGTGAGCGTGGCGTTTTCTGTGTCTTTGCACATCAGAAGCGTCACGTCTGACGCGGCGCTGCTGACACGCATCACCCTGGTTCAACATATGGGAGAGAGTTGTGGAAGCCCTATACTTCGTGTTAAGCATAAAGCCTACTGATAAAGACAATGTCAGCACAGCAGTATTGACAGCAAAATAGACTACAGAATATTTCGTTCTGTCTTGACAGGTGCAATATTTGAAAATTGATAATTAGGCCTATTTATTTATTTATTTTAAATGAGGCCTATATTTATATCTGGATTTGTCAAAAAAGTAATTTATTAATATGTATTCGTGTACAAAATAACATAGAAACATATTTTCCTATTGTATTTTGCCTGGAAACGCTTCCCACACGCTTGCATGTCGCGTGAAAAATAGGCGTCGGTTCTATTTCTAGCATGAGACGCGCGTGTCACGCAGGCAGTGTGCAAGCTCACCTGTTAACATGGGAGCCGAAATAAAAACGGACACGCCACGCAGCTGCAGACGCGCACGCCACGCAGCCAGTGTGTCACCGGCCTTAGTTCAAATCTCTAGAGCCGCGCGTGCGAGACAGAACATACTGTATGCAGTGTTGCCAACTTAGCGACTTTGTCGCTATATTTAGCGACTTTTCAGACCCCTTTAGCGACATTTTTTCAAAAAAGCGACTAGCGACAAATCTAGCGACTTTTTCAGACAAACCTCAGTAACCTCCAAATGCTGTCAGTCGTGCGAATGCGAGCGCGAGCTCTTGCTTTCTCCCTGCCGTCACTCTCTCTCTGCGTCTCCCCTGTTCAGTGAATGGGTGATGGGCAGAGACGCGGGAAGTCATTTTCGACAGGGGGTGCGGGGTGCTTTGTTGCGCGGGGGGGGGGGGGGGGGGGCGGGGACCAAGCAATTACAGGAACGTGGAAAAGTCCACTTCTATACAGATCTATGAATTACTAGTATCTAGAAAAGCGCTATATAAATGCAAATGCAACGAATTATTACTAATCTAACCTCAAAACCTTTTTCCCATTTGCATTGATGCAAGCACGGCAACGATCTTTATACCGTAAAACTTAAAATAATAGCCGAGTCCCAAATAGACGCCTGTCTCTTTTACACGCCTGGTGTGGCGACAGGTTTGGGTAAATAAAGGCCGGTCTCAAATAGCCGGTCTGTTTTTTTTAGTTTCGGGTTGTAAAATACGTCGGATCGTCCGCTTTTTGGCGGCCGCCAAAGCCTTTTTTGATCGGTGAGTGTCGCTTTGACAGAGAGAGGAGAGAGAGAGAGAGAGAGAGAGAGAGAGAGAGAGAGAGAGAGAGAGAGAGAGAGAGAGAGAGAGAGAGAGAGAGAGAGAGCGCCCGGCCGCGCACGCGCACGCGCAATCTCACGTCTTCACACAACACAAGCGCTGTCTTGCTCTCTCTCTCTCCCTCGCGTATATTAATCAAAGTCAATAGACATGATAGTAAAAGGTTCGTTTCTTTATAATAGGCATGCTAATCACAATCATATAGGCTATTATCTGGGCCTGCACAGCGGCAGGAAAAAGACGTAGATGTAAGACACCGTGTCTCTACCTTACGATGATTTTGGTACACCAAAGGTAACGTTAGATTCCCGCTCTGGAGTTCGGCTGATAAACTCTGCCATGAGCTATAATTATATTGCTATAGCGCTGATATTGATATAGACTAACGTTATCTCACTAGCAGCAGTTTTTTAGACTAGTTTTTTTTTTGTGCTGTGTAGGCTGAATCGTAATCGCGTGATTCGCGTCAAGACATCTGATTGGCTAATACTACACACTGAAGATAAATTAAATAATTTTTAATTAAATAATCACTAAAAAATATCCCTCTCTTCATCCCACACCCCAAACATGACATACAAAATTTTGTGGAACAGAAACAACAACCAGAGATATATTTATAAGCTATCATTTTATTGTCATCAGTTTGCCAACAGGGGGTGCTGCAGCACCCCCAGCACCCCTACTTCCCGCGTCCATGGTGATGGGTGAGAGGAGCAGCGTGCGGATCATTCTTCTGTTGAGCACACAGCAGTTTTTTTTTCCAGACGGACTTATCACTTATCTGCTTCTCTGTTGTTTTATATTTAAAAAATGTAGTTTGACCATTTTTATTTCCTTTTTTTCTTGTGCTTTCAACCAGTTCCCCAACTCTCTCAATTCAGATATTTTTAACATATCCTACAAAATTTTGTCATTCACTATACCATAGAGTCTACTTGTTCTATTGTCTGACAAAAAAAATAATATAGGAAATGAAAAGCTTTATTGGACATTCGGCTATATTATATGATATTAAAATACAGTATGTGAGCATGATTTTAGAGAGAAAACACATAGACAGGCAGAACGCAAGAACGACGCGATGACGTCATGAATATGCTGATTGACGTGTGACGTCATCTAGCGACATTTAGCGACTTTTAGGGAAGGCCTTAGCTACTTTCCGTTGAAAATAGTTGGCAACACTGACTGTATGTGCTCCAAACCGTGCAGCGCGCGGCAGAGAGCGAGAGACCTTGCGTGCCCTCAGCACCAACTACGACAAATCCCCCCCCCCCCTCCCCCGTTCAACAAAACCACCGATCACCAAAATATATGTGTCCTCCTTTTTGGTGTTATGGAAATGGCCACCCTAGAGGACGAAGACCACTAGAAGTGAATGTGCTCTCCATTAAATGAATCACACATAGTAAACAAATCCTTAACAAAAAAAAAAACCTTTGCAATTTAGACGCGCAAACTGGGTGCGGGTGCGGTGAGACCAGTGAGAGCAGATTCGGCATGCAGTCGCGCCGCGCGCGCTGTTACAAAAAAAGCCGTGCACGCGATATGGGGTTTTGCCGGTCTTGCGCGCCCAACGCGTCATATTTGCCGCACGCTCGTGCGGACGCATCGAGTATAAACAAGGCTTTGCTCCGTGTCAGCGCGCTCTGATCGGTAACGGGGAACAGACTCTCCTGAATCATCCAGCAGGAGCAAGCACCACTAACTCCGCCTCCGTTTCCCTCGTAAGCTGATATTAGTATTTAAACATTCTCTATGATAAAAAATGTTTGTACAAAATATTTTAATAACACGGTTTTGGCGGTTATAGAGTTCTAATGACAGTGTTCAAATACATAACATTAGACTAACGTTAGCCAGCTACAGTATCATGATTCAGTACGCTAGTTCGTATTTATTTGAGATACATTATGTTTTTTTATTAATCGAGGAGCAGAAAAATAATCTTTATATTAATCGCCCAATTAGTCGTTAGATTAGTCGACCAATCGATAAAATAATCGCCCAACTAATCGTTTAGTTAATAATCGTTTACCCCAGCCCTAGGCAAGACACAATGTTCTTGGTACTCCTTACCAGGGCATCACCACACATGCTAGACACCATCTAAGCCAAACAAGTTCATCTTAGTCTCATCAGGCCACAGGACATGGTTCCAGTAATTCATGCTCTTGGACAGGTTGCTTTCAGCAAATTGTTTGTGGGCTTTCTTGTGAGCCAGCTTCAGAAGAGGATTCCTTCTGGGACGACGGCCATGCAAACCGACTTGTTGCAGTGTGTGGCGTATGGTCTGAGCATTGACAAGCTGACCTTCTGCTTCTGCGACCTCTAAAGAAATGCTGGCATGATCACGTGTCAGTTTTTTTAAGCCAGCTTCTGTACCTGACGCACAGCACAAGGACTCGACTTCTTTTATTGACCCTTGCGAGGCCTGTTACGAGTGGAACCCGTCTTGGAAAACCTCTGTATGACCCTGTCCAATGTACTGTAACTCAGTTTCGGTGTGTTACCAATCTTCTTATAGCCTAGGTCAACTTTGTAGAGAGCAACAATTCTAATTCTCAAATCATTAGAGAGTTCTTTGCCATGAAGTGCCATGTTGAACATCCAGTGGTGGCCATTATGAGAGAATTGTACTCAAAGCACAAATTTTAACTGCTCTAATACAAGATACAATAATTTGTATGGTCCCGTCAAGCAGACAAAAACATGAACATGATGAATAGGACATGCGGCTTTTCATGGTTAAACGACGTACTGCTATCACCACTTAGGATGTATTCACTTTTGTTGTCAGCTATTTTGCCAATAATGGTTGTATGTAGAGTTATTTTCAGAGGACAGTAAATATATACTGCTATAAGAGCAGCACATTGACTACTCTAAAATATATCCTTTCTATATTATTGTCCCTTGAGTAGATATACTAAAATATTTGCTAAATGTGAGGGGTGTACTCACTTTTGTGAGATACTGATAAATACTGACATGAATAAACAGCATGAAACCATGCCTTGCTATTCTGAATAGTTTGGATGCAAAAAAAAAAAAAAAAAAAACACAAGTAAGCCTTTATAGAGCAAATACACAAACACTGAGATGAAACCCATCAATATCTACTTTAGCTATATGATCCAGTCCTCCTCCTCCTTCCTTTTTTATATCTTGGCAGCCTGAAAAATATGTACATTTCCATATATTTTCCAAATACTATGAATATTTTAAAGTTTTATAGAAGCCTACCCCTTGTCTGACAGACTGGGAAAAGTCCTTGGCCAATGTGCCAAAGAAAATGACGTTGATTGATGTATGTTCAGTGGTACTCTGAGGGAGGTCCTCCTCTGAGAAAGAGAGAGAAAACAGCAAGGACAGAGTGAGACTGGCTACGCTTTCATTTCAAGACTCAAAATCTGCAGGGCTGAGAGCTAAAAATCATAGACATGAGTAAGCCTGAAGTATGCTTTGAAGAAGCCACTCCAGGCAATCAAATTGGCCTCATATTGTGCCTCTGCTCTAGAAACATTACAGCATAAAACCCAGTGGCAGTATATTAGTTAACATTTTAATGGAGCAAAGCCATACAGTCTGGACGGCAGATTTTTCTATACAAATCTTTTAAAACCCAAAGCGCCAGAGCAGCTTTAAACAGGATGCGAGGTGTGAATGCCAGACAGATTGAGTGTCGCTGCTGACAAAACAGATCAGCTTGATACATCTCAAGCTTGTTCATGATCTTTGTCTTTGAATTGAAATTCAAATGGGAAAAACTCACCTCTGATCTCAGCTCTAAGCATTTCGATGCCATCTTTCTGTGCGCAGGATATCACAGGACCTTTGTGAACCACTCTAGCCTATCCAGAGGAAAAAACTCCTGTAAGCACTTGAAGAACTGAATAGCAACAGTTATGAAGTATTAAGACACTTCCTCACCACATAACCTTAAATCAAATGCACATCAAATAAAATTCTAAATTACATTTCAATTAAAGATCTGTGAGGCTTGATAAGTTGTCAAATGTATGATGTACTAGCAGTTCATGCAAACGCAGTTTCACACGTAAAGTGAACATCGGCAGACCATCAATACAGACCAGACAATAAATAGAGGCATACAATAATTGTTCAACCAATATTTCTTATTGATATTAACAGCAGTTTTTATTCACACCATTTGGTGGGTCTCTAAGGAACATTACCCAACAACGGTATTTACAGGAAATGCATCATTATACAATATTCATCAATTCTAAAAAATATGTAGGGCAGCCTAACAATTTGAAAGTGCCCAAAAAATGTGAACATTTTTTAATATTTGTCTATATGAATTTTAATATACATGTAATACTTTTGTGACCATTTAGAGCTCAAAACAATATGGTAAATCATTATTATAATTATAATTATGATATTTTAAATAATAATATAATAGAAATCCATTCTGGTTTATAAGTTAATAATAAAATTAATTAAATAAAAATAATACATTGTTTTTATAGTTGTAATCTAATGAGAAATTAACAAATTATTTCCTTATGACTCATAATATAACTGCATATAATATTGTTAAATGCCTAATCCCTAACAGATTATTATTGTTATGAATACAATTATATATATTAAAAAAAAAATAATAGATTCTTGTTTTTTATAGTTGTTATCGTATGACCATTTGTAGTCATTAGTGTCAAAAAAAGGATCATTAACATGTCCTCATAATTCATTTAAAAGTTATTTAACGGGATGTAATAACAATCTGCATTGTCATCAGCCAAAGCAACATGGATTAAAAGTACAAGTGCTCTAATCAAAATTAATGCACATATGCCATTTTTCTAGAAAGTCAGTAAATACTAAGTTTTGTTGTAATTCGGTGTATAAAGTTCAGAGGATGTCTGCGGTTTTTAAAACAGAAACCACTGAAAGAGCGGCATCAAACCTTAACACATCTGTGCGAGGGGTCAGAGGTCACTGTGAGGCCTGTTATAGATGTGCGCTGGAGATGAGCAGGGACCTTGGCGTCCAGGTCAGATGAATCATTGACTTTTTGTACTGGCATGTCTGTAACAACAAGAAAAATAACTGTGTATGTTTCCAAGCAAAAGAAATAATGCGTCATCATGAGAACTAAAGCAACATACTGTGCCAAAGTCACATGGCAAACCTCTCAGATACAATAAAGCCCATGTGGCATCGAGCCACAAAAATAGACGTTTGAATAATAGAGAATGAATAATTGCATGTACGCGCGTGTCCATGTGTTTGAACTGATAAACATCTACCAAAAATGCATCTTGAGAAAATGGTGTGGATCACAAATTATACTAATTAATTCTGAAAAGACTACCGGTGCAGTTCGCCTTCAGTCGGTGAAAGCAAACCTGAAATGAAAAACCTCTCAAGCGGCTCCATTGAAACACAAGCATACAACAGCCTATCCAGAGGAAATGTAGTTTCATTCTATGGACTGGATGAGCTTCTTGAAGACCTGAACATCTGGGAGAGCGCTCCATCGAGGGTCTTGATCTTTTATAGACCTTCTGGCCTCTACAGCCCCTGAGCACCGTAGAGTCCCGAATCTCGACCCCTCGTAAACAACATCTGCTGGATGCACGTGCAAAGCGGCTCCCATTTAATCTCTGATGAATCAAATCATAAAACAGGACTAGAGGTGTAAATATTAATTGATGTAATAAAAGTTCAATGCATTGATCACAGAATTTAATAATTGATTATCATGCAATCTTAGATTCAAAGATGGTCTTTATGCCCTTTATTGATAAATCTTTTTTTTTGTTATATATGATCCAAATCTATAATGCATAACAGCATACAGTTTATAACGGTTTACTTAATGTCTGTTTAGTTTGTTAGTTGTGTTTTGTTCTGTGTTAGTTACTTTGCAAACATTAAATTATCTTTTTTTATTATATCAATAATATAATACAATATTATAATGTATATTCATTTCTTATTTAAAATTATTTATTTTTTGTTGCTAATATAAAGCCTGATAATTTTGTCAATATCTCACTATAGTGCACAACTACCCTTGTGGAAAAAGAAGTACATTTTAGCCTACTTTAAACAAACTACAGAGCTTAAATCGATCATAGTTAGTATATTATATTTTAGTTTACTATAAATGCTTCTCAATACATTTGACATGTAATTTCATAATTCAATCGTCTTAGAAATATTATTCAAGTTTACTATCATGACATTACTATTGAAACTTAAAGGTCACGATTTAAATATATTATAGGCTACATTAGTGAAGAAGAAAATATATTACATTTAAATGCAATATTGAATAATAATAATTAAAATTATAATCAAGTACTTTACTTGTGCTTTAGTATGTTAGTCAATACATCAAAATGTAATTCTTTAAAACAGGATAAAAAAATGACCACACAACATGGATAAACTACAACAGTTAAACATGTCAGCTTTGTGGACACTAGCTCTGGATTGACATTATTAGTTTCTTGATTTTAATATGTTTTCTTAAATCTAAAATCTTTTAGTTTGTTCCATTTTCTGTTGATGCGTTAACAAAACTTCACTAAACATTTATAGCTCCTCTGCCATCCAATAATTGCAAAAAGCTTTGTGCTTCGTTACTTTTAATAAGCTTATTGTATTTGTATACATTTTATTTATCAGAACTTTAATATATTTTGATGTTCCACTGGTGTGTTTATGTTTCGTTACGCGTTTCTGGATTAATATCAGCCGATATATCGGAATATCGGATTTTTAAATCACCAAATATTTGTATCGGTATCGGCCTTAAAAATCCTTTATCGGTCGAGCTCTACCCAGAACACCCAAAGATCCCAGGATACATCACGGAGGACGCGTCCTAGTGCATCCATGAGATGTTTCTGCATAGTGTTTGAAGAAATCTGTCATAAAAAAACAAGATATTACGGTTTATTGTTGTTTAAATGTTTATATTTCAACAAACTAGAAACAGTTCTGTCATTAAAACGTTGATATGAAAACTGCCATTAAATGTCATGTAAACTCAGTTTTAGCTATTTGAGTGTTGAGTATTAATTTATCTTTTTTTTTCAGTTTCGGTTTTTAGCCAAGCGCTTCTTGAATTTTCAGTTTGGGTCAGAATTTTCATTTTTAAATGTACCTTTAAAGTCACACTTTTAATTTGTCATTATCACAAAGTACACTTTTTAACTGTGTGCATATTCGGTAATTATAAATCAATCAAAACAGATCGGATTTTGACCCATTTTCGGATTTCACAATGCATTGCATAGTGCAATTACAACCAAAATCACATGTCAGAACAAATATTTACACCTCCAAACAGAACATAAAGAGCAACAGAGCAAGCTGGAAGTGGAACCAATGGACTTCAAACCTGCAGGCTAAGCCTCAACTCTCTTGGCAACACTGAGTAATTCAGGACTCGATTTGGATGAATCTGTTGAAAACACCACCTGACTGGTGGCCCCCTGTTAATTTGAGTAAGAGGCCCCTGGGTACGAGTGTGTTAAACTGAGTGGGCTTATGGGTAAGAGTGTCTCCATCTTCACTGACCTTGAAGAGTGTTTTTAAATACACCCAAAATAAAGCATATGGGTGATAGAAAGTCCACCTCTGACAGGACATCTCTTCAGATCGAAAAGCCGATAAATCCAACAATTTACACTTCACTGAAATGACATTGAATGATTTTTAGAGTTGTTTAAAAGGGTTGGAATTAATCATGTGTCTTCTCACCTCAATTCAGAGCTGAAGAACCATGACTATAAACAGTGACAGAATTAATGTTTGCATTCCCGGTTTCAAATATGTCCCTGAAAAAACCTTATTTAGATGTCTTGGCACTGCAGATATATTGCACTGCACATTTTGATCCAGTTGTGCTATTCGCCCCCAGACGGCGTATAGAAGACATCATTACACAGGGCATCAGGATGAACCGTAGTGATGTTGTTAGCGCTTATGAATATTCCTACGCATTTCTCCCAGGCACTCCAAAAAGGAAATTGAAACCGCCGAAGTGGAACGGAAAGGAACTAAGCCTGCACAAAGTGAATTAGGCTTTACTGTTAAAAGCACAGAATTCAGGAAAAGACAGAAAAATCAATACATTGTGTGTCTAATTAATTCCTGAAGGGATTTCTCAACTCCAAATAAGAATTAATTAACCTAGACAACATATTTTTTCCCCTCCCTTTTCCAAAATCATGACCTAAAAACACCATTTTACACCACAAACATCACAGCAACACACAACCAGTTGCATCCTGAACAATCTGAACATGCTTGATGGACAACAGTAGAAAAATCATGTTTGCTGGGCAAACAATATATATATTTTTTTTTTTTGCTGGAAAAAGGTTTTTAAAATCATTGAAACTACTCTAGTTCTAGTGATTTCTGTTAAGTCTGGCCAAGAACCAGCAACTTTTGCACTTATAGTTCAGTTCTCTTGGTTCATTTGGTCCTGACCAAAAAAGAGAATTATACATTTAGTCCTGGTTCGCTTAGCATTCACAGTCATTTTTAACACCAGACCTAAAGATACAAACATAACGAATAAGGATAAGGTCACAACCTGATTGGACATATTACGATGTATATTTGAGATGGAACTTACCTACATCTAAACAATGCTGCACTGTAAAAAAAGTTAACTCATTATTTTGAGTTATCTTTTTGCATGGGTTTTTTTTAGTTTAACTAACTTATTTCGATAAGTTAAGGACAAGAAAACTTAAAATTTCTTGTTGTCTGGACAATCTAGTTAAAAAAATAAGTTGAAATAACTAAATTGCTAAAATATTTTTTACAGTGTGTGTGCTGGGTTAAATGCACATTTGTATGCATACATGGTGGTATTTTTAACAGCTGAGAACTCACAAAATAAATGTTTAAAAAAAGTCAAAAAACAGTAGGAATTCCTGTCACACACACACGCGTTCTGACGCCTGTACCGAACTATAATGGACGATGTAGCTCCTATGATGAGAATAACCAGGTATGCTTGAGCACTCTGTTCTTTTTGGGGTCACATCTTGTGACATCATCTCATGTCTTTGGTCCGTGTTGGGTTGAGATTTCAGTCGATCGAGTTTGTCTCTGAAAATGTGGGTCTCAGCCTGCTTGTCTGGTGCGTACCGAAGTCCGAATGGCAGCATTCACACTTATTCAAATGAACCGCTCTAACAGAGCAATCGCACCTGAGTTTATTTTAATCGAATCAAACCTACAAAGTGTGAACACACCCTTAAGGGCCTTTCACACTGAGACTACGCAAATGTACGCAGTGATGACGCTCTTGAATCAAAACAATAGATCCCTATGGTGCAATTCTCACCGGGCGCGATCAATCGCAGCATGACAAAGCAAGTTTTTTTTTTTTGACCAGCGTGTGATTTTTTTTTTTCTTCGTCACCCCCGAAGAAACAAGCTGTCGAATTAGATTTGAGCTTACTCGAGTCACTGTTGCACAAAAGTGTGAGAGTTGAGGCGGCGTTTTGAAAACCTGTGTGAATACCGAAGAAAAGCATCCCGGAAGAGAATGGGTGTTGAGTGTTATCACTGGAGTCGGAGAACAGATTTATTGTTATTCTTAAATGTTCTTTATGCATATCATCATTTCTAGAAATGCTAAGCAGGTGTAGAGTTCAGTTTATTATAAAACACTACAAATAATGCATGTATGCCCATTATTTCATTAAATTCCCAATATTTATCTTAATTTACTGTTATGTTATGGTTAAAGCCAAATGGGAAAAGCTACGAAATACATACATGAGGAAAAATGTATTCTCGGTCAGCGCCACCAATCGTGAAGACGTGAATTAGCTAAAGGCAATCAATCATTTCGCGTTCAGTGTAAGAGCCATCTGACCAACATGCAAAGCAACAAAATGTAGTTCATTTTAGAGGTTGACCGATTGAAACGGCTGAGAGGGGTCATTATACAGTACGAGAGCGGTCTCTGGTGAAATAAACACTATCACTGATGCCTCGTGGAGTTTGTTTTGACACATGTGCTGCACAGACCAGGACACTTCTGATGCGGATTTAAAACAGACTATGAAACGGTAGCTATACAGTACATTACCGTACATGTTTTCATGTCATTATAAAGGCTACATTTGTTGACTAGATGCTGCATTAGTGGAGAACAGCAGTATGTTTGCCGTTGAGGCGAAGAAGATTCTAACATTAGTAGTACCTCATTAATTTTGCCATTTGTCTCAAATTATGTCCTCATATGTCATAATTATGACTTGGTTTGTCATAATTTCAACTTTTTATGTCATAGTTTTTAATTTTTATGTCATAAATATGATTTACTAAAGTATTTTTCTTATGTTTTAGAAATGGGCTACCATATAATTCCGTCTTGTACAAAAATAAATAAAAAAATGGTGGTAGACTTCTATGCATATGGTGCTTATGTAAAAAAATACCCAATTTACAGATATGGGCACTGCATAACTATAATATGTTTAGACTGGACAAGCAAACCTTTCACACATTCATGGCCCTGTGCTGTGTTTTAATGGATATTCGAGTGTAAAAACAGCAGTGCGCATCAGGAACATGGTAATGTGACCCTATGAGCTCCTGTAAACAAAACGCTTCAGTAATAATGCCAACATCACAACGGCTAATGTTAGAGGAAACAGCTCCTCAGGCACTTTTACAGACACACGCAAACGATAATGACAATGGGGGAGAAAAAGAAAATATATGGTCCAATTTATTTTTTCGGAATCTGGCGAGGTAAATGTTTAGCTGCAATAAATGCTGGCCTTACATTGACGCTTATGCAGAAGAGCGGCTGTCACTACTGTCAATGGTAAAGTTAGTGATATTACACGAGCCATCAACATGAAACAATATCGCTCGCTTCAGTAACATTCAACATTAATCACTTAAAAACATATCTCTGATTAAATCTAAAAATATATATATTAGAACTTTCTAGACTGCAAGAGTATTTAATGCATCTTCCGTCGTTTCATTGCAGTAACTTTATGCATTTCTTAATGCCAAGCAAATGGAGCCGCTGTACTAGTAGCAGCAAAAGTGTAAAACACTTGCACTTCTGAGGTAAACAACAAAGTTAGCTTCTGCTCTAGCTAACTTCCTGCTGCTTAAGTTAACGTTACTCAATGCAAGCTGTCTGGCATATTCATTCCGCATATATATTTTCTTTCTGACAGCGGAAAACTATTGCATACAGCTGAAATGTCAAACTCACTGTGTTCTCATGCAGCACACGCTGTTCAGCTTCCTCCTCCTCCTGAAGGTTTGAATGGGCGGCGGGCGCTTAATGTACCGGATATTACGTCACTAAACCATGCGTTAAAAACCCGCGGAAATCATATCGCTTAGGAGCATCTGTAAAAAAAAAAGAAAAAAAGGGAGCAATAGTAAATTGCAAATAGTGAATATTTGCTTTAAGACTATGGTATTTATTGACACTGAATATCTTTGCTAACATAGGAAATACGAAAGCAAAACATTATTCCACAACATGGGTTATATTTAAAATGTATGTCGTTTTGTGTAGGCTATAATATAAACTGTGAAACAATTCTGAAATAGTAAATAATGGAAAAGTTAACATAAAAAGCAAACATTGGATTTGGACAACAGATATGGTGAATAACGATTTTTTAAATAATTAATTAGGAACATATGTGATCAGGTTAATAAATTAACCAGGGCTTGGTAGCAAAACATGTCAGTAAAGATGACAGTAATTATTTAATATAAGCAAATGTCCCTTGATGAATTCTTTATATATATACACACACACACACACACACACACACACACACACACACACACACACACACACACACACACACACACACACCACACACACACACACACACACACACACACACACAACCACACACACATATATATATATATATATATATATATATATATATATATATATATATATATATATATATATATATATAGCCTTTATTTCACTGTAAAAATTTACTGCCTTAATTTTTTTTAATACAATCAACTTGGATGTCATTTCAACTTGAGTTATAGACTGACTTATAAAAAAGAATCGAAGATTGTTTAACTTATTTTGATGAGATATAGCAATGTAAACATATGTTGTAATATCTTATTGATCATGTAATTGTTACAGTGTTATTAATATTGTAAGTGTAGCTGCATATATTTTGCTTATAGCCTATACATTATTTAGAGTGTTTTTTTTTGTTTGTTTTTTTACTTATCTGTCCTATGCTGTAGGTCCATGAACAGTAGCCTATCAATTCTTGAGATTAATAATGCTGACATGTCTATTGCTCCTGAAAATGCTTGATTATTTGGAATTTATTATATAAGGTTCATCTGTTCTCCATTTAACCATGTTTCAATGCATTTTTGGCACATCAGCGAGGAGAATTGAGTCCTGTGCTAAGCTGGTCTCTGTCTGATATGATGTCGCCTCTGGCTACTTTCCTGGCATTGCTGCATTGAAACTCAAAGACACTGTGAAATCATATAAAATGCCAGCCAGGATGCGCCTGCCCTCCAGCGTCCCACCTGCTTGATACTGAATCAGGTTCCTCTCTGTATCCCATAGGATTCTATGACAGGATCCCTGTAGGAGTGAGCCAAGATTCTCAAAGATCTTACTCCAGGATGTCATGCCTGCTCAATACTAAATTAAGATTATGCAAGCACATGCTATAAGATTCTTGGCTGGCTGTTTGACTGACTCAAGACCATGATCCTGTTAGATTTTGGACACAAGGGGCTGCCATTAATGAGGCACAAATAATGTGTAAACCAGACACTTTTCCATAGCACTAATCCGATTTTTCCAATAGATGTGTTTGTAATTTACACCTTTTCGTGATCAGGCATGTTAAATAAAAAATGCAAAAATAAATAATGTATGTAGCCTATATTGGTCATTTGCAGGCATTCGCAAGAGAACGTTATCTAAACTCTAAAATCGGCATGAAACGAAAGTTGCAATAGTCTTTTCTTCCATATTGTATGTATCATGAGAGAAACTGCTTCTCAAACAAGAACAAATGTAGGACAGGACTTGATTTTGTCTATCGGTAATTGATTGGATGGTTCGTGGTTTACTCTTGCTGTGGTTTATAGAAAACCGCATGATTCTCAGACTTGAAATGACAATTATGGAGGAAAATAAATCTTATGGCAATGCATCGTTTCTAGATCTTTCTTTGTAATAAAAAAACAAAACAATATTGCTAAAGTAAACCATAAAGCACACTGTGATGAGAGAAATACAAAGTGTATCCATCTGAAGTTTGTGCTGTGTTTAGTTCGTGACAAACAAGTGAAGACAGGTTTGGCTCATTTCACACTTATAGTCTTGTAAAACCTATTCACACATTCTCACAATCCCCAAGCTGAGACACTGGGGATATGACTGTATTTTGATTATTTTATTTGTCTCTCCTCAACAAACTTTTCCAGGTCAAAAAGTACTGAAGATGACAGCCAATTGTAAGGCTTCAAGCTGGCCAATTAGGTGATGCAGCATTCTCTCAGAAGTCTGCTTGCTTTCGATTTTTGCTTCTTCTTTGGTTATGTAAAATGAGCTCAATGAGTTCAAAAGTTATCTATACACATCAGTGAAAAAGTATAAAAAAGACTAGTAAAAAAGATAATTTGCTATGATAAATGACAGATTAATTAAATGCTATTGTTTTTTATTAAATGGAAAAATGATTGACAGTTGCTATACTGTAAATACTTGCAGCTTCTTCTGATTGGCCCATGGTTTTAAAAAGTGACATTGACAATTCTTATTTTTATATGGAATATTGCAGTACTTATAAATGATTTATCCATGCACATCATTATTATTATTATTATTTATTTTTAAATTCATGTACCCTTATAATCTTTAATCAAAATAACGTCCCCTCCATTTTGCAGTGACATCTCTTCTCTTCTCTGATGATGCGTTTACGGGCGTAAACCACAGCCATCAAACCATCCAATCAATTCCCAATGGATAAAATCAAGTCCCGTCCTACATTTTTTCTTGTCTGAGTAGCTGTTTTACTTGGATATGTGTAACAATATGAAATAACTTTACACTGCATCAAAAATGCTGTACTCGTGTGAAATGCTGAATGGTCAAAGATGTCCATCTAGCATGTTTACATAAAAACAATTAAAAAGCATGCAACGCAATACGAAAACGCCTTCTCTATGAACTAAACCCTATTTATCCCACTTAAATTGTAAGCATCAAAACGCACAGGAAAAAGACTTTGCTTTCAACAGATGTCAGCATTTCATCTTGTCTGATTCTGTAGCAAACATGCTTTCAGTCCCAGCGATGTACAGAAGATGAAGAAATAGCGCCATTTAAATAGCGCTATTTGAGGCGTGCAGAATGGAGACCTCAAAATTATCCATTTACAAGGAATTCCCATGCTGGCGTTTTTTTTCATTCAATAACAATTGTCAGGTGAATGTTGATGATGGGGTGTTGAGGGTCCATTTTCAGGAAAGGAATCAACCTGTACATTTTTGTGGAGTCAATTAGCACAAGGAAGAATCTCTCTGAGATGGCTGAATAACTCCAAAGCAGTGGATTGCCACTTACATTAGTATACCTGACAGACCTCGGGTCCTAGTCGAAATCAATACAAATGAAGAGTTTGTCATTTTAGGGTCATCACATGACTGCATGCAGGTCTTGGGGTTCCTCAGAGCATCAACACCAGAGCCTCGGAGACCTATTATGAGCAGGCCCTGGGCAGAGGCTTCGCTTCCAGCACTTTCCTGATGAAATGCCGCATGTTTTATGGGTAGTAACTCTGTGGTGGACAGGGTCATAATGAGCCCATGGAGAACACAGGCATCTGTCAGTGTTGGGCTTGTGTGTGTGTCCATATGTGACAAATATGAAAGAGAGACTAAAGAGAGGGAGACTGAATGAGACATTCTAAGAGACCAAGACTCCTGTGGACAGCAAACTCAACATTAGCTATCTATAGGGAAATTCTTGGCTTTGAAAAAAAATAATATGCAGATCATACTGGCCTGTTTATTACTATGGAAGCTTGTTTCCGTCACAGACAGAACTTTATTTTTAACTTCATTGACTTTATTTTTCAGAAATGCGATATATAAAGTCAGAATTGAGTGATATAAAGTCGCAATTGCGTGTTATAAAGTCAGAATTGCAAGATATAAACTCGAAAAAGTGTTCTTGCAATTGCGACTTTATATCACGCAATTCTGACTTTATAACACGCAATTGTGAGCTTATATGCTATCGCAATTCTGACTTTATAACACGCAATTGTGAATTTACATCACGCAATTCTGACTCTATAACTCACAATTGTGAGAAAAAAATAAATCTGAATTCTGAGATAAAAAGTCGCAATTTCCTTTTTTATTTTTTATTTTGTGGCAGAAACAAGCTTCCATGTTACCGCTAGCATTAGTAAAGGTCATTCATGGAGAAACGATTATTGATACTCAACCCTTGGTCAGAGCCTGACTCCACCCACTGGCAATATTTGAAAAATGCTGGAAAAGTGGGCAGAGACCAGCGGAGGGGGGGCGTGCACCTGAGATGCGTGTGTCTCTCTGTAGGCAAGGGACTGATGAGCAAGGGGGTAATCCATCAGCCGGAAACTGAAGCCTCCCTGGGGGCCGCCATTGTAGCAGAGCATCACCTGCTGTTAGCATTCCATTGACTCCCATTCATTTTGGCGTCACTTTGACAGTGAATAACATCTGAGCCATCCAAATACTCCATTTGTCCATTATTTATTTCTAAAGAAACACGACAATAAAAGGCTCTACTACTTTGTAAGTTATGGCCCCGTAGAAGCCGTTTTTTTTTTTTGCAAAAATAGGCTAATGATTGCGTCATAACTCTCTGCAACTCTCTGTCGCACAGTAGAGAAATTACCGTATAGACAGGAGGAGAAGCTTGCATGAATCGGGGGATGTGGAGGCATAAAGTCAATCTTGCTGCTAGCTCATGGACAGCTCCTACTCACGCTCTCCGTCTCTGCAAGATTCAGAAGGGAATGATTCAGATTTCTCTTGGCACAGCTACTAGAAGACTTACAACTGTCAGACAGGTTGCTCACGTCACATCTACGTCGTCAAGCTCAGTTTGAGCCTGCGCAGTACTCTCAGCCATCAGGAAGTGAGTGCTTCTAATTGGCTTCATTTTTATCCGTTGAAATCTATGGGGTCGCTGTGTCCATTTCTTTTACTGTCTATGGTGAGCTGGTCCCTGCTTACGTCACGCAGTACCACAACATACAATAGGAAAATTCAACTGCAGTAGCCAACGTTCAACCTGAAGAGGGCAGCACTCAGAGGTTTTTACCATAGACAGTAAAAGAAATGGACACAGCGACCCCGTTGATTTCAACGGAGAGAATTGAAGCCCAATAGAAGCACTCACATCCTGATAGCCAAGCGCACTGCGCAGGCTCAAACTGAGCTTGACGACGTGAGCAACCTGACTGACAGTTGTACGTCTTCTAGTAGCGGTGCCAAGAGGAATCTGAATCATTCCCTTCCGAATCTTGCAGAGCCGGAGATCGTGAGTATTAGCTGTCCATGAGCTCGCAGCCGGAGCAACTTTACAACTCTCTATGGGCTTCTCCCTTGACTTTATGCCTCCACGTCCCCCTGATTGCGCGCGAGCTTCTACTTCTGTGTATACGGTAATTTTCTCTAGTGTGCGCCAGAGAGTCGCGTGTTATGATGCAATCTTTAGCCTATTTTTACAAAAACGGCTTCTACAGGGCCATAACATAATATACAAAGTAATGGAGCCTTTTATACATTGTCTTGTTTTTTAGAAATAAATAATGGACAAATTGAGTCTTTGGACGTCTCCAATGTAAAGTTATTCACTGTCAAATTGATGCCAAAATGAATGGGAGTCAATGGAATGCAAACAGCAGGTGATAGTCAGCTACAATGGCGGCGCCCGGAGAGGCTTCAGTTTCAGGTGGATGGATTACCCCTTGGTTTTTACACCATATATTGTAGAATTAAAACACTTTATACCCAAATGTCAAAAAATTTACTCGAATCATTGAACAGCATTGATAAACCCCCATTCTTACAAATCATTAACTAAAAAAAGTGATTTTATGGTTTAGTTACCCTTTAAAGTCTGACACAAAGCATTTATGAAAACTTTAAAAGAGAAAATGGTATTATACATTTTCCTAAAAACATATACGTGAAACTGTGTGAAACTTACTGCCGCAGTAGTGCATCATTACGTGGTTGCTAAGGTGTTTTTAATGTTTTTAAAATTATTTGTTATGTGGTTGATGTAAGGGATTTCTTACAACGTTTCTTAACCAGATGGGATTTTAGTGACAAAAATATCAATCACAAATCACCGCCAATCAGAAGAGCATTGCACTCACAATGAAATGGATAAGTAGATAACCAAAAAGGCTGTAAGCTCTACAGATCAATCCCTCACTTACAACCTTAAGTGGCTGACCTGGAGGATTCCCAGGGCAGACATGCTGGAGACGGTGATGAAAGTAAAATGATCGTGATCTTTTGACTACATTTAAAGGGATAGTGCACCCAAAATGAAAATTGACACACACACACACACACACACACACACACACACACACACACACACACACACACACACACACACACACACACACACACACACACACACACACACACACACACACACACACACACAACACACACCACACACACACACACACACACACACACACACACACACACACCACACACACACACACACACACACACACACGTTTTTATGGTTTTTAAGCTATTTGAAATATGAGGACTCATGCAATGTCCTCATATATCACGTGTAAGTTGTAATACCAATATGCATGTTATTATACACATTTGTGTCCTCATATATCACAAAAACAAGCACCACACACAACACACACACACACACACACACACACACACACACACACACACACACACACACCACACACACACACACACACACACACACACACACACACACACACACACACAACAAACCTTTTGTTTAAAACTAAATTGTCCCCATGTCCGATTTGTATTAAAATGGGCTTCACAGTGCAAATTCATATCCCTGTGAAACCATAATTAAACTATGAAATTACATTTCTGCTCATAGTTTGTTCCCCATGGCACTAATTAGACCTTCCTATTTAATGGCACAATGAAAGCAGAGAGTTGCATTTGCAATATTTATTTGGTTCGTCAAATTTATTTGAATCAATGTGTTATTATCTGCGTCAGAGCAATTTTGGAAAGAAGGTGTTACAATGACCCATTTCAGACAGAGTCTTTTGTGTGGCTGCAGTATTTTTAGACATATCAACCAGGGAATTATTTCCCTTGGCTGTTTTTATACCCCGCTGCTATTTTTGTGAAACATAATTTGTGTAGCTTACAATATTTTTTGGAAGTATAGGTTCACAAAATAAGATGACTAATGAACATGCACAAAATCATAAAGGTACTAATGGAGTGTAAAAAAAACAAAACAATACTACACAGATGCAAACGGGACTAGTAAGTAACAATGTTAATGCATTCTGACCTGCTTCCATATAATGCTAATTTGCAAGAACTAATTAGAAATAAAAGTAGTGAACTTTAGTTAAACAATGAAGTTTGAGGGTGTTTAATCAGCCACACTTGCACACAAACGTGGATGAGAAATGAGGAAGAACTCATTTTGAATGGTTTGCTGTCATTGAGAGCATGTGAAGTCCATATAGTTCTGGTGTTCAATTCTTTGATAATTATATACAATTAGGAAGAGAAAAATTAAATCCATCATTATCTCAAGTACAATGCACTAAAAAGAGAGCAGAACGAGAAAATGTTTGATTATGATAATTACTGAAATTATTACATGAAGACATCACTGTTACAGAACCGGGACGCAAGAAGAGCAAGTGAAAGAGTTTATTAAACAGCAGTGGGGAGACAACCAGGTAAATGGCAAACACAAGGTAGAGGAGCGCACAGGACACATACACTGGAGAGGAACGCTGGGGATGATCACTGGAGGAATCGTTGGAGAGGACACAGGGGATTACATAGGTTAAGACACAAGAGATATGGGTCCAAACGTTCCACACACTTGGGATAAACGGTCCTGGAGGTTTCACACACATAGGTAAAGCGAGATTAGACAAAGCAGTGCTGTGGATGATGTGACTATGTGCTGGTGATTATCTGTGCTGAGTGCAGGCAGGTGGTGGTGATTAGTATTCGGGTGATGGCTGATGGTGTGCAGGTGTGGGTCAAGGAGGATGCTGGGAAATGTAGTGAGGAGGAGGAGACTAGATGGTGACTGTGACAATCACCTCATATTTATCTATCTATCTATCTATCTATCTATCTATCTATCTATCTATCTATCTATCTATCTATCTATCTATCTATCTATCTATCTATCTATCTATCTATCTATCTATCTATCTATCTATCTATCTATCTATCTATCTATCTATCTATCTATCTATCTATCTATCTATCTATCTATCTATCTAGACTAAACCCCCATGAGCTTCCCCACAAGCACAACAGCTGGTACGTGTTAATCATTATATATTGTAATTTCTGTTCATGATGTTGTACTACAGGTAAAGTTTTACAGTCTACAGAATCGATTCCCCAGTCCTTTTGTCATAAGTTTAATTGATAGGCATCCCCTTACCAGAGGCATTTGGAGAAATCTCCAAAAATCCTTTATAACCCAAGCCCTAAAATACAACTTCATTCATATTTTATTCAAGCTAAAAGTTTAACCTCTGCAAAATATATAACTCTTCACCCCGTTCAAATTAATTATTGATGTTACTTAAGCCTGCAGGCAAACGCATCATCACATTGACTCTGCAACAATGTATACTGTTGTTATGCCCTTCACATCATAACCTGGTTTTCTAAGAACACTATAATCAATCCATTGAGATATATTTAAACATATTTAAACAAAGCTGGCAAAGCAGTCACAAGTTTATATTTACAGCACTTGCAAGTCAGCAATGTTTTGATATTCTTCAAACGCTCTGGTTAAAGTTTGATCAAAACCCCAAACCGCAAGTATTAAACATAGTCAATCAATTAGCCTGATCCTCTTAACATGGCAAATTAGCCATCCAGGACAGGTTGCCTTAAAACTCACATCACGGCTACTATATGAGTATTTAATTTACACAGAACCAAAGCATAAAACCTACAATTAATTTGTAACACGGATTGTTGTTCAGGGAAGGAAGCGGAAACCGGCAAACGTTTAAAAACTTTAATTATCACAAAACACAAAACGAATATAAAGGCAGCCCCTCATGGACGACTACTGCACACACATAAACAAAACATAATGTAAATTTACAGGTCTGGTCCTCTCTTGTCCTTCACTGTTGTCGCAACTCCTTTTATGCTTCCGTAGCTACTCCGTGAGAGATACGAGGCGGTGTGCCGCGCTTGTGGCACGTCTTTGTTGGTTTGTTGCATTCGTTGTGTGCATGTGTTTCTAGCAGATCTTGTCAGTCAATGCTAGATTTTGTGTTCTCTGCCATTATCAATCACTACATCGGCCTTGCGCCGCTCTCACAGCTCTCTGACTTGTCCTGCTTGCCACATAACCCCATCGCAGGCTGGGGAATACCCACAAGACTGTGCTCTACTGCACTCGACAGCCCATGACCAGAGTCCAGTGATTGCGCTCCTGAGTCAGTCCCTGAGCCCGCCAGTGCAGCCCAGGAGGGCACTCCCGTGCCAAGTCCAGTGCCTGTCTCTGCAGGCCTAGAGGGCGTCTCAGCAGCCCCCAGAGTCAAGTCCAGTGTATATCCTTGCAGCTACGGAGAACGTTTCTGAGCCAGTGTCTAGGACTGTTCATGAAACTCCTGAACCTATTCCTCCCAGCTCAGTCATGGCCCCTAAGTTGATCCCCAAGTCCTTCCCCAAACAAGAATTTATCCCAAAGACTGTTTCTAACAACAAGGCCATTTTCAAGCCCTGACCATTGGAGAAAGCCCATGTTCCTAGGAAGACCATTCATTTTGTCCCTTCCCTCCCATCCCACCCACTGTGTTACCTGGTCATTACGTGTTTCCAAGGCCAGCACCTTCCTGGTCAGCCCCAAACTACTCCCCTGGATTATGTTGTAGGTATTGGATGAATCATTGACTGAATAACTAAAAGCCCAATGTCTTTAAAGAGACTGGAGTGTGGAAAAACCACACAAACACACACACATTCCACCACACACACACGTACCATGAAGCTTCCCCCCAAACCAAGCTAACATTGTTCGAGTTTGGTTTTCTGTTACGAGGTTTTATGACTGATCGGAATGTTGCAGAATGTCTCTGAACAAAGAGACGGACATTTCTGTTGTTTAAAGACATAAAAACCATTAAATACATGTTGTTAAATGTATGTGTTTTCCCCCATGTCACAGTGAAATATCTTTGTTTGGCCGCGGCATAAATAGACATTACTATACACCCTCTTTGAACACACCCCTGTACCACGAGGGGCACGTTCTCCCAAACAAAGGACAATAAACCACCATTCCCGCGTGCAACATCCATTCCCTGATTGGCCCAGTGAACAGGAAGGGGAGGGATTCACGAGCGCCCAGAAACACCACGTGACGCTTACACACACAAAGGACTCCGCTCACGCACGCGGCCGGGACAGGCCTTCAGGAATGCAGCAACACAGCGAGACCCTGTACTGTCTTATCTGTCTTGACTTTTAAAAAATGCTTCTTTGTTTGCCTTGTGTCTGACCACATGGTTTTGTCTTTGATTGTTTTGGTCATGTGCTCTTCTAGTCCCTCCTCCTTGTTTCCCATTACCACAGCGGCAGCCCCTTGTTTAGTTCTTGGCTGGGTCCGAAAACGACTTGTTGCCTCGCTGCCCTATCAGGCAATGACTTTGTAGGCAGTGTCTGCGCACAAAGGTTCCTCACGAAATTGATTTTTTTCGGACAGACAAAAATGTACATTTACACACAAACTGACCACCAGCCACAACTTTCAGGTGCCATCTTTATTTTTCTAGCTCAACTGTCACAGAATGGAAAGCACAGGATTGTGGGATATCAAAGGCAGAAAATGATAGATCTATGCTGCCATTTGATCAATCAAATGAAGGTATCTCAGGAGACAGGAAGTGAAACTAACATTTCATTCGGACTTGCCTTGATGCCTTAATTCTGACCTTGGAATGTGTCCTCCGAAGGCAGCATTTATCAGTTTTTGGACAAAGTCCTCGTCTAGTCCTCGTTTGCTTGATTGTGTTCACCTGATCCTTATATGTTCTGCTCTCTTTATATTTTGGTCCTTTCCCTCACGTCTTTGTTGGTTTGTTGCATTCGTTGTGTGCATGTTTTTCTCGCAGATCTTGTCAGTCAATGCTAGATTTTGTGTTCTCTGTCAGTTTTAGCATTGTATTTATTTCATTTAGATTTTTTTTCTTTGCTCTTGATTTTTATTCTAGTCAAGTTCAAATCTTTATTTTGCTCTAGTTCTCCCAAGCTTTGTTTTTGATTTCTCTTTTGATTTTGATTAGATTGTTAACTAATATTTTATTTATTTTCTGTCTAGTTCCTTGCAAGGTTGCAGTCTTGTTCTATTTCTTTTTGGCAAGTTTCCAGTTATTTATTTATTTATTTCCTTTTATCTTTTTTGTTTACTTTTTTTTTATCTTTTTTTTCTCTTGTCTTGGCCTGTTGAGTCTTGTCTTGTGTGTTGGTTCTTGCCCTGGATTATGTTGCACCCTGGTTGTCGACTCTCCTGGTCTGACAGCTAGTCTGGTGCTACATCAAGTCTCATCATCAACTGTTAAGCCTCTGGTTCCCTGAGCCGCTGCCTTGTCTCCATCTTTGGCCGTCACACCATTGGCCGTCACATCTTTTGCTGCATCCCAACCTGCACCAACCTGTTCTCCAGTTGTGTGCCCTGCCCTATTGTTTGGACTGTGTTCCTACCTCACCCATCTTGTGCTGTTACTTTGTTGTCATTAAATAATACCCCTTTCTTATTCTGCCTCTTGATCCTCCCTCAGAATTTGTGACTTCCGGTCCTCCATCAACTGGGTGAACTCCTCGCCAATGCTTGGCGGTAGTGCTGGATAGACTTCGGGGAACTGCACTCTGACTCTGCCGCCTGGTGTACACCGACGGCTTCTCCCGGTTTGGGTAGCCGGCAGCGAGTCCCACGTTTACTGCAAATGGAAAGCTACATGACATTTTTTAAGTAGCAGGGTGGTAACATCACTGTTTTTAAGCATTTAAACTTACAGCTCTGCAGTAAGTTTCCCATGATTATCTCTCCCTCTTTCTCTTTCTAAAAAAACATTTTAAGCCGGGTTACCACCTTGGGTGGGCATTATTTGTCAATAATTCATCTGTTATTCTTAATGCATGCACTACGCATGGCTCACAAGCTATCTTTCTTTTGCTCGAACCTATTTGAGATACAATTAAACAATTAAATGACCACAGCGCAGACTGATACTGAATTACTGCCGTTCACCCTTATGAGTCATCAGAGGATTGAGAAACTTCCAACAAGTGCACACTGAACAAAAAGAAAGGGTAATACTCATTTATCCTCTCATTTCCAAAAGGAAAGCCGTTTCACAGAATGCCCTCGGCCATGAGTTCAATCACCTTTGCTCCCACGCCAAACTGAATCTGAAAAATTTACAGATATAGTGCCTTATATTTAGTTTGATGTTGATGGCTCAAAAGGTTCTTGTTTTTCTCGTTTTCTTTGTCCTTGTCTTTTTCACTTTGTAGCTTTTGCTTTATAGTCCTGTTTTGACATATTTCATTGGCCTTAGCTAGTGGGGCAGAAAAGAATTCAACCTTGCAATTCCTTTTTCATATCTATCTTTTGTTATTATTGTTATTTTTTGTAAAACCTCTCTCTTGGTGTTGGTGGACTTACTAACCAAGGGCCCGTATATAATGGAACTCCATTCATCCAGATAAAAAGAATGTTGTTTCCACAGCAACAGAAGCCCATTAGACAGACACAATATGAAGCATCACTCACAGGGACATAAGATCTCTGACTAGTTCATTATTCCACACTTTACAAGGAAAATTAACTCACATTTTCAATGTGAGATGTTGTCGGGCTTTAATGACATTCAGTGTCTGTAAAACTGTTTTATCACAATATGTTGAAGACATCATTAAGATATTTGACTATATTAATCATGGATATGAGGTCTACAGTATATGCCTAATACCACACAAACTAGAAATCAATATACACACATTCTTGGTCTAACTGTGAATTTCTAAGAGCTGTCTTCACAATCTTTTATTAAAATCAAATTACTTGCTCTGCCTCTAAAACGACTTTTCTTTTCAACTGACATCACCATCAGTACACTTTAAAAAATGCTGCGTTGTTTTACCCAATTTTGGGTCAAATATGGACAAACCCAACTTGGGTTGAAAATGTCATTTAAAAATGTAATCCAACGGCTGGGTTTGTCCATATTTGACCCCTATCATTTTCAACATCTTCAAAATCAATATTTTAATCACTGACAGCTTTTAAGGGTTAATGTCAACAGTAAGAATAAGCCAATTTAAGGGCAAAGAGTGTCCAATATAACACTCTAAAAAACGTTGGGTTATTTGTTTAACCCAACCGATGGTTTACACATATTGGGTCAATATATTGGGTTATTTTTCCAAAATATTGGGTCATTTATAAAATCGTTGGGTTATTTTTAGAAATAACCCGACGGTTGGGTCAGATAATCTTTGGTTTCCGCAGCGACGGTTCAAATTTTAACGGACGTGACAGAAGTTAGTCAACAACACAGAAGCTGCCTGCTGCATCCTGATTATGAAAGGTAAGTCATGTAATTTTTATATAACATCAAGTATTGTGTACTGAGACATTAAATATAATTATTATAAAACTAAATTTTATATTTTTAAAAAACGAAGTTCCCTTAGTCCGTTTTCCGGTAGTGAGATCGATTGGAAATTAATCCTAGCTATCCCCGTTAGCTCGCTAGCAGTAATAAAGTTATTAATTATAAAATTATACTAGCGAAACCGTTTACTGATGTACTACCAGTACCTAATGTTACTACAATAAATTAGCTAAGTAGCTAACGTTCGGCCTAGTCTGAAATCACTATCTAGCATTACGCCTGTTTTGCGGTAACTTTATTCGTTATAGCAAATGTATTAAAGGCACTTTAGTGATGGTCTGTCCCAGCTGAAGCAGTGCTCTAAGACTACTATGTGTACAGGTGAGACTGCAATTGTCACTAAATGCGTGACGAAAGAGCTCTACTCATTTGAATCGTAGTGCACCGGGCATTTATCAGCTCGGCCCAGCGGCGCGAGCTCAGACATCGGCCACACGACACCACAGCAGCGGTGTGAGATGCAGTGAGAACCGTTTGAGTTCGCTGAAATCTCCGAGATGAAAGAAAGATGAAAAAGTGCAGATATTCCCAACAACATTCATTGAAGCGTAAAACATGAAACACAATGAATGCGTAAAACACAATTGCACATTGTGCAACAAATAAACGATTAGTTCATGATTAAGAAAGTTTCTTTTCCAAAACACAGTTTACCTTGATTTACTGTAACACTTTAACTATGGTATTTTGGCAGAAATGTGGTAATGAATGTTGTTGTATGAATAGTCATGTATGTGCATGCAGCTGTTGCTGAAGCATCCAATTATAGTATTTTTTTTTCTTATGAAGTTTTTGCCTTTTATTTAAATGTGTTGCACTAAATGTGTTATATTTTTGTTTTAGACAAATGGGTTAATTTGTGAAGCAGACTACAACAGGCGATCTTCTGCCTTTTAATTAAAACCTTTAAAGGTGAGTAAGATTTTGAAATAAGTGATATAAAAGGGTTTTTACAAACTTATTTTTAAGGACTAGCTTACTTTTCTGAAAATATTTCTAATTTTCTTCTTCATTCTAACACAGGAAGGAGTAAATGAAAGTTTTACACTGCTGGATGACAATGGTTCTCAACTCTGGTCCTGGACAGTACGCCTTCCTTATCTGGCATCAGTCTTGGAGTCCCTCTACTAACAAGCTGGTAAGTTGAATAATGATTTGAGAGACCAAATGTGCAGTGCTGGGGCTACTACAGATCCAGTTAATTGCTTATGTTTGTTTGTTTTTTTAGCTGTCATTTTAATACAGTATGTTTTCATTTCAGTAGAGTCTAAGCTGTCTGATGACTGACAATAATGTGGCAAAAAGAAAGCAAGAAGTCCTCACAGCCAAGTCCTGGAGTTCATGAATTCACACACCAACTCAACAAACTGCAATGCGTGGAATTGATCCTCTCGAACAAAAACTATTGAAGAAATCATTAGAGAACATCCCAGACTTCAGTTTTCTTGGAATGGTGAGTTTAATGATGTTCAGATTAGAGAGTATGCGCGTGACGTCACCTTCGAGTGGCAGAATGACTGCCGTGGAAAAAACACATAAAAAATGGGAAAGAGCTTTAAGATTTATTTGTACAACTAGATTTGACAAGAAATCTGCGGTATATTTTTACTGACTGCCGAAAGCTACTGTCCAGTAGTAGTGGGAAGTTCAGGAAATTTTACTGACTCGGATCTTTGAATCTCTTTTTTTCAAGTCATTTCATTAATTAGACTCGAGAGGTGAACTAATCATGTATCTTTCCGGTACTGACAGCATAGCCTCTAAGACTGACGGGAAGAATGAAAGATTTGGACCCGAACCCAAACACTCAAGAGATCTACTAATCAATTCTGTTTCCAGAACAGAACTTATAGGATGTTGTGCATGCGCAGTCAACTCAAAATGAAAGAATTGTTTTATGAACCGACGCGAGAACCGACGCGAGTGCTTTGTGCAAAAAAATCATAATTGTTGTGTTCACGCTCTTGTCGTCTACTCTCGCATTTAACACAACACGCATGTGTCGAGGTGCTCTCGTATTTGAGTTTAATATTTTGCAAATAAAGTGGTAAATTTTTAAGTTTAAGTTTAAGGGATAGAATATACTCATCATGCTTCATAAAATTGAGGTTGAACTCGCATGGATTAGGCCTACTTTAATGACGTCTTTGCTACCTTTCTGGGGCATAGTTGCATAGCTGTCAATGAAGGGACAAAAATCTCCCAGAGTCTTTATTTATGTTCCGAAGATTAACGCAAGTCTCACATGTTTGGAATGATATGAGGGCGAGTAATTAATGACAGAGTTTACATTTTTGGGTAAACTATCCCTTTAACAGCAGGTGTAATGAGTAATTAGAGTGACCATAATTTAATTCAATACAGCACTGCTGTGATGTAACTTTTTCATAATTTAAACTGTTGATGTTGTCACAGTGCATGCCCAACTGAACTTTATTTATTCTTTTAAGGTTGGAAGTGGAACTGACATGGTGCCGATCTGAACAGTGAGACACATGCCCGGATCCACGTGACGATGCTTGGGGACAAAGAGAACTTGCAAGTTTTTATCATATTCAGTGTGAAAGCAGTTGAACAGAAGACTTTATTTCAAGCAATGGATCTGTTTCAAAAATGTTTAACATCTATGACATAAACTATTTCAAGACCTCTGCATCCATTTGGGAGTTTTTGTAGCATGCAAACTTTAATATATCCGGAGGAGTTCCTTTAACACATTGCTGCCTCATCAAGAACTTTGATCATCATCATCATCATCATCAGGTCCAGTAGTCAGCATATGTATTTTTAGTTGTATTACTTAAAGTATGTTTACAACAATACATCAATGCATTCAGTGCTCTGTTGAAGACCTTTTAATAAAGTTGTGATTAGGATTTAATGTTATTCATTTGTGTATTTTGTCCATATTTGTATAGGTTTTGAATTTAGTGAATTTTGAATTTTTGTGTGCTGTGTATATATTTTATGTATTTGTACCCTATGTACATGTTTTGAATGTGGACTGTTTGTACATATTTGCATAGGTTTTGAATTTATTATGTGTGTTGTATGTACACTTGTGTATTTTGAATATATGTACACTATGTATATTATACATTAAATGCTAGACTCCCCAATATATAGTTTGTAAATGTTGTGGCAAAAACTTCTGTTAAACATCATCACTGCGTAAGAGACACTCAGAGTCAAATTAATAAAAAGAGAAATATTTATTCTTGCAAGAAGGCCCAGTCGCCATCACAGCTGTTACATTCTGTGAAGTGAGTGACGCGCACCAGGAAGACATGAGACAGCTTTTATACTCTTTTCAAGGTTCCTTCTCACTCGCTGTACTTTTCCACCCAGATAAGGCCCCCACTTCTGTTCAGTTTCTACTTAATAACACAAACTGGTACTGGAATAAACCAGCCAAATCTGACCATTCCTAAGGTCAAGATGTCCTGTCCCATATATTCCTGAAACGTCACGCACAAGCACGTACACACATATACTTTTACACATTGAATAGATTAGGAATAAATGACTATTAAAATTTCTACAACAATTCCACACTTTTTATCATTCAGATTACCCATAATCACAATAATAAACAAAAAGACAAATTTTAAGTCATATCATCACACTACTCTTCATCTCTAGTTTTCGCATAACTGATCACTCTTCTTAAACATTTGTGAAAATAACATTTTGAAAAGAAAAAGCTTAGGCTGTTTTTGTAAGGATAGTCCCTTAAGTATTAGCAAGCAGATAAAGAATTCAACTAAAGCCGGGCTAGATAAACAATCACTGTTGTTGTACCCCAAGCATAGCTTGACCCTCAGTCACCTTAGTTAAATAAGAAATAGTGTACAGACTAGTTAGAAAAACAACAAATCATCAATCCACAGTGGTTACATCAAAATATAAAGTATAAGAAAAGTATAATAAAACCCTTCATTTCAAAACCCTCTCCTTGTACCTTATCACATAGCGGATAAGCACAGCTTTTAACCATCTGTTCATAACAAAAACATTCATAGGAAGAAGAAAAAAAGAAAAGAAAAACAAACACCAAATGTCTAACACATGTCACTGTAGCTTCCACTACTAGAATCATCATCATCACATTTCTTGTCATTGTCATCATCATTTGGATAAAACTGTCATTTTACCAATTTAACTGAGCTGGAAACACACAATATTGACAATCCTACCCCCGAAACCCCAAAGAGTAATCAAACAATCCATTCATTTTCCTAAAATACTTTCTAATTAATCAGTGACCAATCAAATCTCGTTGGCGTTGTTTAAGGTGAGATGTTTGGACGGTGGTGTTGCAATCTCCATCCTTGCAACCTTGTTTGTGGAGTGGACCATAGCCTCTGTCACCTGTGAATGGAGATCTTAAGTGTTTTGTTAGTGCTGCTGGTCGTCCTTCTGGTGTGACCTGTGGAATTTTCACCATTTGTTTACTGATTATATACATTATTAGTTCCAAATTTATTCTCAACATCTGGCCACTCCAACAACCTGAAACTCATTCAACTATTACATCAACATTCAACACAATATTTATACATTTTGGAACAGAATCATTCTGTTAGCTGCAATCCAATCTGACATTCTGTGAAAGGAAAATTTTAAGTTATGCTCTGCTCCATTCTCTGGAAAGAAAACAAAATGTTGAGGTTATTTTCAGATAGTAAAACTACACGTAGTTTCTTTTGTCTACTGTTCTGCCGTGACCTTCGCTGCCACATCTGCCCCTACGTTTCCTGTTGAAACAGTCCTGCAAATACATTTACAGAAAGCAAATTTTGTTTGGGACGGCCTTTTACCCAATTAGACCCAGTGTCCTCCCAACATATATTGTCCCTTAGTAAACCATATTTGGCAATTGTTATACCATCTCCCTCTTGATGCACGACACAACTCGAGCATCAATTTAACATAACATTTAACATAGTGTTTTGATAAAGTTGGCATCAACACTAACCCAAACGTTGTCCTTCAGACAAATTTCCTCCAGACATCTTTTGCTGTCTCTGAAACAAAAATATTACATTCTTCACTTAAAGCCACATTATCATCTGCTCAACGAAGTATTTGAAGGGCAAAGGCCCTTGGTCTCACAGCGTATCCTGCTTTTCAGGCCTGTTGTTTGGTCTCTTAATTCAGTCATCTACAAACATTTTCAAAGTCATCAATTGTTTCTATCAAGTCAGGTCGTGCTGTACAGACTTGGTCACTTGGTCAATGTCAGTCAAATAACTCATCCTTCTGCCCACAATAATCATACATTTTTAGGGGCTCTCTTGATAATTTAATGTTGACTTAGCCAATATGTCACTTTGTTGTTGCCATCAAATCTATAACATTTTCATTTATCTCAGGCCATGCCAGATCGTGATCTACAACTCCACAATTCCAATTTACACAAATTCTTAAACTGATCCAGAACGTAATTCAAATCAACAAAAAGTAATTAATACCAGACAGAGCTTGATGACCAATCAATTTAAAGCTCGTCCTATGTTCTGTATCATCTTTCATCGGATCCACTCACAATTATCGCTTTCTTTAAAATTTGTCATTTGCCTCAACCCATCTGTAATGATGTAACAATATACTCACTATTCAGGCGGAATATTAGTACCCCAAACTAATACATACAAGACCTAAAGTGTTGTCACCATCACACACACTCATACTAGACACACATATCTATACACATATGCTCATTTTCAATGTTCGCTTTTTCAATATTAACTCTTTCTTTTATATATTATTGCTAAAAAGATTTAAATTTTAAATAAGATTTTAAACTTCGCATTTTTCTGTAGCTTTTACCTAATTTTACATGGTCTCTTAACCAGTTCCAAAGCATTTCTGTTCATTATTCATTAGATTTTCAGTCTGCTGGGTTGCTTTGTTTAATTTTTTCCTTATCATTATTTTGCTTCAGCTTGCTCTAGCAGGCCGACAACAGAAAGACAGACACAGTTTACCATGCCTTCCTCCACTCGAGAAGTCTCTCTCTCACTATAAACAAATAATATTTTCAACGCCTTCTATGAGTATATTTTAGACAGAATGTAATATTAAATTCATCACTAACCTTTTACCATTAAATTTTGTTATCCAGACTTTTCTTAAATCAAAAGCTGTCTTCATCTTTAGCCACCCACCATGTCAAACGACCTTCAGGAGTTAAAACATATTAGTTCAAAATCAACACTTCTATAAATTTTCTTATTCTTGCCCATGAGGCAGCCAATACATAAAAAGTTTTGTTCCTGTCTCCCATCACAAATAATGGCAATCCCCTCATGTTTCAGGTAGCTCTTGAAAGCTCCCCCATAGCTCTTTATCTATAATTTTCTCTTCAGGGTGTTGTCCCCCTGGCTTAATTGCAGACACTTGTCACAATGAAAAACAAGCGTACGATTATGCGGTTTCTTCTGGCAAGTGGTATAGAGGAACTCACATTCTCTGGGTCAGACTGCCGCAACTCGTCACAGCGCATCTCACCTCTCAATGCTCTGCTGACCCCAGTGGCCTCCAGTAGTCAGCGCTCAACTCTCACTACCTTTCTTGCATGTACCACACCCCCGTCCTGAGGTGCCCAATGTCCGTGACCCCCTGCGTAAGGCTGTCCCCTGGCCAGGAAGATCATCCTGTCATTGAGTAGCCACGTACACACTGGTACCGCTCACAAACTGGTGACCGCTCTCCCATCACACAATCAGTTTCCTTTAACAGAACTCAGCTGTTTTCTGGAGCTTTAGGAAAGGCACGTTCAAGAGTCACCAGAGCCATTCCGATTGCCTAATAGTGTTTACACAGGGAGACAGGTTAATAACAGCAGTATTTAATCACTAAAATCCATTAACCACCTTAAAATCATCAACCTAGCTACTTAGATTATCTTTAGTGAATTTAGTTCAATCACAACCATAAATTCAGTGTACTGTTACTGTACATCTGTAGCTGTAGCCATCGGGCCTGTTTCAATGGTGGAGACTTAAGATAAGACAAAGAAGTTACTGGTCCTAAAATAAAATAATCAAAAATGTTATTTCTATCATTTAAGGTCTGCATTATTATTTTAAAGACTTCTTTAAAGTCGTTCAGTTTTACATTTAAAACATTCATCAATACAAATTGCCCTCTTAATGGCAATGGTTTCTTTTACATCTCTGTGTCTGATTTTTCAACTGAAACACTGTGCTTTTACTATAAATAGCTTATTATTACTTATGACACAGACTCAGATAACAGCCTGTTAGCTGACATTTGACTGAGAGAGACTCTGAGACATTCAGGACAGGTAAACTGTTCTCTCAAATATTTCTAATCATCAAACTTTTATCTATAATCTTTTAACTATCCCAGCTTAAGGCATCTTTGCCAGAAATGACATTTGTTTCCAAATAAACATAATTTTATAGTTGTCTTTATTTAGACATTACAATTTTCCACTCAGATTGAGTATCTGTCGTAGCCTACTGGCCGTTTACAGCCACAGCACACATCAGATTCAGATAAGCGAGCTGTTTCATTACAGCCCCTAACAAACTTATCTTTTAAAAGCAAAACATCAGCTTCTAGTTCTCTCATGGTCAACACTTTTCAAGCTGTTTGTTTTAATCAGATGCCTTTTACATTTTACATTTTAGGAACTGTTAATTCAGTAGCCTACTGCCTCTGCTTATTTGATCTTAATTAATTATTCTAGTTCTCAATAACATTTCACATTTCATCTTAATTTTAATTGTCAAGTTCTCAATTACCATAGCTTAATATGTCTTCAAAGTTTTTTTTGTTTTGTTTTTTTCCTAGGAGTTTATCAATCTCCAATTAGGATTCACACTAACTTTGACGAGGCTAGTACTCTCTGCTTGTGATACATCTTTTGTAGTTATTATAAATCATCTGTGAGATTAGTCTCTCTATATTACCTGAATCCTTTTCCAAAATGTTGCATTAAAACACAATCATACTTTTAGTTACCTTTCTGCAACTCACATTTGTTGTCATTATCCATAATTTTACATCCAATTTTATTCATCAATTCACTTATAAGAATTCAATCTTTTGACCTTGTTTTTTTCTCTTATTCTTTCTCAGACGAAAATGTTAATATCGTCTTCCCTTAAACACTGATCTACTTTCAAACCCACATTATTACCAGAAATGTGTCACTATCACATTTTCAAACACTTTCTTAGTGGGCATTTACATGTTAAATGGTCCTTCTGACCACAATTTAAACACTCTCCATCTGCTCTAACTTACTGCACACCCTTGAAGCAGTGTGTTCCATTGAGGAATGCAAACAGAGCCACTGATAAGCAGTGCTCCATATTCTTTTACAGTCCACCAATGGCAGATACAACAATAGCCGAATCATCATTATTACTGGCACAACATACATTATTGATTTCCGGAATCTTTGGACATAGCTGTCTTTACATTTTACTAATTTGCTATTATCATCAACACTGATTACAGAACAAGTGCATATCTAACATCCAAAAAGCCGGGCTGAATAAGAAGACTGCTCCTGTACTCTCGACCTTGATCGAACCCTCAGTCACTCCTCAGATATTAAATACAGACATTGTCTGCAATCATAAACACCAGGATATGCATTCGTTTTTTTATAAAACTATAATTTCCAATTCCTTTCATAATAAACGAAGATGGATGGTAAATCCATTCCTTTCACTACCCCCATTAGACCCTTTAGGTTCAAAAACAATGTTTGTCAAACTAAAACTAAACCTAATTTCAATCTTTATTTTACCATTAAAAATATAGAATTGTTCCCCATACTGCTTAAAACATTCTTCATGTCATGTTAATTCCTGTCAATCATACAATGCCTTATTTTATTCTAAAACTGAATTCTCATACCAATTAAACAGTTAATTTGACTTCCATAAATTCTGTCTGACATTTTATTTTCATCACATATAGTTTTTCTACTATATTTCATCTCAATCTTCCCCTACATGCCATTTTCATTCTGTATCCTCTCCTTTCTTTTCTCAAACATGCCAGTTCCTTCATTATCTAACCAGAACATGATTGTTTGCACAATCCCCACATAAACATCTCTCACACACCAACCTTCTTGTTTTCCCTTCACTTCCCTCTTCCATCAAGTTTCTCACTTACAGTTCCACTCTATTTCTGTCACTCTATCATTCTATTTCACACAGACAGCCTTATTGCTGCTTGCTACTTCAATCCATATCATATAAATTTAAGTTCTTAAGACATCTAATGTCATGCATCCATTTACTGGATGAAGAAGTAAAAACCCTTATTTCTCCTGGCAGTTCGACTTTTTTATCTTCAAGTCAACAATCCATTATCTGTTCACATTTTTTACACACATTGAACGCAGACACAACTTTTGTTTCTCACTGCTCTGTTCAACTGATTCCCGCACCATCTTTAATCTTGTGGCGCTCAATATCATAAATTTCTGCCCTTAATTTTATCTCATTTGACAGAAAACACCGGTGTACCAAATTTCGCAAGCTTGCTTTTGAGACATCCCCATACTGCTGCTTCTCTGTTCTCTGTGGATTTCTCTTCAACGCGCGTTTTCTTTAGTCTGTTAGGCGTCCCCAACAAACCCGATTCTTTTCTTTTAACCCAAATCGGTCGGGTTGCACTATTAGTGCCCTCCTAACTATGGTTTACCAAAAAATCTGTTACGATTGTTCTGGTTCCCCCTAATTAGCCTCAGCACCTAAAAACAAATTGCTCCGTGGTGGAACAACTCATTTTCAGGTTACCTATCTGTTTGAAATCTCTTGATCTGTCACAGTTCTCAATTAATCCCAGATTATTTATCTGCTTGAAATTTCTTGATCTGTCACAGACCTCAATTAATCTCAGATTATTTTCCCTCGTATCTGTTTGAAATTTCTTGATCTATATATAGATCTCAATTAATCTCAGATTACGTACCACAGAAACAGCCCTCAGCCAGTATGGTTCAGTTTCACTTTGAAAAATATTTTAGCCCATAAGAAAAATATTTTAGCCGTCTCTTACCAGAGATGTCTTGAGTTGCCACGGGTTCGTTTTCATCTGATTCCAGTGGAGCTTCTCCTGGCCCTGATAGCGGTCGGCCCCTCTCTCTGAAACTTACGAGGTAGAGCTGGAACTGCTCAGTCCAGGTGGCCAAACACCGTCCGCTCTCAGGTCCAGGAGGTACTGCCAAGGAATCCCACTCTGACACCAAATGTTGTGGCAAAAACTTCTGTTAAACATCATCACTGCGTAAGAGACACTCAGAGTCAAATTAATAAAAAGAGAAATATTTATTCTTGCAAGAAGGCCCAGTCGCCATCACAGCTGTTACATTCTGTGAAGTGAGTGACGCGCACCAGGAAGACATGAGACAGCTTTTATACTCTTTTCAAGGTTCCTTCTCACTCGCTGTACTTTTCCACCCAGATAAGGCCCCCACTTCTGTTCAGTTTCTACTTAATAACACAAACTGGTACTGGAATAAACCAGCCAAATCTGACCATTCCTAAGGTCAAGATGTCCTGTCCCATATATTCCTGAAACGTCACGCACAAGCACGTACACACATATACTTTTACACATTGAATAGATTAGGAATAAATGACTATTAAAATTTCTACAACATAATTTAAAAATATATTTGTTGAAACATATGTATTGTTTTATACAAATAAACAATCTGTATTTGAAAACAGTGCATTTTATTTATTAAAATAAGGTAATAAATAAAAATAAATATTTAACTCAACTGTGGGGTTATTTTAACCCAACTGGTATTTAACCCAATACATTGGGTTAAAATAACCCACAGTTGGGAAGGTGCTATACCACCCCATAGTTGGGTTATTCGTTGGGTTATTTTTAACCCAACATTTTTAAGTGAGAAGTGATCAGAATAATCACATAATTTTCCAAACATTCATGTACAACAAATGTGAAAAAAATGTGTCATTCATTGAAAACAAACGACAGATGATCCGATTCACGTTCATCTGCTTTGAATAAAACCGGAATGCAAAAAGTAAAGTAGCTAATATAATTTTGCAGAAATGTCGCCACAGGTACCTTTTTTCAGTTAGTCTGGGTTGTTTTCCCCACACATTATTGATATCCTTAGTCTTGAAAAGTGGTTCGTGACTTTATGCACCATAAGCAAAGGTTCATGTGAAAAAGGGTAGCAACTGTGAATGGGATATATCATATACGTTCTCTCTGCACAGATGACTAACCAAGCCATTTCATTTAAGTTATGGAAACTTAATCTGTCTCATTTAAATGAAAAGCATAACAATCTGGCCCCCATCCCCCTCCCCCTCCCCCTCCCCCTTCCTCTTGAAAGTAATTACCTCACACTAACCGCTAGCAGTGTAATGTTTTGATCTGTCCTCCAATTGTTTAATTTCATGTAAATGTATTCTCCTCATGCTCACAATGGTTCTTGGTGCAGTACAAGGCAAGCTTGAGATTTCTGTACCACTGCACAGTTAGATCCAACACAAAGCGAAGACAAGAACTAATTTATTTGAATCAAAACTTATGAAGTTCGGTGTGTTATTCTGATTAATGTGATACTGTGTGATACTGATGCGAAAACGAAAACAAGTGCACAAGCAAACTGCACTTATTAACATTAGCACTCAGTCTTTTTTTTACCCACAACGTATGTTTTTTTAAACGACAATATATTTGCCTATACCAGTGTAATATGCTGAAAAAAACTAAGTACTGTACTTAATACTGTACTTAGTACTTAACATGGGAGGTATAAACTTGCATTTGCGAGTTGTAGTTAATGTCAAAATTGTGAGATATAAATGCACAAATCTGAGATATAAAGTCACAGTTAAGACATTTATTAGAAAAAAAGTCTGCTAGTGACAATTCTAACATTTTCTTCCAACTGCCAGTTTATATCTCAGAATAGTGACTTTCTTAGAATTGTAACTTTATTTCACAGAATTGCAAGATGTAAACTTGCAGTTGCGAGAAAAAAAGTCTGAATTGTGAGATAAAAAGAAGTCAAAATTACCTTTTTTATTTTTTATATAGTGGTGGAAACAAGCTTTACTGTATATAGTATGAATGTGTGTAGTAGGAATAAAATCGAAAGTAATACATCTGCCATGTTGTCACTGTCATGTTAATTATTTTATTTTTTAATTCCGACCAGGGCTGCGTTCAGCGCCGACAAAACGTTGCAGAACGTTTTTTAAACAGAAACGGTGACGCGTTGAACGCACTGTTGTGATGACGCAAGAGTTGCAACCATGGCAGCTGAGAAGGCTTTTTGTGTTCTTTGTGAAGAATTTTCGGAGCATGATGAAGTCAGTATAAATATGTGTTTAATACTACAAAATATGCCCGATGTTACAGTTACTGCATTTGCCGCCCAGAACACAAGAGAACATCCCGATCGAGTGAAGGGATTTGTGGAAACTGAAATGGAAGCACATCTTACCTAATAAAGACTAAAACACATCTATTTAGCCTCACATACTAACTTTATTTGTTGTTCATACTGTTTTATTAATAACCTGTATTTTCTTTCTCATTTTTAGGAAAAGCACTTTACATGCATTGTTTATTTTTATACCAAAAATGTCATACACTTGCAATGAAACTAAAAATATAAACAACTACATCATTATGTTGATATCCTATATTTTTACAATAAAACTTACGACAAACATGTCTGCTAATATCCTCAGTTGTTGCATATCGAACACTTTTGTAAATTACTTCCATTGTGCGCGTTCACTTTAATACCGCGTGCTGTATATACATGTTGCTGCTGATTGGACTGCAGTTCTGACACGCCCACCAAACAAGAGAAAACGCATCTCAAACCCCGTTGCACACCGGTGCACGCCGTTTCCAGGAAACATGACGTTCAACACGTAAACCGTAGCAAAACGTTGCACACCATTGTGATCTTGAACGTGCCCCAGTTCAGCATAGCAACACTGGCTCAACCAATGGCACTGGTTTAGAGGTGGAGCCATATCCTCCTTAGGCTCAAAGCTCACGTGGAAGTGGGCATTTCAAAATTTGGTGGTGGGTGGGTGTTTATAAATCATGCAATGAAATTAATACTGCCCTTCACCCAACCCCACCCTCACAGTGACTTGGGCAAATCGGGTAACACGGTCGAAAACGACACTCGGTTACTAACGTAACCTCGGTTCTCTCTAGAAGAGGGAACGAGTGTTGCGTAAGCTAGCTTACGCTACGGGAAAACCCCTTTTCTCGAGAATACTGAAGCCAAAAAATTATCCTTTAATTTTCTCATATTTAAAACGCATGCTTGCACAGAGCAGACCTAGAATAGGCAGCTCGTGCACCTATTGGCTGCTCTGTGGCAAGATGCTGCAACCTATCGGTGGACTGGGAGTGACGTCAGCACCAATAGCAGCGCGGGTGCTCGAGTGCGTCACGTCCCGCCAGAATAGGCGTGGCTTACCTCTATATAAACCCGGTCCAGATAGGGTGTTCTTTGGTTTTTCACACTGAAGCGAAATAAGAACGCAGCATTAACACGGCCGGGTTACGCAACACCCGTTCCCTCTTCTAGAGAGAACCGAGGTTACGTTAGTAACCGAGTGTCGTTCTCTTACGAGAGTACTCTCGTGTTGCGTAAGCTAGCTTACGCTACGGGAACCCAGTTTAAAGCGCCGTGTATGCTGAGACCATTCACATTAAGTCCGAGGGCAGTGCCCGGGGAACACATAATGGTGAAGATATGTGGGTCAACACAAAATGAACCCTAACACGTATTGATCATATGGTGACACCTCATATGTATAAGGAAGTGCTTAACACAGTATAACAGTCATCATGTATGACAGCTCATACAGACAACACTTTGGCCTGCAACGCAGGGACCTCCAGGTTATAAAACCTTATAAATGTAGACGGAGAGGCCCAGCTTGCCGCTCTACAAATATCATGGAGTGAAACCCCACTAGTCCAAGCCCACGATGAAGCCATACTTCTGGTGGAATGGGCTCGAACACCTAAAGGGCATTGAAGGCCTGTAGACCTGTAAGCCAAGGCGATAGCATCAACTATCCACCTGGAAATGCTCTGTTTCGAGGTAGCTAGCCCCTTAGTGCGGCCACCAAACGAAACAAACAGTTGCTCCGACTGCCTGAAGGCAGCAGTACGTTGAGTGTAAACTCTTAAAGCCCTGACCGGGCAAAGAACGTTTACATCGCCGTCTCTGTCAGTCCCCGGAAGAGCGACAGGGAAATGACCTGCGCTCTAAACGGAGTAGAGAGCACTTTGGGGACATAACCGTGCCTCGGTTTGAGCATAACTTTAGAATCATTAGGCCCAAATTCCAAACACGACGCACTTACAGAAAGCGCGTGCAGGTCGCCCACTCGCTTCACTGAAGCGAGAGCCAAGAGAAAAATGGTCTTGAACGAGAGACACCGCAAGTCCACAGACTGCAGGGGCTCAAAGGGACCACCCTTCATGGCCTCCAGGACCGTGGAGAGGTCCCAGGCCGGAACCATGGGAGGTCGCGGAGGGTTCAACCTCCTAGCTCCTCTAAGAAAACGAACAATAAGGTCGTTTTTCCCCAGAGGCTGACCATGCAGAGTTTCTGAGAACGCTGTAATGGCTGCAACATACACCTTAAGCGTGGATGGGGACCTGCCCTCATCCAAAAGCTCTTGGAGGAAGGAAAGAACTTCCGCAACGCTACAGCGCGGTGGGTCTAGGTTTCGGGCCGAACACCAGCCAGAAAACACTGACCACTTAGATGCATAGAGCCGTCTCGTAGAGGGTGCTCTCGCTTGTGTAATTGTACTCAGCACCCCGGCCGGGAGGTCAGTGGGTATCCGTTGACCACCCATACATGCAGTGCCCACAAGTCGGGGCGCGGGTGCCAAATCGCGCCTCTGGCCTGAGAGAGGAGATCCTTCCTCATGGGGATCGGCCACGGAGCTGTGCGCGTAAGCTGCATCAGTTCTGAGAACCAAACGTGGTTCCTCCAGAACGGCGCCACTAGGAGCACAGAGCACCTGCATTCCCTCACTCGCTTGATTACCTGTGGTAATAGTGCGATCGGGTGAAACGCATACAGCGGGCCGCTGGGCCAGTCGCGGGCCAGCGCATCCGTGCTCTTCGTGAAGAATATTGGACAGTGCGCGTTCTCTGCTGATGCAAAGAGATCGACCTTCGCTCTGCCGAACATATCCCACAGTAACTGGACTGTTTGGGGGTGCAGAGACCATTCCCCTGGGGGAACATTGTCTCTTGACAGCCTGTCCGGGCCCACGTTCTGGAGTCCCGGCACATGCGCTGCTGCGAGGGACCCTAAATTGAGATGGGACCAAATCAGCAGGCGTTCCGCCAGCGCGTGCAAGCGTCGCGATCTGAGACCGCCCTGGCGATTTATGTAGGACACCACCGCCATGTTGTCCGTACGGACTAGAACGTGCTGGCCCTTTAACAAGGGGAGAAAATGTCCTAGGGCGTTCACAACTGCTATCATTTCTAGGCAGTTTATGTGGAGACGGCCCTCCCGAGCCGTCCAGTGGCCGTAAACCGGCCTGCCCTCGTACAGGGCGCCCCAACCTGAGTTGGAGGCGTCTGTCGAGATAACCTTCCGTGACGAAGTCGTTCCCAGAACGGTGCCGGCCTGGTACCAGTCTGACACCCTCCAAGGTCCCAGTGCTGTGACACAAGCCTGGGTCACCCTGACGCGAAAACGACCGGAAGTCCATGCTCGTCGCGGGGCTCGCGTTTTCAACCAGCGCTGGAGGGGGCGCATGCGCAGCAGACCCAACCGAAGCACTGCCGAGGCTGAGGCCATAAGCCCTAGCATCCTCTGGAATTCTTTCAGAGGAAAAACACAGCCGACTTTGAAGGACGCGGGTGAGCGCTGTATCTGCAGCGCGCGCTGTGACGTCAGCCGTGCTGTCATAGACACGGAGTCTAAGGCTGCGTCTCATTTCTCTGTCTTACCCCTTCCCCTTCCCCTACCCCTTCGTCTGCGTCTTCCCCTTGCCCCTCGATACCGAGTGAAAGGGGGTAGGGGTGAGAACGTTCCTCTAAGAAATGAGACACCACTCGATAACTGTTTGCGTCATCTTCCCTTGCCGCTAGCTGGCTGCTTTTTCATTCTCTGCCCTGAAGCGGATGAGCCGCCGAGTCTCCTCAGGTGTCCCTGAGGGAAAAGGAAAATATACGTTACCGTTACCTTGCTAGGTGAATCTCGTAGTAAGCTAGCTCTGCTCTACCAATATTAAAGTCCAATATTAAGGAATAGTAATGTCAAGCAAATTCACTTCACACTGATTTCACCTAAAAACATAATATGAATTGTCATATAGATAGCTCAGCTCGACAAATAGCGCATAGCTGCTAGCTATCGGTTTACTACCGATTCAAAACAAAAAAAATACAATTAAAACCACTTGAACATTTTATTAAAAGTATCATAAAACACGAGTGTCATAATTATAATATCAATTAAACTGCTGAAAATACTTACATTTGTGCGACTCCTTCACAGTTCGACGTTCAGCCATAAAAAATAACTTGATGCCGGCACTTTTGAGAAATTCCTATGTTGTTAACTGTTACCCCTCTATTTCAAGTGTGGTCCTCCGCAAACTTCGTTTCAAGGGCTATGTAGCCCTACGCCTTGGCCCTAGCCCTTAATCAAAATGAGAATTGAGACACCACTTCCCCTCACATGAACGCGCAAAACCGAGGGGGAGGGGTAAGGGGAAGGGGTAAGACAGAGAAATGAGACGCAGCCTAAGTCTGTCCCCAGGAAGGAGATCTTCTGACTGGGAGACAGCGAGCTCTTGGTCCAGTTGATTTGGAGACCCAAATCTTGCAAGTGACTGAGTAATAAAGCCCGGTGGGCTATTAGTTCTGATTCTGACTGGGCTAATATAAGCCAGTCGTCCAGATAGTTCAGTATGCGCATCCCCCGTAATCCCAGGGGGCGAGCGCCTCGTCTATGCACTTCGTAAAAGTACGGGGTGCTAGAGACAGGCCGAACGGCAGGACGGTGTATTGATAGCTCTGACCCTCGAAGGCGAATCGTAAGAAAGGCCTGTGACGGGGCGCTATTTGAATCTGAAAATAAGCATCTTTCAGATCCAGAGAAATAAACCAGTCCCCCGGGCGAATCTGCGCGAGGATCTGCCTGGTCGTGAGCATTCTGAACGATCTCCTCATCAGCGCTTTGTTTAAACGCCTGAGATCTAGGATGAATCTGAGACCGCCATCCTTTTTGGGGACAAGGAAGTACCTGCTGTAAAACCCGGACTGGCTGAGATTCAGAGGAACGGTTTCTACAGCCCCTTTCTGCAGCAGTTTCGCTATTTCGGCACGCAGCAGATGTGCAACATCGCCTTGTACTGTAGTTTCGACCCTGGTTGTGAAACGCGGGGGTTTGCGAACAAACTGCAGTAAATAGCCCCGCTTTATGGTGTTTAGCACCCATTTGGACACATTCGGAATCATTTCCCACGCTTTTAGCCATAAAGCTAGAGGAAGGATGACGCCCGGGATCTGAACGGTGCGTGTATGTGACACACATCCCGCAGCGCTGGTCAGAGGGCGCGCGCTTATAGAGGCGCGCACGCTCTCTACACACAGAGCACAGTCTGTGTTTATTAGAGACACCTCTGAGTAAGTGTGTGCGGCGGGGCAAACAGTGTTTAACGGTAGAAGTGAGCACTGGGGGGTGGGCACATGTACTACCTTTGAAACACGGCGGGCGTGAGCCTTTAATGATGTGGGCCGTGTATGAGTGAGTGTCACTGGACGGGCCGTGCTTATGTGTAGGGGTGGGCACTGAGAAGTGGGCACATTTCCTACATTTACAACACCTTCGGCGTGAGCCGGAAAAACAGACATAATGCTCTCTTTGAGATTTATCTGGGTAGCCGTGAAAACGGCTTTTGTGTGCAGGCGAGCGGGTAACGTAACAGGCTCGTTGGCTGCGAAGTACACTACTCCAGCCGCCTCCGTCGAGGGAGCTGTGAGAGCGATGCGTGCTGCTTTCAATGGCGGTCCGGCCGCGGCGAGACTCGCGCATTGTCGCTTCCTGAGCGCGGTCAGGAAGTCTTAGGAGGCTCGGGGTTCAGCACGATCTTTGGACGGGGTCCCCTGGGGGGAGGCGGACCCTGGCGGCTGCCAGAGCGTGCGCGCTGACGACTGTCTGCAGGGCGGCGACGCTGAGAAGCTGGCGGCTGAGGAGGCGGCGGCGCTGAGCTTCGTGCAGGCGGCTGTTTCGGGCGACCTGCAGCGGAACTAGAGCGCCTCGGGATGAAGTGTCGCATGGCTTGTGACGTCTTCTGTACCTCTGTGAAGCGTTCAGTGAAGCCCTTGACTGCTGGGCCGAAGAGGCCGTCAGAGGATACTGCCGCGTCGAGGAAAACAGCTCTGTCAGCCTCCTTCATATCGGACAGAGTGAGCCACAAGTGTCTCTCGGTCACGGCGAGAGACGCCATGCTGCGACCGACGGCCTAGGCGGCGGACTTAGTAGCTCGCAAGGCTAAATCCGTAGCGCTTCTCAGGTCTCTGAGTTCACTGGTTCGCTGGTAGGCGCGACCGATCAGCAACGAAGTAACCCTGCAGGGCTTCGAAGGCAGTACTGGCTTCGACCGCCATCCAGCAGACGGTGGGCAGAGGTGCGTGGCCACCGCTTCCTCGACCGGCGGGATGTACAGATAGCCCCTTTCCTTCGCGCCGTCGACAACGGAGAGCGTGGAGGAGGAGGGGCGAAGCCTCGCAGAGAAAGGCGCCTTCCAGCTCTTGACTAGCTCCTCTTGGAGCTCCGGCAGAAAGGGGATGGGCCTAGCGATAGGAGACGAGCGGCGGCCCGTGAGGAAGCAGCCATCCAGCCGGCTGCGTGCGGGCTCTTCGAGTGAAGACCACTTGAGGCCGAGGTCCCCTACGGCCCTGGTAGTGAGGCGGAGAAGCTCAGCGTCCAGACTCGTCCGCACGTCGCCGGGCTCAAGCAAGGAAGGGGCGGGGCCGGTTTCGGGGCCCGACCACCCTTCGCTACCCGAGGCGGCAAGCGAACAGATGTCTATATCCGCGTCTTCCCCCTCGGAATCCGGATGCACGACGGGGGCGTTAGGCTGACCGGCCGTGATCGAGCAGGGGGAGTCGGAGAGCGAGGCACACAGGGAAAGCGCCGGCGTGCGGACACTCGTGATGGTAGCCTCAGGCATCCTCTGTGAACGGCGCTTTTTACGGCGCGGCCCAGAAGAGAGGAGCGGAGGTGCAGGATCCACATTGAAGGTGGCGAGTCGAGCCCGCAGGGTCGACACAGCCATGTCGTCGCATTCCGGGCAGCCGCCCACGGAAAGCGCGTGGTCCGCATGGTTTCGTCCCAGGCAGGAAACGCACAAGATGTGGGGTCCCCGACGTGAGGGGGGCTCGGCACGAGCCGCAATTGGAAAAACGAGGCATTTGAAACAACGCCTCTTGCTCTTTTAGAAAGATAGAGAGAAGTAAGTGAAAGAGGGCTCGTCCCGCTGAGAATGCTTAAGTCGACGGCGCAGGCTTCTCTGGAGAGTCAGCGATGTGAATACTTCGCTGAAGTGGAGAAAAATCAAAGAACACCCTATTTGGACCTGGCTTATATAGAGGTAAGCCACGCCTATTCTGGCGGGACGTGACGCACTCGAGCACCCGCGCTGCTATTGGTGCTGACGTCACTCCCAGTCCACCGATAGGTTGCAGCATCTTGCCACAGAGAGCCAATAGGTGCACGAGCTGCCTATTCTAGGTCTGCTCTGTGCAAGCATGCGTTTTAAATATGAGAAAATTAAAGGATAATTTTTTGGCTTCAGTCAGTATTCTCGAGAAAAGGGGTTTTCCCGTAGCGTAAGCTAGCTTACGCAACACGAGAGTACTCTCGTAAGAGAACGCCCCTCTGTTTCTAAAATCTACAAAGTAGCTGGCCAATGGACCAATACTAATCCTGCTGAACACAATGTAGCCAATTATGGAGGATCTGTTTGGAGATCAAATGTGTATTTTCCAACATTATAACAATCCCAAACACACCGCAAATGCAACAAAGATGTGTACAATAAATGTGTCATGCTCAGCATTTTGAAGTCTTCAAATAGCCTCCTCAGTCCCCTGACCTTAAACCCATTGAAAACCTTTGGGAAATTATAAACCTGAATTGTGATAAGTCATGCAGGTCTTCCAATGAAGCTCAACTTTGGGAAAAACTAAAGGAAGATCGGAAAACCCATGGTAACTCCTATTACTGTCCTGCAGAGACCTGTCTTTGACATGGGTTGGCAGATTGAGGACATGCAACAGCAACAAGCACAATTGACAAAGGAAGGCGAGGAGACTTATCAAGTAAGTTGGTGATTTAATTAATCCGCGTTTTAATATGCTCCCGTTCATAGAGACATTTAGATGGATGCTGAGCCTTTTTAGGTTGTTGGATGGCTTCCATGGCTGCAACTTGCTGTGTTTTCTGCAAACTGGCAACTCTTGGTGTTGAAATACTATTGGGTAAATTGTCAGTGGGCGGAGTCACACAGACCACAACAAAAACGTTCCATTCCGACATGGAACTCACATTTCAAAGTAGAATAATTTGTTTTTCAGATAAATAAGTATGTGAACTTGGCATGTTTCCTAAATATCTGCAAACATATTATGGTGTTTTTAAAATAAAAAACGGCATACAGCACCTTTAAGGAAAAAAGGGTAATGAAAAAAGAGTCTAAAACTGGTTTCATCACATTTAGAGCAATGTTTTTCTTGGTTTTGGGGATGCCTGAGGTGATCTCTTCATGGATCACAGAGAATCTCCGAACTAAGTCAGTATCAAAAAACAGAATGAAAACAATAATTTTCAGCTCTTAGAAACCACGGGTTTCTCAATTTGGGAACATCTTTCATTTGTTAAAAACATTATGTAACATCAAGATGGCAATTACATTCTCTATAAGTTCATACAGTTCAAGAAATGAGTTGTTTTTCTTTGGGGATCCATTGCAGAAAACGGTGCTCTAAAATTCCATATGGGGTCCATTAAAGAGCGTTGTTATAACATATCAAACTTTAAAACAGCTCCCATTTGTCTTATCTTAGGCGAGAATTGACCTCTTTATCTCTTCTGCAATTCTGCCTTTCTTCCTCTCTATGGTATTGAAATACACGAGCTCTTTCAAGCCCCTTTTTTAATGTAAAGATCATCTGTAGTCTATAGCACTCGAGGACTTGAAAGGCCCATGGGTCTTCATTTCTCCAATAATTCTGAATGCTTTGTGGTAAAAGGTTACAGAGGTTTGAATGACAGATAGAGAAGCACAAAAAAATTACATCAAAGCCAACGTCTTTCAAAAGAAAAAATTAACAGTCCAAAAACTGAAGGCATCAGCTGTACAATAAAAAAATGCTTATTTCCTACAAGATTTATATGTTAAACAATTTATGAAAGCCTGATACATTAGCAAAAGACAAGCGGTATGAAGATGAATGATGTATCATGTTCCCCCAATCAAAAGTGTGCAAATATTTCAAACAAACTTTAGTATTCATTAGCATTCAGAAACACCATGGATGGAGAGTTGTGCAATACACTGCAATACATTTAAGTGAATACGTTCTGCATGAGTGCATACTTGTGTTGTATTAATGATTGTAAAATAAAAGTCTATAAATGAAAAGACACACATTTGCCATGTCCTTTTAGGCCCATATAACAGGTTACTATATTCACACTACTGCCTCTCAGTCTGAGTCATGTTAATAGTGTGTTGAAAATGGAAAAAGAGGTGCTGCAACAATGTCAAACATGTTGAACTTTTAAGCTATTCTAGTAAACCCCAAAAATATGGCCTCTTTAATATTAGGTTTCTACTCACACTTCATCAGTCAAGCAACAATAACCCTGAGCACCTTATAACTTGCTCACTTTAAGATCAAAGCTGCTTTCCACCATTATAGATGCAAATTGATTAAATTATGCTGGCTAGTTTTCAAATTCCATGAAGGTTAGAAAGATCATTTTTAGAAGGGAAAAGAAGGGAAAGACATGTTCTTGTGCTTCTCACATGAGTAGTTCTCTTACTCCTCAGAGGCAAAGTGCTCTTCACATAAACAGTTTTCATCTCTCCTCGATAAACTACTTTTAACATCATACTTACTGGTTCATAGGACTCTCTCTGGCCAACATGAGACGGACGCAGCTTGCACATCAAGATTTCTTCACAGTCTGGTTAATGAGCCCTCGTGCTCTGGGATCTTATAAATATGGCAGAACAGATTCACTGTTTCAGAATTCCATATCTTAGTTTAGTGCTTCACGGGAACACTGTTACTGTTTCTGCTTCAGAATTTATCCTGATTAACAGTGTAAGGGTTTGAAATAACATGAGAGAGTAAATATTTGTCATTTTGGGGTGAAGTGCAATACAGTAGGGGCCAAAGGGGATGTCCAGAGGGAATATTTGCACACTAATTGCTTTTAATGACCCGTCAGGTTCAATAAACAATCAAAATCCAAAAATCCAAAAGCATGTTATATTGGGAATGAAGAATATCAACATGACATCATGACTTTTGCGTAAACATGCACGCCACTTTCAAATCAAGTGGCGTGTTATCTATACGCATTTTGAGCTGTCCGCGTGTAAGCGTGTATATCTACGCCGTTAAATGTCCGAGTGATTCCGCGTGTATGTACACGCCATTAAATGTCAGAGAAAAACAAAGAAAAATGTAGATCTACATCTGGCGAGCGATATTTTTCTTCCTAGGATGGTAGGGGAACACTTATTAATGGTATTAACCCCAGTGACGGGTAGGTTTAGGGACGGGGTTGGGGTAGGTCATATATTTTTATATACAGTAATGTACGTTAAGTCAACGGCGTTCATAAACACGCTGAAAAGCGATTATGCGTGTTGATAGCATGCCAAAAATGGAAATACGAATTGGCGTGTCATACATACGCTATTTCATGAGATCAGTCTGAAAAATATACTAAATTTGTTTTTTTTAAAGGTGTTAAAACTACAATATTATTTGGCAAGAAAGGCAATCTCCAGGATATCATGGGATATGGGTTTTCCAATCCTCCTTCAGTTTTCCCCAAAGTTGAACTTCATTGGAAGACCGTCATGACTTATCACAATTCATATTTATAATTACCCAAAGGTTTTCAATGGGTTTAAGGTCAGGGGACTGAGGAGGCTACTTGAAGACTTCAAAATGCTGAGCATGAACACTTTTATTGTGCACATCTTTGTTGCGTTGTGTGTGGAATTGTTATCATGTTGGAAAATACACATTTGATCTTGAACAGATCCTCCATGATTGGCTACATTGTGTTCACCAGGATTCTCAAGTATTGGTCCATTGGCCAGCTACTTTGTAAATTCATCCAACACCTCCTGCAGACATGCAACCCCAATACCATTGTTTCCCCTGTCGTGATTAATGGCGTCACGTATGCATTTGGCATTAACACACTCCAGTCGTCTCCTGACACCATCCAATGAGGTTGTTACATTTTCACTTTGTCGGACTGCAGAACACGGCTTTAATCTTTCATACTCCAGTCTTTATCTTCCTTGGCAAATGCAAGGTGCCTTTTTGCAGATGAGAGAACTAATAAATGGTTTCTTTACTGGAACACAACCTCTCAATCCAGCCTCTTAGAGCCATTGGCTTATAGCTCAAGATGAATTTGGAGGTTGGAGGTCTCATCCAGGTCTTTAGAAGGTGTTTTGACGTCCCACATTCAGGCGATTTTCATCCTCCTGTCAAAATGCTCACTACTCCTTGATAAGCCACATAACTATATTCTGCATGGAAGGGGTGCCACTGTGCTTTTAAATAATTCAACATAACACTTATTTGAAGGTATAGAAATTTGCACAAATCATCTGAAATTACTTGTTGGGTTTTACAGTATGTGTATAAAAATGGCTATTTATAAAGAAATGGTGGGGTTTATATTTGTTGTATGTATGTAAATTCAGGAGGTTATGGCATGAAATAAGATGATCACTCATGACATTCCTGCTGCCAATTTCATGTGTGCCTCCCCAGCTGTCCTGTCCTCCGCACAAACATCCTGCTCTCTTGAAGCCCAGCTGTGTGTCCAATTTGTCTCTCTGCCACTGTTTTGGGCCTCGTTACCCTCTCGTCTGGCAGTAAGTGAGCACGGTTTTGAAAGATTATCCAGCCCGATGCTGTTTTTGAGACCTCCTGCGATCACAGACATGACAAGAATGAAAAATTTAACAGCAGTTTTTAACCTACTCTAATTACCAGTGAAGAAACCTAGTTCAAGAGTAGAACAAAATAGTAACTATTGATAAATACGTTCAATTTAGATTTTAACATGTGGCTACGAGGTTGCTAACATGTTGAAAGTAGATTTTAGCACATTGCTATGAGGTTGCGTGTTGAGATTAGTTTGTAGCATTTTACTATAAGGTTGCGTACAGGATCTGTGTGTATATTTTGGCATGGTGCTATGAGGTTGCTAAGAGTAGATATTAGCAAGTTGCTATGAAGTTGTTCATGTGTTTGGAGTACCATGTTGCTATGAGGTTGCTGAGAGTAACTATTAGCACGTTGCTATGAAGTTGTTAATTTGTTTGGAGTAGATTTTAGCATATTGCTATGAGGTTGCTAATGTTTGGAGTAGATATTAGGATGTTGCTATGAGGGTGTTTAATGTATTCAGTGTAGATTTTAGCATGTTACTATCAGGTTGCTAACATGTGAAAATTAGATTTTAATATATTGCTATGAGTTTGCAAATGTGTTTAGAGAAAAATTTAACACGTTGCTATGATTACTAACGTGTTCAGTGTAGATTTAAACCGGTTTATATTATAATTTTTTTTTTACATGTTCAGATATTTAAATTAGTTTTATTAGGTAATTTTAGTTCAGACAAACTTTAAACCAGTCTTTTTCTCCTGATAAAAACAAACCAAAAATTTGATGACTCATACTACACTCAGGGGCGTGTTAACATTTTTGTCCAATCAAATGCTCTCTACAATTAGAATGTCCCTTCTCCTTATATCACCTGCCTATCGTTAGAATTAGCAAGCAGCAAATCATAGTTCATGGATTTGACGAGACATTAAAATTTCACTCCAACATTCTATTTCGATAGACAACGTTGAAGCAGTAAAAAAAACTGGCTTGTCAAGCCATTTCATGTTATCTTTGATAGCTATTCCAAACCTGCACCATTCGATTGCTTTTATCCTCAGCGGCTTATCAGAGCAGTGCTGTCCCTCCACGAAGCACTGAGCTTCACACTCGCAAACGCAGACAGATAAACAAGGTGTCATTTGAGCCGCCACATGCCAACTCACTGTCTTTAGAGGACAATTTGTTATGCGTCTCTACCATTCAGTGGAGAATAAATACTTCATGGAAGCAAAGCCTGATGATCAGGGGTGTGTTCAATGGTAAATAAAACAAGCGAGGCGCGACTGCATACAAACGTGGCCATCTGTTGTTTATCTCACGCACAGCTTTTGGCAAATAACACCTAACATCCACATGTGCTGTTCAGTTGCATCAATGTCAGTATGCATTAATGCACCATACAGCAGTATAGATCAGCAATCAGTTTTCCGCTGATAGGAACACCTCAAGGGAACTGTTTTGAATTGTGGCTTTGTGCTTATCTGAACTTGTCATTGTGTAATCAGTGATTAGATGGCGACAGATGCATTTAGTGTTTTCTTATTTATTCAGTTATTTTGGAACATAAGGGCAAGATGGTCTTATCATGCCATGTTCTTTCTTATGACATGATCTTTTCATTTGATGTATTTATAAACTGGACCAAGACATATCCATCAGTATTTATAGTTTAAAGTGCACTAGCTGTACTGTTAGTGGCGTTTGCTAAGAGTAAGGGATTTGAACAAATCTCTTACTAAGCATTACATTTTGGCCCTCACCTTTGACATTATTGATACATTGAATCATGCAGCTTGTTTAGGAGAGGTATGCTATTCCGTGATGGGTTAGGGTTAGGGTGGCTGTAAATAAATGTATTTGTGTTATTAGATTGTAAATCGTAGTTATGCCCCAAAAAGTAATCTGATCACATAATTTACATAATACTTGTAACTTGTTACTCACGTAATCTCATGATATGCGCATTACTTATAACACATTTATGTAAAGAAGCCATGTTGACAAGCTTGAGTGAGTAAGGGCAAAATGCACAATATGGCGATATCACTTCATTTGAAGCAGAAAAAAACCTTCTGTAGCAGGAAAATTGCAACGAAAAATTGTTTTAATCAAGTAAAAAACTACACTTATTAAAAAAGTTGCCAAAAAGACACTTAAGTACAATAACCATTTACTCAAATAATTTACACCACTGTATAAAGTGCATAATCAGTTCCTGAGATTATCATTCTCACACATTGTATGTTGTTGTTCCAGCCATGATGCCACAGAAATATATATATATATATATATATATATATATATATATATATATATATATATATATATATATATATATATATATATATATATTTTTTTTTTTTTAAATAGAATCCCATTGCTTGTTGCATACTGGCATTGTGGCTTGGTAGGAAAACACTCTGAACATGGAAAGGGGCCTTTAATCGCATGTCATCACATCATATCTGGTTAGGATTTTACCATACAGATGGTCTCAAAATAACTAGAAAAAAATCTCCAATTCCAACTCCACCTCCAAATTCTAAGTACTAACTTGGCTTTGCCATCCAGGCATTTTCAAAAATCAACTTGCTTTCAAATACTGATCCCCCTGAAGGTTTGGTATAATTTGAGCACTCCAAAGACAAAGTTGGCTCAGAATATTTATAAAAGACTCCAAGTTGAAGACAAAAAGGCCTTTGTGTTTACTGTTGCAGGCCCTCGTAGCCTACAGAGCCTGCTTCTGTCTTTGCATGTGAGAACGAAGTATTGATCACAACCTCCCTGTCTTAATTTGGATGGCACCAATGGGTCAAGCTCTGACTGGTTAGCATGGCCCTATAGACCTAATTCAGACCAAAGCCATTAAATGAATGAAAACATAGCTTTGAGGGATAGACTTACCATGTTTTCAATGGTACACTCTTACACAAAATAGAGGTTCTAAAAGAGGATTTTTTTTATTTTTTTTGGGTGATCCAAAGGACCTTTTTAGTGAACAGCAATAATCTAATAATCTAATAATCTAAAAAGGGGTTTTCCACAATACTGATGGAAATGTTCCACTGGTGTTAAAAGGTTCTTAATGGAACCATCAGTGCTAATAAACAACCTTTATTTTTAAGAGTGTATCCGCTGTAAAAAAGTTGCATAAAGCGCCTGGATCACTTCCACATCTTCCACTGCTCATGTTGTCAGGTGTTTTTTGTCAACTGAAATTTCTTGGAAAGATATTTTTGCGGTGTTTCGTCAGGAGAACAATCCAAAAACACATTAAATAACAGGACAACCCACTGAAGTGATATATATTCCTATATTCCTCACAGCCTCGCTTTCATTTCCTGTTAAAAATCAAAGATGGCGCTGTTGTGAATAAGGTCACCCCTGTTATTCGTAACTATCTGGATTCAAAGAGCATCTTTCTTTATTAACTGTTGAAAAACAAGCCAAACCATGATAAAAAAGCACCTTGATTAAATTGTTGTACAATTGAAAAAAGTACAAAGGCTCTTACCACGCTTACTGACAAAATCCAATGACCACCAAATTTACTTGTCTTTTCCAAGCTGTACAAGATCATTGACATTCAGTTCTCATTGGCATTTCTTACGCAACCTCTTGAAATAACCATGTTCAAAACCAGCATCTGCCATGAAAATAATTCCAAGTGAAAATGTTTCATTCTCCTGCAAAAAAGGTCCTGATCTTCGAAAATTAAATCGAAAGCTAAACTGAAGTTATGCACAAGCTGAAATCAAATGCAAAGGAAAGTGAATAATGACCTAGTTATACCATGAACCAGGTCCACTTGCTGCATCAGCTTCTTATGCATAACCTAGATTGCTTATCAAAAGTCTCCTGCCTTAACATGCATGGATCAGTAGCATGTTATACACATCAAACCGAGATGCAAACACCTTAGGTGTGTAGCTGAAGTAAATATTTCACTGAAAAGAAACTGAGAGGAAAAAATTTAACATGCAAATATTTTTACCTCTGCTGATCTTATCCTAGCAGGGAGTATATTGGACATTATATCTATACGTTCTTCAAAGCCTGAATCTTCATTTCATCCTCTTGCACGGTGCTTTTATGTCCAACCTCCTTCAGTTCAAAACCTCCCCAAACGTAGTAAGACTTGTGCTTTGATTAAAAGAATCCTACCGACTGAAAATAGAGGTAAAGCAATCAAGAAGTTTGCTCTCAGTGTGATTGAACAGTAAAAAGTTCACTAGCAAGTAAAAAACATAGTAGACTGCACTCAGTGGCGGCGCCAGGGGGGAGCTAGGTGGTGCTGTAGCTCCCCCTATAATAGCCATAGCACCCGCCCAGCACCCCCAAGAAATGTCTGTGATTTTTTTATATTTATATTTTAATGTCATCTCATGTTTGAATAGTCTTTTCATGTTGCTAAAAAGGGTATTAAAGAATAATTAAAAAATATATATTTAGTCTAAAAAAACATGAGGCCCAAACAGGCGATCTTCTTTGGCCAATGGACGCGGCGCCCGGTGAACGTTTGCAGACATCCCAAGTCTCACGTATATAGATAGCGGCTCCCTGATGGCCGCAAATTAGTTCAAATCTCGCGGAATCTAAGCTCCAAACGTGTAGCGCGCGCAAGACACAAAGAGCGAGAGACCTTGCGTGTGTGTGTGTGTGTGTGTGTGTGTGTGTGTGTGTGTGTGTGTGTGTAAATGTGCGTGTGTGCGCATGAAGCGCATGTTGCGCGCGCAAGACAGAGAGAGCGAGAGACCTTGCGTGTGTGTGTGGTGTAAATGTGTGTGTGTGCGCATGAAGCGCATGTTGCGCGCGCAAGACAGAGAGAGCGAGAGACCTTGCGCGTGTGTGTGTGTGTAAATGTGCGTGTGTGCGCATGAAGCGCATGTAATGCAACCATCCCCCCCCCCCCCCCCCCCCGTCAACAAAACCGAACTATCGGCCCAAAATTCAAAGCACCGTCTATTAAGTGTTGAGCATCCCCATAGCACCTGCAACAGAAAATCTCTGGCGCCGCCACTGACTGCACTATTGATTAATATATCCTGAAAGTCAGTAGTCACCAATGGATGAATGAATGAATGAATGAAGGAAGGAAGGAACGAACAAACGAACTGATGGATGGATGGATGGATGGATGGATTGATGAATAGGTATATAGATAGCAATACTATTTGATGTGGAATAATGCCAATCACTACTATTTAAAATAAAATTGTAGTCAGTTACACTGTAAAAAATATCCGTGATTTTAACAGTAAAAAACTGTAAAAATGCTACAGTGCAAAACTGTTAATTGGTTAACAGAAAGTTTCCGTACTATATACGGTAAATAACTGTGATATATTTAATGGTACATTTAATGTAATTTTACTGTAAAATACCGTTAAATTTACAGTTTTTGAAAGTGAAAAAGAACAACTCATTGTATAATTTACAGTGAAAACCCGTAAATTGACATTCCCACAATTCCCTGTGTGACACTTCACATTTTATGTATTTTTTGTTGAAATAACTGTTTCTTCATTGTTTTCTTAGTTATTTTCTAATCAGTTATGTACATTAGGGTTTTATGTTACATTTAATGTTGTTAAATTAATGTTTATTGCATTTTTTAAATTTCATGTGTGTTACCATGATGGTGTTTAGTGTTTGTGTGAATGAGACTGTGCAGCTTCTATATATTAGTGTTAACTCTATTGGAGAAGAGCTGCTTGTGATGAGCTTTGATTCATCATGTGTCTATCATCACTGCTGTGATGATTGTTGGTTGTCAGTATATTACATTGGTACAAAACAGATATCAATACTTCAATAGGCCGGTAAATTAACATTATATCAGATAATAAAAAATACGGTTTATTACTGTAAATTTTAAGTTAAGTCTGTAAAACCAATAACATTGCTACCGTATTTTTGACGGTAAAGTTCTGGCAACCACAGCTGCCGTTTTTTTACCGTAAAAATTACGGCTTTATTTTTTACAGTGTAACAGTGTACAGTATTCAGTAATTTGTGAGCTATTCTTAGACAGAGATTGTCGCAGAGCATTCTGGGATTACTTTCTCCATAAAGAAGATGTCTTTAATGTGGCTGAAATAAGGTTTCTTAGGAGGGAGTATAATTAAGTTGCCCACCTTTTAAAAATGCCTTTGTGTCAGAAGCGCAACTGTGCTGCCTTAAAACGCTGCCTATAGAGGCAGCTCATTATATTCTGGAACAGAGCCATCGACTTAAAGGAGGCAGCAGGTAATACTAGACTAAAACAAACTTATAGAGGATTGTGCAAACTCAGCAGCGACGGCCCACAGCTATGATATAATCCTGATCTCCCAGGTCTGTACGTCGCAGCGGGAGATAAAAAGATATCTGTGCTGCTTTGTTATTCATATCACCTCACTCTGTTTCCAGTTAGACTCAAGGGACAACCATTCTGTTCCCCCTAAAACGTCTATGTGCATTGTGCTGCATATAGTAGCTAAAGGAAGAGAAGACACTATGCTTTTCTGCATTTCTCAGAGCAATAGGTAGAGCTTGAAACCAAAATACAAAAAAGTGAGTGTGACTCGGGGGATTGCTTTGAGATATTGATGAATAACAGTTACTGTGCACAAATAAAGCCATATAATGTTTACATACTTTATTTTTGTATAATCATAGGACTTTATTAATTTATACTCTTACAAATAAAGGTTCTTTATTGGCATCAGGGCCGTAGCTGGTGTATCTAGGGCCCCGGATTGCTTTGGGTTGAGTTGAGGATTTGGGTGTCCCCCTCAGATGAAATCGTGTTGGGACAATATTGTAACTAACAATATGGTGTCTAAAATGAAAGTTAATCAGTATTATGTTTTTGTTGATTTAATGGGCGTTTAAAGTCAGCTTTATATTGCTTAGGTTCCTCTCACGGTGTGATTATAAAGAGATAACGATTTCAGGCTCACATCACACTTTGCCAAGACCACTGGGACTCTCTTACATGGGACACTCAACTCCCTGAAGTGGTTTGTTTATACATCTTGTCCTTGACAATTTTACTCAACATCAGGAGCTTCTTCAGGTGATCCAGACCCAGGTGAGTGTCTAAATGATAGCTTCTGTGGGTTTGGCTCTAACTGTCTCTTTAGGCCTCTTGAATGACTCCTATCATCCTGCACAAAACGAATCTTTCAATAACACACACAGATATAGCGTTAGGTTTATTCTACGATATAAATGTCATGAGTGTGTTAGATAAAATGTAATTGAAAGTAATTTATGTTAAAGGTGCAATAGGTGATCTGGGAAATGCTAACTTTAGCCTGCTAGCATTGACTGCATACGATGCCAACCTCACTGCATATCGTCGTCCAAAGCTAAAATTCATTCGGACCGAATGCAATGATTGAACGAATATTTTATGGTCTTCCGCCTTCCACAGAGGATATATATTTATAAAAATCCTGGAGACTTTCAACCAGGATAACAAAAATGTTTCTGTAGAGAATCACCTATTGCACTTTTAATGATTAAATACAACATAATTTATCCTTTTAATTCCATTAATTCAATATTTGTATATAAAGTCACCATGAAATCAAATTGGACAATTCTTCCGACTTTAAGTTTGAAATGGTGTCAGAATGTATGCTTCAGAGTCTGTGCAAATGTACTAAAATGTGTTTGTTCATACATTCTCATAGGTTTGAATACTTACAAGTATACATTACTCACGAGATCACAGACATACAGTGATTCTAGTGCTTCTAGCTTTTGACCCTATTAGCAGTCAACTGATCATCCTATCACTTTTGCACTAGTCCATTCTTCCAATTAAAAAATTAGTTCCAGGGCACAAACAGGCTATTCTGAATGCATGCCATTATCTTCATTCACCACATGGTTTGGTTATTTCAGGCCAGTGTTGTGCCTGAACGCGTTCAATGAACGATAGTTCATGAACTCGTTCATATTTTGGGCGAGCGTGAACTGAACGTACTGAATTACTGCCTGATGAACGTTACTGTGAACGCGTTCATTCTGGTGTCTGTGAACGGGGTGCCAGATTTCTATAAAGCCTTCCAGGCGAAAACGCCTTAATATGTAGCGAAAAAAAACACCCAATCTGGCAACATCAGCCACCAGTGTCGCACGCACTGCCGCATGCGTCATCAAAACAAAAAGCAGCATGTAGTTGACAAAGCAGCGAGCAAGGCGTCGTATGATCATTTAAACTAGTTTTATGACAAGGTCGGTGAGGATGGGAAAATCTTACATTTCTGTGCAAACTTTGCCAGTCGATAAAATAATTGCTGTCTGTGGTTGTATATGGGCTGTGGCAATAAAAAAAAGAAGCTCGCAGCAACATATGGACTATGAACTAGAAAAAAAGAACTATGAACTAGTTCATTTTTTGAAGTATGAACTATGAACTGAACTAGTTCATTTTAAAATGTGTGAACTGAACTTTGAACTAGTTCATGTAGAAAATGAACTTTCCCAACACTGTTTCAGGCATTGTCTCAATTATCACCTTGCAGAAAGTAATTAACTTCAAGCCAGTTGTTTGCACTTTCTTTTCATGGACTAGCTATCTTTCGCAAATCTCTTGAAGGAAACTCCCCAGCTTCAATCGGATCGATATAGCTGTGGCTTGTTTTGTAAAAACAGATGCACTTTCAAGAGGTTGTGACCAAGGTCATCTTAATCAATAAATGATCTAGCCGTCCCCCTGGCGTGATCTTGAGATAGCATTTTCTTCACAGACCTGTCAGAATCGATGGAGGCCTGGTCAGCAGCTTGTGGATGTCACAGTCTCAGCTCACTAGGTTGCATCAGCCACTACATTTGTAATGCACTCTTTGGGCCCTATTTTAACGATCTGAAACTCAAGTATCAAACGCAAAACGCAAGTAACTTTGTGGGCGGATCTCGGGCGCTGTTGATATTTTACCGGCGGGATAAATGACTCTTGCGCCCGATGCAAATCTAAAATGGGTTGGTCTGAAGTAGCTACATTTCTCATAAGTGTGGTTTGGGCATAACGTGAAATAAACCAATCAGAGCGTCATCTCACATTCCCTTTAAAAGCAGGCGAGCTTATATTTGCCAGGCGCACACCGAGGAAACCGACGTTCACATCAGGGCCGTAAAAGACAGAGAGTGACATTATATGGGGATTTTTCTTCACTTCATGGACACCATGATTTCCCTCGTGTGGTAATATTTTTCCTTGTAATTATGTATGGTTTACAAAAATGGGAACTGCTGCATGTGCGCGTTGTGCACACTCTACATTATGGCCAAGCATGTGCAAAATAGCTTTTCGCTGAACCGCCCCGGGAGCGCAAGTTCATTCCCTAATTTACCGACGTGTGTCTGTGGAGGGAAAAGTGCACTGTGCGTCGGGTGCAAAATATTGTTTCAACAATGTTTCAGTCATGAAAAGACTTCAATAAAACAGCTTGTGAATGACATCATGGAACTTTACATTTACCTCAGGAAAGACATTCAATGCCCATAGAGTTAGTTAGAAAATAATTACTCGAAGTTGAAGAGCATTTAATGAAGAGCCTTTTGCTAAAACTGTATATTGATAAATATGAACTGAATCTGGTTATACGGTAGGGGGCGCTGTTATGCATCTTCTAAATTAGTAAATTAGCAGTTAGAAGTTGTTCATGCACAATGGGCTACTTGCACATAGCAACCTGACGTCATATCCACAACGGGTAAATACGGCTCGCTCTCTTCCGGTTTGAAGGCGTACATACACAACGTAGACATTTTCCGCCTAATACTAGAAAACAGTACAACATTATAACACGCATATTCTGTCAGCCCGGGGTTGTTTATTAGCCTAATGTAAGCTAGCAAACTAACGTAAGCCATAAAGTTTGAGATATATAGACTTACCTTCATATCCGTGGATATATGAAGAGGCATACATTTTAAAGCCATTCTCTCTAATTTGCTGGTAGGTGATTTGGAGGAGGACTTACAAAGGCGATATACGTCCGTTATTGTAAGTTTCGGCAACTCTTGTAAACATCTCATCTCATAGTGTAGAATAGCGCCGGAAAAGACGAGGCCGCATTTCCGGTAAGGAAGTAGTTACGTGCAAGGAGCCCATTAAGCAACCATGATCATTCAACAGCATATAAATCAAAACTGCGTAACGTTACAGAAAAATGTTGAACCCATGAAGAGGTATATGAGTCGACTGTGCAAGCTTTGGGGGTGTTGAAGGACACTATTTACATATCATCGTTCTGAATCTGATCCGGAGAAAGTCTTTGACAAAAAGCTTTTTGTTCAAAAACAAATAAGGTTTGGAATCTTGAGAGGCCATTTATATTTTAAATAGCAGGTTCTATTTAAATTTAGACAACATAATTATATAATTGGAAAGCAGACTTTTTTTTATTCATTGCATAAATAGCAGAATGTGTTTCTGAGTCAAAATGACCCAAAATGATGGAGCGAGTCACATTTGGTTATTATCTTTCTCATGAATTATGCCTTATTTGGAAGTTTGGTCAACGAAGTTGCTTAAAGGGAAAGTACACCCCAAAATAAAAATTCGGTCATCATTTACTTTCATTAGTTTAGTCATTCATTAGTCATCAGTTTCTCTGTTCTGCTGAACACAAAAGAACATGTTTTGAAGAATGTTGGTAACCACACAGTTGACTTCCATAGTATTTTTTTTCCTACTATGGAAGACAACAGTGCCCATCAACCTACATTCTTCAAAATATCTTCTTTTGCGTTCAACAGAAGAAAGAAATTCATACAGGTTTGGAACAACTTGAGGGTGATTAAATGATGACAGCATTTTAATTTTTGGGTGAACTATCCATTTAAGTTTAATGCACTGCAAATGACAATGACATACGAGCACGCCACCTGTTTGGCGCTCTATGCCTGATTTATTTTGATTGTAAATTAGCATGTGCAGGACATTAGGGGGTTTTCTTTATCCTGACAAAATTGATAAAACCTCCAAACTGTCAGATTGGAAAATTGTTTTTTCATTTCGAGAATTTAAAAATTAGAGACAGACACAGGCTGAAGGATTTACATCAATAGCAATTCCCAATTGATGGACATTTTTCATCGTTGAAATTGACAGGCCACCGAGAAACCCGACAACCTGGTATCTCAAGTCACAAACATTCAATATACGCCAGGAGTAATGAATCAGAAATTTCAAATAATGTCCAAAACTGAAGCCCATAATGTACAATGCCATCACAGGGAAGCCCAATGTTGTTTTGCAACATTTGGACATGTAAAAGAAACCCATGGATGAAAACGGAATGTCTCCTGTTATTCCGACAGCACTCAGGCCATTTGTGCTTCTCACAAAATAGGGTGGAGTCCGTGGATATTCTTTGGGTTAAATACAGACAAAATAGCATCACATGGTATTGAAAAAGGAATGTTCAATGATGCAAAAAGGCTTGTATTATTGAAAGAGAAAAAATCCTTCCATTGTCACTGCTCTGCTCTGAGGCGACATGCTGGTCAGAAATACACAAAAGATGGCTTCCTCTGGTCAGAAACAAGAACTGAAAAACTACTGAATAGTCTGGTTGTCAATCCATTCCAGCTCTACTCCAGTTTTAGCTAATACGTATGAATTAGTTTATGCTTTAAAATGATAATTTACTTAGTATATTATGTATGTACTGAGCCAGAGATCAGTATTTGCTCATTTCAAAGTCAAAACATAATGTAAACATTAAAGGTGCCCTAGAATGTGAAATTGAATTTATTTTGGCATAGTTAAATAACAAGAGTTCAGTACATGGACATGACATACAGAGAGTCTCAAAAGGGGTGTTTTTTGAAAAACACCCCTGAAAAATAGGCGAATCTCCACGCAACAGTCGGGATCATTAATATGTACGCCTCCAAAAATTTGCATATGCCAGCCCATGTTCAATGCCAGCCCATGTTCAATGCCAGGCGGAACTGCGCAGCCGAATCATCGGAAGTTCTGCAGGTGAAGAAGCAAGCGAGGATCATAGGGAAAATGGCAGATAAATGTTATGTTCCAGGCTGTGCAGAGGAGGTGAGGACTTTTCACACCCTTCCCACAGAAAAGAAATGTCAACAGGCGTGGTTGATGTTTATCTATAATCGGATACCGCAAAAGTTTAATTCGAAGTTGTTAGTTTGCTCTGCCCATTTCACCACAGACTTATTTTCTAACCTGGGACAATATCAAGCAGACTTCTCTAAGTGAATAAATGATATACAGAAAGCGATCAAAGAACAATCTTTCCACACAGCGCGAGTTTATCTGGACACTTGCCAAACTCGTTATGAAATCAAAGATGCACGTTAAACTGCACAACGAAGCTCTTACTGTATGTACATAATCGTGTTTGCATTGGTGAAAGCATTAGAGAGAGTGCAGAAACTGTGTTGCAAAGATAAGATCTTCAGTCTCGCGATCAGCAGACTGTCATCTGCTCAATGCTCATCATGGCAACATTTTATGTGATGGAAATAGATTTAAATACTTTAAAAACATCTCACGATTCGTTAATCTCGATAGCTGTAATAGTAAAAACGTAAAATAGCTGTAGTAAAAGTATTTGAGAAAGTTTCACATGTAATACGTAGCTATTTCATATGCAAGCATGTCAGCCAATCACAGCAGTGGCCGGTTACACTGAATCCCACAGCAGACACACCCCTTCAAACAGAGTGTTCAAATCAGAGGGTAAAATCAGGCTAGGAAAAATGCCTTTTATTTCTAAATTATGACTATTTTTGATCTAAAAAAATACTAACATTATAAGGGCAACCCAGAAAACATTATAAAATAATAAAATAACCCCATTCTAGGGCACCTTTAACATAATCAGAAACTGTTTAAATTACAATTTCAATAGCACACTGTTTTTTAAATGTATTTACTTTTTTTATACATGCTTCGTTACATAGAGATTTAAGGGAGCAATCATTTTTGAACTTGTAAAAATAAATTATAATTTTGTATGTATACACAATTTGTATGAAAATATCCAAAGCCAAGCTTGCCACCTGTGTAAATGCCTAAGAAAGAAAACAGCAGGAAGTATAATTATAGGCTTAAATGCTTCCTTTGTGTTGAGCTTTAAATTAGAAAAATCAACGATTTTCAAGGAACAAATGGTGTAGTCTAGTGTTCGAAAATTTGGGTTGGTAAGAAAAGGTGGAACGTTTCATTCCCATAAGAACTGAAATAACCTGGCTCTCACCTATTCCATAACCTATTACCATTGTGTGCTTGAGCAAGCCACTTAACCCTAGGTTGCTCCAGGAGGACATCACGGGGCCAGTTCTATGGCGATGTCGAGAAATTTGTGGGGAAAAAAATTCCTCTGGCCTTGAATGTGTCCCATGTGGCAATTTAGATTCTATAAACTGCAAGGATCATTTTGTCATGGCTATTTGAGATAAGTGCGTGTGCAGGTGGGGAAACTGATAAACTCCACATTATTGGGCACCCTTTAAGACTCCAAAAAACTAAAGTTTTAAAAGTCATAACACATCAGCATTCCAAAGTGAGACAGAATTTCAAAGGACATTCTAAGACTCTAAGATAAAGCTGAAAACTGATATCTAGTCATGACACCGCATTGAGAATCATTAATTCAAGCATAGACAGTTCACTCCAGGCCGCTGTTACTGTCCATCTACAGGGACTACACAGGGATAATTGCGGTCCTTACTCAAACGGGGAAAATACAATAGCCTGCGTGTGTTTCTCCATGAATTGTTTGCATCTTGTACAAGCGTGTGCATATACATCTTATATTTGTATTAACTCACATAAATCAGATGAAGGAAAATTGTATAGATGGAAAGTAATTTGCTCAAAATGAAAATTATGTTATGATTTACACACCCTCAGGGTCGTTCCAGACTTTTAATGACTTTGTTTTAGTAGTAGAAAAAAATGTGATGTTTAGTGGCATGTTCACACTGCTCCTTTTCAGAAAGTGAATGGAGACCAGGAGCTGTCAGGCTAACTATCTACATAAAATAAAAAAATCCTCCAATATTTAATTCACCCGTGCATATATTTGTTTGTTAGTTTATTTATCTATTTGCAAATTTTACCTCATAATGTTTAATCAAAATGTCATAACTGGACCTCTCTGTGAAAAATCTGCCTCCATTTTTGAGTGCAAGATCCACATCTCAAAATCCAATTAACAACCAATTTACAGAATCAAATTCTCACCCTACATCATTTCTTTTTTGATAATCTATTACACTCACAATCACAATACAGAAGAATCTGTCGCTACATTCATTTGGCTATAACATTAAATAATATTATCGTTTGTGCTATTATCTAGGATTGTGCTAAACTGCTTCTTTTGTGTTTTATATGGGTTATACATGGTTGGAACAACATGGTGAATAAATGACAAAATGTATTAATCTATCTAAATCTAAGACAAAAAAAAAAAAAAAAAACAATACAGCATTCATTCAGCATTTGAGGTCATTAGAACAACAAAAATTACATTCGCAACGTCTAAAGCCCCATACACAATTGGACTGTTGGCCCATATTAGGTGCATGACACTCTGTGCCCTACATCAGTGACTTATGGTCCAATTAGTATCTTTAGGCCTTGATGGATGGATTCTTGGGCCAGTAAAAAAAGATTAAAGTGTAGACCATGTCTCCCGAGCATAATGATGATATACTGCCGGCAATAGGAAAAAGATGACAGCCCATCATAGGGTCCCTTTAATTAAACGCACCCCTTTGTAAAAACAACTGTACACACTAGCTCATGTTAGTACAACATGTACTCCCACCCCCCCACCCCACGAGCATGATAATATGGTAACATATCACACAATTAATATTTATTTAAATTAAAAGTTCTTCTTTTGGCAAAATTACATTTTCATTATAGCCTAAACAGAGGCTTTACTCCCTTTAAACTTATTGTCAATGTTTTATTTTTGAAAAAACTCTTATCGGAATAATTTTTTGTACCTTTATAAAGGGCATTTTCCCCCTAATTTTATTTAATGTATGCTCTAAATTTCATTTAAAATTCTTACATTTTATCAATACATTCAATTAAAATAATAAGACACTAGGCTGTTACCAATCAAATTAAATAATTTACATTGAAATATTATAACTGTATTAAATGAGATTATTTTGAATATTTTTTGAATATACAAGGAATGTTGAAAAGAATGATACTTTGAAACTAAACCGCCAGTAGGAGGGGGCAGGCGGCTGTCTTAATGAGCGAGTCATTGAGTCATTAATGTAAATGATTTGTTCAAACGGCTGATTGATTCAGAATGAGGCGGTTTAATAATGGGCAATTGAATCTTTGACTCAAGCGATTAGATCAAAACGCTAAATGATTCAGTAATGAATCATGGATGAGTTGCTGTGAGACGTGATATGGTTCTGTTGTTTGGAACTATTTTCGCTGCTAAAACAGAACAAAAACAGTCTAAAAATGTAAGTAACTTAATTTTAACTATTTGTTTATTGAACTGTTATGAAATTAATATCTCGGTTTCAATCGTGATGGCATTCAAGAAAACAGCACTCTGGTCGTGTGTAGCCTATTGTTTCTTAACTATAATTAATGTTATAAATAACTGCGCGAGACTCAACAGCGCAACTTTGTTACCGTCCGTACATTAGGTACCATGATGGGAGTTCCGTGTCTTTATTACACTCATTTAGCTGTCATCCACCCTCGATTGAATGGAATGTTTTTATTACTCGGCCCGCTCGACCCGCGGATTATGATCCGTGCAGCACTATCGGCAAACTACACGGTTAGAGAATGGACACAAGCGGGAATCGCGACAGAACTGTCACGGTGGATAAAGTGTATATGAGCACATGACTGTCTGTCCGAGTTTTGTCGAGAGGCGGAGGCGGCACGAAATTTGACGGAGGCGGCCGCCTCATAATTGTCTATGCAGGAAAAACCCTGAATACTATGGAGTTTAGCTTAGGATGTTGCTAACCTAAAAATGGCTGTGTCTGTAATCTTAGGCAGCTTACTTGTTGATTCACTGCACAGCCATCAGGCAATGACTTTGCAAGCAGCATTTGGACACAAAGGTACCTCACAAAATGGACAGACTTCTGCCGTTACGTAACGGTTAATGATCTACAAAAATAGACAGAGCTTTGGTGAAGGCTAAGCAAATATTTAATTTCAACAATAGAAATGTCCCGTTAGAAATTACATCAAAAGTGAAAAAACATTTGCACACAAACTGCAACTTTCTGCTAGCCTGGCAAGCCAGACCTACATCAAGATGTTAGGTCTGGGAACTCCCAATTGGCATACCTCAATCCGAGGGGTGGGATAAACGGTTGTCTTTCAAAATCCCTCTGCATGCAATAGGACAGCGCTACAACCAACCAGAGCAACGAACGTCTGTGGCTGAGTGAGTCCCATGCGTTTTTCTAGCGGAGCTAGTTGATATATTAAACTTTTGCCGTATCCGGTCGTCAAATCTCCGAACACATCTTCCTTTTTTAAGAATGACTTAAGTGACGTTCTCTCCAAATCATCCTGAGTCGCGGTCAAAGCCGGTTCGAAAGACCGCTGTTCGCCAGCAGCATCTTCTTTGTTTTCAAGTAACGTTAGAAGGGAAATCCCCTATGGAAATCACACGGGAACCGTCACAACTCTGCCGTCATTATGTTAAGCCCGCCCACCAACTCCATACACGATGTGATTGGCCTGACCAGAGTTTGGTTTTTCCAGCTCGAATGCCAACGGAGAGTTGCTAGACCACACTTTGCTGCAAAATACTTTTTGCTGCCGCTAGGGTGTGTCTAGATTTCTAGGCTAACTTTCTGCCCAAATATTCTGCCCATTATCTTGGATTTGTCACTGAGCTCATTGCAATGCATGTTGCAATTGCCTTATCTGCAAAGGATTCATGTGATGCTGCCGTAGAATTTTCCCAAAATTAAGTGTCAAAACATTTTTGTTCCTAGGATGCCTTACCATCTAGGTAGCACACTATTTGAAGCAGTGATACTGAGAAGAACTCTCTCAGGCAGTTACAACCACAGGACACAAATCCTATTTAGTCAATGTCAGATTACAGAGATTGTGAAGACAAACACACACACATTAAATTGCACGGCACACAATCCATTATATACAGTATCAAAGCCAAGCAGATTCTTAATAGATGGCAGGACCTCTAGTGTACTAAGTATCCAGAGCAGACAAGCAGGATTGGGCCGCCATATGTCTGGCACTATCCCCTATAGCCACAAAAACCTCAAAGGAGCTATCTGTCTCTGAGTATTGTATCACATAAACATGAGACATTTCACTTCTTTTAAACGGCATCAAGTCTCCAGTATATTGTTAAACTTGCATCCTGCATAAACTTGCATATCGCAATATGAGAAAAACGTGCATGCTTCTACATATTAGTGCCCACATTCTCCACCACAAAATAAGTATAATACATTCACAAAAAGACTTAAAAAATATATTTTTTTTTCTCCTAGGAAGCATTTAAAGTCAATCACTGTGAATGTTATTCAATTTTAAAATTCATTGTGTGCACTTACGCTAATAGGATGCGAGTGCTCAATAGTTTAATTTATGTTGTAAAGTGCAAGCTTGCTGACGTGTGTACTAACATTGTGTCTTTTCTACATAAACTTCACTAAGCACGCATCAGCTCCCCCATTATACCATGGCAGTTCGCCCTGTAACCTTTAGCTCATTACGAATTACGTACTGAAGGTATGTCTGTAGAACAAAACAAACCTCAATTAATTACGACGACCTCAAAAACGGTTAGCAACCTTTAGAAGACTGAAAAAGTGTTTTCCCTAGGGAGCATAAAATTAATAATTTTTGCAAGAATATATTTATGAGTACACACACCTTTAGGCCATGTTTCATACTAAATGTCAAACACTGTGTGCAATGTGACAGAAGTCAGTGAACTCGCAGTGCAAAATTAACAAACTTTCTGTCTGTCCAGGGGATCTTTTTATTTATTCATCTAAATTTTCCAGAAATTTCATAGATTATTTGTGTTCACGTTTGGGCAAACTTCTAAAATGGAAAACTATCAATTTATTAAGGAACATTTCAGGAGTTTCTTTTTCATTTGCCTTTAAGTGCCTAAATGCAACAATAAGCTGTTTCTGTAAGTCTCGAATAACCTTTTCTGAAAAACACTTTTTACAAATTACAGCTATTCATTTTTTAAAAAGCACAGAGATTAAGTGGTGCTGCATAAAATGACCCAATGCTATTCCTGAATGAAGAATATTTCTCAAGGTTAAAATTAAAGTTTTATGTATCACATTTTGTAGAGTTACTCAAACCTCCTTATTCTCTTGTTTTTGTTTTCAAAAGGTTTAGTTTTGCTAATCTGAAATTACAGAAATATCTGTAAACTTGAAATCAGACCCTGACATCTGCAAATGAACCTAAAGCGATGTGCTGACGCATTTAAAATTCAATGCAAAATCCACTAATGGAGTCAGCGAATGTGATGTGATATAAAGAGATTTGGTTCGGAAAACTTCAGAAAGACATCAGGGTCATGTAACCACAACAGGAAAGGTTATTTCCAAAATGAAGACAAATGCATCCTCTCAGGTTTGTTAGGAGCCTGTTAAGGGTTGAGCAGTATTGCATCAAATGAATAACAACAGAGCTCAACAGTGGCCTTGGCTCTGGAAGTGTGTTTCCCTTTTTTGTTTTCCCAATGACATTTAAAAAGAAGAAAATCTTTTTAATTAACTTTTTTTAAAAACCAAACATAGATAAATTCTTTTAAAAAAATTGGAGCAAAATAGTTGAGTTGAACTGAATACTGAATAAAACACACTTAACTTAAAATCATTGATTATACAGTAGAATGAATTAAAGTATATATCAAGTATAAAATAATACATTTTTAATATATTTAAAAAAAAAATCTGATATATACAAATAACATAATATGAATGTGATTCTTAAAGGGATACTCCACTTTTTTTGGAAATAGGCTCATTTTACAACTCCCCAGTTGAGTTTTACCGTTTTTGAATCCATTCAGCCGTTTTTCTAATATTTAGAAGAATATCAGTAACCAGACAGTTTCTGGTCTCATTGACTTCCTAGTAGGAAAAAAAAAATACTATGGGAGTCAATGAGACCAGAAACTGTCTGCTTACTGATATTCTTCTATGGGTGTACTCACACTAGCCAGTTTGAACCGTGCCCGAGTGCGTTTGACCACCAAAGCGCGGTTCGTTTGACTAGTGTGAGTGCTTCGAACCGCGCGGCTCGATTAGCCGGCCCTGGCCCGCTTGGAAGAGGTGGGCCAGAGCACGGTTCAGTTGGACTCGGGCGCGGTTCGCATGCAGTGTGAGCGCTAACCGTGCTGGAGCACGGAACAGCATTGTGTTCAGAGCAGCCCGTTCTCATCCCAAGGCGTCATACAGGTGACGCGCGTCTAAATCCGACGCACATGGCATCCTTTAGCATCAATATGAGACGCAGATCCCAAGGCGTCATAACCTAACGCTACCCCAGACCTAAACCTACATAACAGTGCGTGTTATATTGACGCTAAAGGGTGCCATGTGCGTAAGATTTCGGCGAAATGTCATATGGCGTCACATATATGACGCCAAAGGATGAGAATGCATTGGTTCAGACTCAGAGAGCCTCCGCTCTTCTTGTTTATCCCGAAACCGTCGCACCATAATGACGTAAGCGTGCTCCGGCACGAATGCTGAAACCCTATGTGAGTGCAGGCCAGAGGGGGAGTGGGGAGGGGGGACAATCGTACTCGGGCCCGGTTCATGGCAACCGTGCCTAGTGTGAGTACACCCTAAATATTAGAAAATCGGCTGAATGGATTCAAAAACGGTAAAACTCAACTGTTTAACTCTGGGGGAGTTGTAAAATGAGCCTATTTCCAAAAAAAGTGGAGTATCCCTTTAATTTCACTTTAAAAAAAAAAACACCCACTCTTTTCCCTCAAAACTAGTAGTCTTTTCAGTTATGTGAATCAAATGCTCAAGATTCAATTAATTGATTCCGTTGAATCAGTCGATGAATCAGCCAATTCAGTTCAAAGAGCTATTGGTTCTTTTAGGATAGTTCAGTTAAAAGTTGAGTGTTCAAACACGGATTCTCTGTTCAGGTGGAATGCACTATTTTGTTTGAGAATATAAATATTTTTTTTAATGTTGCTTGTGTTACAATGTTTCCAAGTGTTTTTATTTATTTTATTGTACAAAGTGAATGAGAGTTGATTTACAGCTGAGTCGAGCTGTTCAGGCTGCTTGATCCAAGTGCCTACAATTCCAAAAGAGTGTGGATTACAAATATTGTCATTTATTATAACTTGCTAATCAGCTGATTAATTTGTGATTTGCACATTTCAAGCAAAGAACAACAAAAAGAAAGATAATTTTCTTTGAATACACAACCTCAATTGAATCATAAAAAATACTTTGTGTCGACAATTCACCCACCTGCTGTGCTGCCTTCCTCTCTCAGTAGTCACACCTTTCTTCTGATCCATTGGCCCATATTGAACCTCATACAAGTGTGACACGTTGCACGCTTCAATTATCTTAGCAATTGTTGCTAGATTTGACATTGTGATTTCAAGCCTTTTCTGAGATCTTTGGTTCTGTTACTTTGTTTCCACAGACATTAAGTCAAGACACCATAGTGCGTTAACTACCAGTGACAAATAAATGAAAATGTCTTTTTTTCTGAGCTGATGCATGCCAACTTAATCCATATAGGGACAAATAGTAACAATTTCTTAAAGCTTAATACCAAAGTGGATTTTGGACTACTTTTAATCTCAATCTTTTACGCTGCTAACTGCACAGTTAGCATTTACATTAAAGTGAAAAGTGTTGGTGTTATATTAGATGGTTTGCTTTTTTTGGCTCTCATATTAATAATATTTCATGTATTGCATTTTTTTCATTCATGTAATATTGTTAGACTATGTTCATCACTTTCTCAACATAGCACTGAAATCCATATTCATGCTTTGGTAACATTCTGAAAAACATCTTCAACGACGTTAATTCAGAACTCATTTGCATGGATTTTAACCCATTCAGAACCTAAATAATAATAATCTTAATTATTGCATATTCGCCAGCTGGATTCTATATTCCAGTTTAAAATTCAGATTATAACTTATTTGTTTAGAATAGCTTTTAGCGATTTTATAGTTTGATTTGTATGTTTGTGTTTTGTATTGCTTTGTATTATATTGATTTGCTCTTATTCATGACTGCCTTGAAATGCACCTATAAATAAAACGTATTATTATAATAAACATTGATGATGCATCTCTGTTTTTTTTGTTTGTTGTCTGCACTGCATGGATTCTCTATAAGTGGCAAATTGAAATAGCACGTTGTCTATAATGTCTATACTTTAATTACAAGCCTAAAAAAAGCAGGACAGCAGCTCATTAATGCTGAATAAAGTAAATTACTTCATCCTTGTTTAGAGTACGGAGCTGAATAAATTAAAAAGGAAAGGTTGCTTATGTAGGAAAGTTGTACAAATGAGATATCCTTACCAGAGCAAAGCCCTTGTAGTTGCTGCAAAAAGTTAAGGCCTTTTGGGACATCTGTGTCTAGGTCAATGCCGGGCAAATTGATCCCATAGAAAGTCTGCAGATAAAAAAAAAACAGCTTTACCCAGATTCTTCCTCACGCTTGACTCTCAGGCTTGAAAGAATCCGATCCTGTGATCAATTAGCCTCCCGCATCGTATTTGAATCAATTAGGGCTGGCATAGTTAAAAAAAGCTGACTTTTTAATAACAGCAGATTACATTTCTAATGATGAGATGAGTAGGGCTTCTGTTTTTTGCTTTGCTCTTTATAACTTTTTCATTTTTCCTCTAAGTCCCACATGACACATTCCCCACTGAAATCAATAGATTCACAGCATTCTCTGATGCAGCCCTAAATCTAGTGTCCTAACAAGATTCATCATTCTTCCCTATGAGGCATGTTTACAGAAAAAATAATTACAAAGATAACCATAATGATAACTATATTAGCGTCCACATCAATGAATGATAATGTTATGTTATTTTAAGCATGAACAATTGCTGCTTTAAATGCTCAAGCTCTTTAAATGTGGGTGAATTAGCTGTCAATGTTTTATCATTCATCCGCTGGAAAAATCCCTCTGAGAGTGATTTCAATGATATTGTTCCTCTGTGTTATTATCATTATAGTTGTAGTGTGGACTTAGAATGATTATTAAAACAATTATAGTTATCATTATAGCTATCGTCTCTGTTGTGAACGAGCCTTATCATGAAAAATTATAGTGACACTTACCATTGCAGTTGTTGTCAACATGGTGAGTCGTGACTAAGAAAAGGAAGGAAGTAAAGAGAGAGGGAGGGAATGAAGGAAAGAGAGAGGGAGGGAGGGAAGGAAGGAAAGAGAAAGGGAGGAAATGATAGATTGAATGAAAGAGAGGGAGGGAGGGAAGGAAGTCAGGAAAGAGGGAGGGGTGGGAAGGAAAGAGAGGGAGGGAAGGAAGAAAGGAAAGAGGGAGGAAAGGAATGAAAGCGAGAGGGAGGAAAGGAAGGAAATAGAGAGGGAGGGAAGGAATGAAAGAGGAGGGAGGGAAGGAATGAATAAAATAGAGGGGGAGGGAGGAAAGGAAGGAAATAGAGAGGGAGGGAAGGAATGAAAGAGGGAGGGAAGGAAGGAATGAATGAAAGAGAGAGTAAGGAAAGGAAGGAAATAGAGAGGGAGGGAAGGAATGAAAGAGGGAAGGAAGGAATTAATGAAAGAGAGAGTAAGGAAAGGAAGGAAATAGAGAGGGAGGGAAGGAATGAAAGAGGGAAGGAAGGAATTAATGAAAGAGAGGGAGGGAGGTAAGGAAGGAAGGAAATAGAGAGGGAGGGAAGGAATGAAAGAGAGGGAGGGAGGGAAGGAAGGATGGGGTTGAAGGAAAGAGAAAGGGAGGGAGGCAGGGAAGGAAGGAATGATAGAAGGGAAATGAAGAAGAGAGGACGGAAGGAAATAAAGAGAGAGGAATGGAAGGAATTAATGAAAGAGAGAGGATGAAGGAAGGAAAAAGAGAGGGAAGGAAGGAAGAAAGGAAGGAATGAAGGAAGGAAGGAGTGAAAGGGAGAGAGGGAAGGAAGGATAGAGAGGAAAGGAAGGAGAAGAGAGGGAAGGAAATATGGACAGGTCTGTTCTTATAGGGTCACAGGCAGCAAAATAATTAAATAGACTAATCATTAAATGCAACTAATAATATAATAACAGTGTAATACTTCAATAGTTAGGATAGCAAAAGAAAAATGATTAGAAACTTTAAGTATTTTAGATGGGAAAATACTTCCCATTTCTCACTTGAATCAATCTATAAAGGAAAACCTTTTTCCTTTGGCGTTAAAAAAAGCAGTAGTCAAGCCGATTTTCAAGTCAGGAGACAAGCTCTGTGTGTCAAACTATCGACCTATAGCATTCTGCCAGCCATCTCTAAGATCTTTGAGAAGGTGGTGGCAGAACAACTAGTAGAGCATCTCAACCACACTGATGCATTACATCCTTGCCAGTTTGGGTTCAGGAAAAGATACTCCACAGAGTCTGCGTGCTGCTACTTGATAGAAGATATTAAATCCAGTCTTGATGGTGGAGGTGTGGTAGGGGCGGTCTTTCTGGACTTGAGAAAGGCCTTTGATACAGTTAATCATCAACTTCTCATCAGCAAACTATCTGATTTTTTTCTTTTGACAGAAATACAATCGCATGGATTCAATCTTACCTTAATGACAGACAACAATGCGTTGTGGTTGACAACAAAAAATCACCATTAAGATCTTGTAGCATGGGAGTGCCACAAGGTTCCATTCTGGGCCCCCTGCTTTTTACCCTTTACATAAATGATCTACCAACTGTGTGTAAGAGTAAAATCACCATGTATGCTGATGATACGGTGCTATATGCACATGGTTAAACTGCGGAAGAGGTTGCTCAAAAACTGACTAAAGAGATTAAGAAAGTTTCTTTGTGGCTGAAAAACTCATGCCTCACTTTAAATTTAGATAAGACTGTTTCAATGTTTTTTAGAAATCGCTCTAAAATACAAATCTACCCTAATATTTTAATTGAAGGACAAATCATTTCAAATCAAGAACAGGTAAAATATTTAGGTGTCATATTGGAACCAGATTTAGGCTTTAAAAAACATATAAAAAAGTTATCAAATACAATAAAATTTAATATGGCACAATTCAGATACATTCAAAATTCCCTTACAATCGAGGCCTCAGGAGTCTATTTGAATGCAATGATAGGGCCTCATTTTCGATATTGTATGACAAGTTGGTCACAACTGCCCTCAAGCCACTTGAATCATTATAAAACTTCTCTAAAGATTCACGATCAGAAAAGCAGACGATTTCATCACTGTCATATTCTAGTAAAATACCAATTTCTCAGCTTTGAAAATTTGATAATTCATACCAATCTGTGTTTGATGTATAAGATCCTTTATGACAACACTGCTCCTCCTCTAAAAGAATTTATCTCTTTGGGCTCTGAAACAACAACTCGAGCCACTAGATCTACAGTGTGAGGGGAATGCAGGATCCCTAAACGCAGGACAGCATTTGGAAACTCTGCTTTTTCTGGTGTGGCCGCTCGTCAGTGGAATATGTTACCTACAGAGTTGTTTAAAAGCACAAGTTCTTACACGTTCACACTTCTGCTTGGATTGGTAAAACTTTACCAATTCCATTTGTTAACATTAGTTAACTACCTTAGTTAACATGAACCAACAATGAACAATACTTGTAGTTCCATAGCATTCATTGAACTCATGTAATGTTAATTTCAAAATTTACTACATTATTAAAATATAATAAGTAGTTTAAAAATTGGTAAAATCATTGGCGCAAGCCTCTGTTACTATAGCTCTAAAATGAATTTTTTTTTGGAATTAGCAATGGAGGCTATGTAAGAAATCAGCCTTTTTAAGGACAAAAACCTGACAAATGTCTTGAAATAAAGCATCTAAACAATGTCTTGAGGCATGGTAAAGTGATACCAGTGGATTTTATGCACAACACTGTAGTGAATAAAAGCTGTTAAATGCTACCAATGCTGTTTGAATTCTCCATAAACAATTTAAGTTGCCATTATTGCTGCTGTATTGATGTTCCTCTCACAGGTGTAAGTTGTCTGTCGCCGTCTTCCCCCACAGTAAAAATATTGATCACCGACAACACGTGGTCAATTTTCTCCATTATTTTCTTGTACTCCAGCCATCCGCACTGTGTTTGTCAAAGAGAGGGATGCCATCCGCCAAGCTGTGCACTGCGGAAACATCTGAAGTGCCAGAAATATTTAACGGCCTGTTTATTTTTATCAATGCTTTTTTTATTTTATATCTCATGAGTTAAATAGGAACTGAGAGGCAGTAATTAGTGAGAAAAGACTCTAAGGAGAGATAATTGGGTTTGGTAGACATAGTTACAAGGAAATAGTTTAGTTGCAGGAATCTTCTGTCAGTCAGAGAGCCAATTAACGGCATCCGAAACATCCTTTGTAAAAACTGCTGCGAGGTAAGTGTGTAAATGAGTTGCATTTATGCTTAGAAATATATTGAGGTCAGGTAAATGAAGGCGTAGTAGTGGATGTCAAAGGTCATTTTGACAGAAGTTTAAGTATGTGGACAGTAAGGCTTTTTAAATTGCTGCGTGCAATACTAGACGTTCTCCACTTTTCTGAGGATAGGGAACGTTGGACAATTAAAAGCTCCTTTAAGATTTAAGGAAAGCTATATGCACGGCAATAAATAACACGTATTGTATTGCCATGGAAAGATAATGAATGCTTGCTATATTTGGAACGCGGTACACCTGCTCAGATTCAGCTCATAAATTATACCAACTTGCCAGCTTGGCATTTTTTATATGCTAGACTCACCTGGAAATGTCTAGACTCACCAGAACAGAAAATACATGCATGACACACATTCTTCAGCATTATTACACGCTTAGTTTTACAAACAGCATTATTAATTCACAAAAAACCCAAAATAAATAAAATTCTGTGATCATTTACTCACCCCCCAAACTCATGTCTTTCTTTTTACCGTAGAATATAAAAAAAGATATTTCACAGAATGTCCATGCTGCTCTTTTCCATAGAATAAAAGCATGAAGTGACCAGGGACTATATAGCTAAAATAATAATAAATAATGTGAAACACAATATTTACAAGTAAAGTTATACTATAGCTTTATGGGAGAATCAGTCCAAAAAAAAAAATGCACTGTTAGGCATGGGAAGCAATGCTTTGTCTTTTACATTATGTCAGGATGTGCCGAATTTTAAAAACACGCATATGCAAACAAGATTTTAGAGGTACTTGTTTGATGTCTCTGATGTCAATGAAAAACTATTATAAAACAAAAGAATAATCAACAACATATTTCATTATTGGTGACAGTGCAACAAAGATGTGAAGCACGTTGACTAAAATATAAATTTTGATAAAATATTAGTTGTTGGACATTACATTTAGCTTTTAAATTATTATAATAATAATCACAGATAATCAACAGATTAATCGATTATCAAAATAATTGTTAGTTGAAGCCCTACTGTACATGTTTCATCCCAAAAACATAAATGTCCAAACACCCACCACATTTCAAAAACATTCCTTTATTATAAATAAATTATTTGTATAAAAAGTTGAATTGGCATGCTTCCAACATGGCATTTGCACACTCACAACCCAAGGTTATAGACCAGAGTAGCCAATACAAGAGACAAACGCATTTTTCCAATGCAGGTCTGACACTGTGGGACAAGAATGAAAAAATTTTCACAACCACAAAATACTTACAATTAGAATAACATGTAACATGGTCGACTCCAATATTTGTTCTGTTTCTTTAAACTTTTGTCTTTTTTTTCTCTCTTACCCCTTTGCCAGTGTCCCGTTTTATTGGCTGCCCACGTAAATGGCAGCTTTTGTCTCCATTTTTTTGGATGTCCGCCTAGGCTTTCTTATAAAATATCCAGGAAAAAAAAAAGTCCAAGAGTCCATCCTCTTGTCCACAAACAACACTGATGTCTCATGCTTGGGTTTCAGTTATTGGATCCTGTTCTGTCGGAGCCTGCCGGATCCATGCCAAACCATTTTCAGGATGTGCAGTCATATGGCATGATTGGTGTAGCTGACGTAGGTCGTTTTTGTGGACGGTGCTGAAAATGAAAATAGCCAGTTAAAGAAGACTGGAGAATGGGAGAGATGGGAGAATTGTAGAATAAGTTGGGGGAACTTATAGATTCTGAACGTAGCTCTGCAACCATCAGGATAAAATTCTCACTTTGTTTCATAGATTGAAAATGATTTTGCTGCTTCCTTTCATTTAAAAGTCGGAAGAAAAAAATAGAGAAAGTAATAACACTCTTGCAATGCCTTTATCTTGTGCCCTTTTTGCAGAAAAGGTTTGAGTTGTGAAAAGTCATTCTAAAAAGAATTCATGGCATGCTTCAAAATTCAATTAAAATCCAAACGGACCCTTATTTTAGAGACATTCACTCAAACAGAAAATATGCACATAAAACTTCAGGCATCACTCAACCTTTATGAAACCCATTCGAGTTTCTCTTTTAAAAAGGAGAATTTTGGCCACTCAATGTCATGAAAGTGAATGAGAACTGGGACTGTCAGGCTCTAAAATGATAAAAAATCATAAAAATGGCTCATATGCAATATAGTCTTTTGATAGCTTTATGACAAACAGACTGATACTTTGAAGACAAATCATTCGTTTGGTTGGAATGATTCATTTATATTGATCCGGTCACAGCAGTTAAGCGTTTACGAAAGAGGAAGATTTTCAGTGAATTTCAGACTTTCAGAGGATTTGAAATATACAATACTAGTCATATGGACGTCTTTTATGGTGCTTTTGTAGCATTTTTTAAACTTGAAATCTCCAGTCCCAATTTTTTAAAACTGCGCAAAAAAGCACATTATTCAAATTTTCTCCTTTGTGTTAGAATGACATTTAGTAATGTCAGAATTTCAACTATTTCTCAATAATAGCCAATAATCTCTTTAGGTTCAGTCACATTCATGGTCATAAACAGCATATAATGAAGGGGGGAAAAGCACCTTCTGTGAGAACGGTGCTTCATAGTTCATAGCTAATGTGACCGCACATTTACACTTCAAATATTGTCCTATTAATGGGCCTATATTGCTACTAATGAATAAAACCTGTACAGAACTGACTCACAACAACACCAATTAGCATATTTGAATGTTGTTCACTAAAACGGACATAGTAAAACTGCAATGAGAAACACCAAAACGTGTTTGTCCTCTAAATGGTATTCTCTACATTCATTACATGGTACATTTGACTCTCATTATGAACTGGCCCAGTGTTAGAGCCCTTTAGCCGAGGGGTCATGGCACATTAGTGAGGGTCTGAATATTTGCATTAACTTTTACAGTGCTGTGGGCCCGTGTATGCTGCCCTTGCCCTGGTTAATGATCGGATCCTTCAGGTAAAAGGTAACACCACACTGGCTGCTGAAGTACTAGTTTCCATGAGCTTGCAGTCAGTAATTCATATTTTTATAAGAGATCTAGTGTTAGCGTCAGACAATGCAGGCAGCATAGCTAATGAATTAGCAATGATCCTCAAGTGGATGCATCCTTATCTGCTTCATTTCCTCATAATAAAAAGCTTCAGATGACAAGATAAATGCCAAAGAGAGTAACCAAAGCGAACATTTTAGCAGCATTGAAGTTATCAGTTCATTAGCACAAAAATCATGCACAGCTTAGCCACCATTAAAGGAATTGGGACATTTCCGTAATATACGGTATATTTACTTTGTTAATATGAATGTAATGTATGTGGGTCAATGACATTTAAGAGTATGCATGATAAATCATTTTTGGTTTCATTTTAGTTTTATTGTTTTAACTTTTTTTTCAACAATATTGTTTAGAGGCCTCTAAAAATGTCACATGACATGACATCCCAAAATGTTTTATCAGGTAGAAATTATGAGTGAAAATTGTTTAAGTAAAAATCCCAATCCAATGAATCATGAATGACGCAAGTCATGTAAATTCATTGGTTAAAAGAATTAAAAACTTGAAGAATATTATTAAAACTTAATTTACAGAAACTAGGAGTGTTGGGCCCTCAAACATTGTTTGGAAGGTTGAGAACCACCAATTTAAGAGGAAATAAAATATTATGTCAAACTACAACCCTGTTCTTCTTTTTACTTTTTGCCTCCCAAAAATATCAAAATAAATTTCAATACACAAACTAAAGACACACTGTAAAAAGTGATCAGTTGACTTAAAGGGGTCATATAATGGTACTTGCACTTTTACAAGTTGATTGTACTGAAATGTGTGTTGGCAGTGTCTGTACACAACCATCATATAATGATAAAAATCCATCCAGTGGTTTTGTTTTAATCTCCTTATATGTTTTCCCCTGCCTCAAATCAAGCCGTTCGACCGTGTGACGTCACAAGCTCGCACGCCCCTCCCACGACTGTTGATTGACAGCAGCGTTTCAACACAGACCCGCCCTCGCTCGTGAGTGAGATGTCAATCATAGTTCGTCATTGTTTACACTGGAGCAGAATGGCGGCCGTCTAAGCGATTGTGGTGTTCTGTTCTTGGGTGTAATAAGGAACACAGCAGTCATTTTAATGTTCCTAAATCCGAACCGCTGAAGACGCAGTGGCTGAGTTTTGTTTATGAAGGAAATATTCACGACGAGCAACGTCAATGCACTCATGTTTGCGCAAATCATTTCTCACCAGACTGCTTTTTAAACGAGGCGAGGGTCAATATAAATCAGGTTTAGCTTAGAAGCTGCTACTGAAAAAGGAATCGGTACCAACTGTTCGTGTTCCTGCTGGACCTCCAGAAGAAGTGAGTGTAACGTTTTATTTATTAACCTTTATATGAATCTTTGCAAATCCCTGGCAAGCTTCACGATGAATGTGGCTAATGTTTACACTCAGGGTGCATTACGGCATGTGTTCTATGTAACCTTACGACGTTCTCAATATAATTCATAATCCCACGTTTATAATGAAAAACGCGTTAGAGGTGGTGTTATTAAAAACTGTGTAAGTTACGCAGTTACAGTTAACGTAACAGGAATATTAACAGGAATATCAATGCAGTTACAAAACTATAGATGTACTTAAAAGTTTTCTTAAAACATAAAACATTTTCGTACTGCACTAAACATGAACATACAACAAATTCTTAGTTATCCTTCAACTACTGACATTACCTCACGTCAGTTTCAGTCACGAGTTGTACCTAACACTGAGATAATGTCACGCATCACTGACAAGCCTACATTTACAAAAAAAAAAAAAAAAAGTTTTTCAACATAAATCTGTCAACGAACTAACCTATAACTTACATTAGTAACGTTAAACACATAGCGTTTGTATCTCACAACTCTAACGTTACCCTGCCAGTACATACAAAAATAGATCAAAGTGACATTGTTAACCAACCATTCAGAAACGTCCTGTTCGAGCCTTATTGTCGAACTTCTTCGGGGCCGTCATCTTGTTTCGGGTCCGACTATGGTTCAAACTGATACGGTTGCACAGATGTGTCCTCAGAGAGAATCCCGCTGCCATAATAAACCCTCAACTGTTGTCAAGTGAACACTCCACGTGCGATGTGTCAAAGCGCCCACAGAACAGAGGGGCGGAGTCAGCGAAGCTCATTATCATTTAAAGGCACATACACTTAAACGGCGTGCTGAACACAGAGCTGTTTTTGAGCAGGTAAAATGAGTGTTTTCTTAAACTAATGAGAATTTTTAATAAAATTATATTACAAACTTTTCATTTAGACCCTAAAGATTCATATTAACTTGTACAAAAATGGCATTATATGACCCCTTTAAATTAAAAGTGAGGAAACCCATTGCTTTTAAATTAAGTAAATAAACTTCATGTCTAATTGAAAAAAATAAGTTATGTGGATTGGAATTTCAATTACGTGTGAAGTTTAATACTTAATTTTAAGGCAATATGTTTCCTCGCTTTTTTTAAGTTAAAGGATTAGTTCACTTTAAAAAAAACTTTTGCTGATAATTTACTCACCACTATGTCATCCAAGATGTCCATGTCTTTCTTTCTTCAGTCGAAAAGAAATTGAGGTTTTTGATGAAAACATTCCAGGATTTTTCTCCATATAATGGACTTCAGTGGGGACCAAACGGTTCAAGGTCCAAATGACAGTTTCAGTGCAGCTTCAAAGGGCTTTAAACGATACCAGACGATGAATAAGGGTCTTATATAGCGAAACGATCGGTCATTTAAAAAATAAATAAAAAAGTTTTCTAAGCAAAAATGGTCGCCTTGCTCTGTTCTGTGATGCACGTTCGTGACTCTCCTGTTCGAACTCGTTCATCAAAATGAACAAATCTTTTTTCGAGTCATTTCATTCATTAAACGAACGAAATGACTCAAAAAAAGATTCGTTCATTTTGATGAACGAGTTCGAACCGGAGAGTCACGAACGTGGATCACAGAACAGAGCAAGGCGACCATTTTTGCTTATAAAACTTAAACTTTTTATTTATTTTTGAATTGACCGATCGTTTCGCTATATAAGACCCTTATTCATCGTCTGGTATCGTTTAAAGCCCTTTGAAGCTGCACTGAAACTGTCATTTGGACCTTGAACCGTTTGGTCCCCACTGAAGTCCATTATATGGAGAAAAATCCTGGAATGTTTTCATCAAAAACATTCATTTCTTTTCGACTGAAGAAAGAAAGACATGGACATTTTGGAAGACATGGGGGTGAGTAAATTATCAGCAAAAGCTTTTTTAAAAGTGAACTAATCCTTTAAGTCAAATGATCACTTTTTACTGTGCATGATTTGCATTTTTTATGTATTTTTAAATCAATTATTAGATTAGCATCATGTCATTGACCCATGTTCCACATTAACATTATAACAAAATGTGCATGTTAAAGAAGACTGTACTCACTACTATTGTCCACACTCTCACAGAGTTCGGTTTTCACCTCTCCATTGGGCCGTTCACTCGCCAGCTGGCTGAGCTTGTTTGTCATGGTGGCAGCGGTGACGATGGCCTTGAAGCTGCGCTTGCGTTTGGGCACGTTCTGCTCCGGGTGCAGGATAATGATGTAGACTTTGGGCATGTAAAGCATCCCCAGAGACACGGATGCACTTAGGCTCAGAGAGACGGTCAGTGTGGCTGTCTGAATGTACATCTAGAGTGAGAAAAGAAGAGGGTGATATCAGTACAGTGTGTTACAGTATGGCAACAAAAGTGCGCTGCCCTATAGGTGACACTGTTTAATGAAATACAAAACCATATTTTCTTATTATAATGTAACAAAAAAAAAATCCTAATCACTTAGAGACATTCTTATTTACTTCTTTAAGTGTATCTTAAGACATTTATTAAATTCCGTAATTTTTTTCATTGATTTAGCCCCTTGTTTCTAGGACTGAACCAGGATCCTCCTTCAATGTAAGTCTATGGGAATTTTTGTCTTTTGTTTTATTGTCCATCAGATTAAATGGCACGCCTCTCCTCAACAAGCCACACACTATGATGTATCATTCAACCAAATTTGGGTTAGGGATTTGTTCAGATGCTAATGTAGCTGGGTAGCTAATGCAGCAAGCAATGAACTATTGCTAATATTATTATATTAGTGGATTATTTAGTTAATGTAACCTCAGGATCAGATATGACTCCATTTTGGCACACTTTTTACAATCCAGTCAATCCCATCCAACATTTTTTTCAACATTTCAATAATGCTAATCTTTACAAATTCACAAACCCCAGATGCAACCATACGCCCAGAGCAAGACAATTTAAAATGTTGATTTATCCATGGCCATGTCTAATAGTTTGATAAATGGCTAACTTCGCTAACAAATATATTACTACTTTCCTTACCTTGGGTGCGAGTGATCAGTAAGCTAACGAGCAGTAAATGATAACATATGCCTGGTGTGGGTGAAGCAGATGATAAAGCTCCTAACGTTTATATATTAAGGTGCTGAGAATGAATGAGCCGTGGTTTTTAGGTTAGGAGTGGAGAATCTAGAGCACCGCAGGAAGGTGTCATTCCATACTACTCCTTAGTTGAGACTGAAATCAAATTAACTGTATTGCTTAGTACTGACGTGGGGAAAAGGTAAACACATTAGCAGAGGATTTCATGTACTGTCTCTCCGAGACAACAGAGCACTGCCATCCTGTCAAGGAAATGTGACTGCGCACTACTCACTGAATCTCCTTTTGAATTGTAAATTTTATTCAAGTCTAACCTTGTGACCACAGTACCTCTCTTTTTGTAAGTCTCCATACTGTTGGACATAAGGAAGGCCTCTCACTGAAAAATAAATGGGAGAAACTACCAACATATTGTAGCAGCTGTGGCAATGGAAGTACTGCATTTTAAATCAAAGAAGCAATTCAGCATTTCTTCTAGAATGGTTATGTATTTTAGCTGGACCCCCAGCTGGGAAAAATGGGCTAAACTGCTGCGTTTTAAAAACATGGTTAGGCAAATATGGTCGCATGTTCAGTCGTTAGCAACATAGTTCAAGAATTCAGCATTTCCTGAAACCATAGTTCAAATAAACATTTGCAAACTTGTGTGGGTGGTTCTACAGCTCTCGACCTGTGATTAGAAGCATAGTTTCCTTGTTCAAATGACGTGGACATGTACTGTAGATCTTGCTCTTGGGGCAAAAGAAGCAAGATAACATGCAGTGTTATATACAAATTTAAATCCATATCTTTTAGCGTGTCAACAATCAGCGCTGTTTTTGAAGAGAGTGCATATGCATAAGTGTGTAAGGGACTCTGGAGAAAGATATAAGAGGGAACCCAGGATTAATCATTCATCAAATAAAACAAAAAAACATGGAGACTAAAAACAGTGAAGTAGTCTTTAGGTGCCATGTCCGCTATACAGAAGCATCTCAGAGAAATAACGTTGTGGAAAAAGCGCTGAGTGAATAAACAGCATGCATACGGGAGACTAGTTGGTTAGTTTCTCCAACAATCCATCGTACTATGAAAGTTAAGTAAAATATTTATTTTTTTAAAATATAACATAGATGGAGATGTTATCTAAATGACTTGCTTTAAAAAGGATAATTTTTCATGCCATGTCAAATGTCATGTCTATGGAGAGGGGGAAAAATTAGAGGAGAGGAAAAATTGGAAACACTTTATTTTGATGGTCCACTTTAGACATTCTACTGACTAAAAGTAACTTTGCAACTACATGTCAACTAACTCTAGTTAGATTATTAGTAGACTGTTAGGTAGGGGTTAGTAGAATAAATGTATGTGCACACGTAAAATGTATTCTACTAACCCTAACCCAACAGTCTAGTAATAATCTAACAAGAGTTAGCTGACATGTAGTTGCAAACCTCACTCCCCTGGCCTCAAGAGACACGTTAGCGACTGATGTTAGCGGCTGCGGTCTTTAGTGTCCTTGTTAGTGGACCAGCCTCCCATGCCGGAAGACCGTGGTTCAAATTCCACTTGGAGTGGGTTGAGTAGGGCCGGTTAATTTTGGTGCCGTGACCCGGATGGGAGTGATGTTTAGAGGGGTCAGTGTAACGGGCGTAGGCCAGTAAGAGCTGTGCGTGTAAACCTCCTCTGGCCTCAAGAGGCTCTTTAGTGTTCTTTTTAGCGTGCCCGCTTCCCACACCGGAGACCACATATCAAATCCCGCTCGGAGCGGTTTGAGTAGACTGTTACATAGATAGCACTAGCACTTAAAAACACTGTATAGTACTTTGCTAACTTAAGTGTATCTACAGTAAAAAAAAAGTGTACTCAATTTGCACAAACACAATTTTTCTCCAGAAGTTATGTGCGAGGTAACTCTTAATCCCTTACATAAGTGCTTGTCAATGTGGAATGTGAAATCTAAAAGTTTTCTATGCAGTATTTCCCAGTGTCTTGTACCACTAGGATGAAACACTATTGTCGTAGCATTCCACATTTGTATGTCGCTGTGGATAAAAGCGTCTGCTAAGTGAAAAAATGTAAATGTTTTTTCAGCTATATCCAACTATCAGGTGCAGAAAACCAATGCAATCTCCACAGACAAACATTACAATTAATTTTATATCTGCAGCAAATTAGCTAAAATAAGCCAGGAATGCATCACATATCCCTATAGTGTATCCTGAAAATCACTTGTGTATGTGTTTGTATATTTTTATGTGCCTATTGTAATTCACAGCGCCAGTCAGCAGCACCAAAACAGCAGGGGTAAAAAAAGAAAACACAGTCTTAAAAAGCCATACGAAGAAGTAAACTCCATTTAACTAAAGATCTTTGGGGAGCTTAAGTGGTTTAAAAATCAATGCCACAGCATGCGACTGGTGAACGGATAAACACAACCAACTATATATAAACTGGAACTCATTCAAAATGTCTGTAAAACTGCGGATGACTCATCTAACTCTGATTACCCCCGGCAGGCATCCTTTCCTCATCTTTTCATCTGTTCCCCTCGATTCAAATGTACTGCAGTGCAAAGTGAGGGAACCGACAGAAAACCAACGGATATAGTTCCCTCTTACACAAGTAATCGTAGGCTAATACTAAAATTACAATCGGTCGCCATCAATGAGCAAATGCACAAGCATGCTGAAGAAATTAGACCGTTAATGCAGAAAATAAGCAGAAACGTGGAGACGCGAACAAGGTTTAAATTACAAGCCATGCATAGACGTATAGAAACTGGGAAGTTTTAATGAGCGCAGAGTGAGGCGATGTGAATAAGAGAGACATGCCTCAATAAAGTACTCATATCTGTGTCCTCATATTGCAGTGGCTTATTGCAATAATCTTTTTAACATCAGTGAGGGCGAAAGAAATAAGCCTGTGTGAGATAAGGGAAACGGGATATACGCTCGGCAGATTTCTTTCCATTTGGACTCAGTCTTTTGTTATGCGGAGGAATGAAAAAAACGCTCTGATTTGAGGGAAATAATTTCCTCTTTCACTAACTTTTAATTTAATTCCACCCCGAGGGCCAGCTGTTTACCACGTTTGTTTTCATAGTGTTTGTTTCTCAAAATGAATGCTAGAGTGCTTTTATGTAAAAATTTGCGGTTTCGCTAATCCCTCGTGTATGTGGAGCCACATCACGGAGTAAAAATAGCCTATTATAACTCACTTATGCTAATCTAAATGAGATATGCTATCTAACAGATGATAATTAAACATTAGAAAAGCTGAGAGGAAGATTTTGACATTTTGTACTATAGGCTAAAAAGCATGATAGTTTGCTTATCAAAACTTTTAGGTAAAAAAAAAAACCTATATAATTGTATGACTATAATTGCATTGCATTTTCTAAACAGTAACATACAGTATGCAATCACACTATCCGGGCATCCAGAAAATGCACATTTAGAACCATTTTAAACACTACATCGAGACCCATCTGCGTCATCTTCTCAGTTCTCGCGCAATTTTCATTTTTGGGTGAACTAACCCTTTAATATTTGGGACTTGATTTAAATTTAAAGTCTCTTAAAGAAACCATCTAAATGTTGGTGGTGTGACGGTATACAATTTTCAAGCTTTTATCACGAGGTGCAGAGTTTTCTAAAACACATGCTGAGGTGAATTTAGAGCTCCTTCCTCCATCATTTTCAATAGGTTGGCACAATGGATTACAACCCATTTGTTTGATTGGCAGGTATTTTGTCTGCAAGGGAAACATTCCAAGGGATAATCTATTGTAATGAGCCTCAGGCACATCACACGCCGGGAACATTGTAAGTGGGAAAAGTTGATCAATGTCAATGTGCTTAAAATCCCCTTTGCTAATTACTATGTTGGATTGCTCCATGAGCTAATTCTGTGTTGCATGCACAACTGGATTCGACACCATGTCAGGCTTTTCACAGGTGTGTTGCCTTCAAAATGTCACTGCTCAGCAGTAGAAGAGTGTAGTTGGTCTCAAAAATAAAGGTTACTAAAAGTGTAATGTTGCTAAATGTTGTACACACACACACACTCACAAAATGAAGGAATGTAAGGAAATTATTAAAATATGCAATGGGTAACAAACAGTTAGCAGCCATTATCGCAAAAATCGCACATTTACTCACGGTTTAGAAAGTTTAGTAGTTGAGATGAGACACACACATATACACTTTTACATTTTGTATGATTTATAAGCTGTTTTCCTCACGGGGAACAAACATTTCCCCACAAGGAAAAGGATTTTGGATATTGCCATCATTGTAGGGACATTTTGTCCCCATAATGTAGGTTTACCAGACCGCACACACTAAATAATCTAACAACAATCATAGAAAAACTATTTGTAAAAACACTTAATATAGTCAATATTTCAGATTTTTTTGCCTTCTGTAGATCTTAAATTGAATTAGTTTCATAATTGATACATTTTCAACATCACATTTATTAATGAGATGCTGCTTTGAAATAACCTGTTTTGTATGAAGCGCTATATAAATAAATGTGACTTGACATGACTTAATTGAATTATTTTTGGCTTTAGTACAGTAACTACATATAAAGTCAATTATTTCACTTCCTTACAGTGTTAATGGGACTTTATACTATGCACATATAGCTGCCTTTAAATTTTAAGAGGGGGTCCCATTGCAAAGGGGATCGTCATATTTGTGGGTCCCTTGGTATAACCCCACACCCCCACCCAACACACCCACCCCACCACACACCACACACACACACACACACACACACACACAATTCGAATGTGACATGACACTATGCTACATGGCGAGCAGAAAGGCCTTCTGACATGAAACTACGGTAGCAGCACAAGTACCGAAACCAGTTAAACTTCAGAGACCATATTTCTAGAACTGCTAGGTCCAGCAGATTTTTCTTTTCAACATCAATATTGCCCACTGGGTATGTTGTATAAGACATCAAATTGACACCAAACATCGACCTCAAAAAACAGGTCAAATATGCAAATCAAATTTATGTCAAAAACTTGACATCCATTTGACATCCACACACTGATGTCCTATTCTCGACCAAAATAACGACACAAAAGTAATAAAAGGCTGAAAAGATTGAAACTTCTTGAGTCTGCCGCCTTAGATATCTCAGCTATTCTCACATACGAAAAAACTCACACATTCGTCATTTGCAGAAACCCGGGATCGAACCAAAACCAGTCTAACTCTCTCCCAATCGCAATCGACCCCAACGTGTCATGTAAATGTTATAACAATTAACTGGTAACCCTGTAAATGGTATTACAATTATATTGTACATCAAATGTATTGTAATTATAATGGTATCACTATAAATTATTTTTAAAAAAATTGGATACTGCACAATACTTTATGTAGGGTTTCAGCAAAAATGCTCTTTGTCATTAATGAAATTGCAATGAATTTGGTAAATGTAATTAATCACTCCACTGCTTCCATTTCAGCATGGATATGTAAATAAAATTAGAAACCAGTCTGAAATTGTTATTTTTTATTAGGTTAAAGTCCACCCACAGCAAATTTAGTTGGGCACATGGACAAATCCAACGGCTACACACAGGATGAGTGTCAAGACCTCAGTTAAGAAAATAAAATGCTATTTAAACTAATCAGGCTGACAAAGAATTCATATGCAATAAATATCAATCAAACACACAAATCATTGACGTCAATGTGATGTCCATATGATATCAATTTGACATCTAAACCATGACATCAATTGATGTAAATTGAATGTCAAACATATTGACCTGCATATACATTAAACCAATTTCAGTGTGGTATTAACTACCTAATTACCACTGGAAGACATTGCCTTCCAAACTGACCTTAAAATGATATGAAGCATCTTGATCAAGTCTTGACTAACTTTTGACATCAAATTGATATCAAGGTGCCCATTGGGTTAGGATGATCAGGCCCTTGCTATCAGAGCATGCTACACAACTCCTTGCCCAAGCTCTTGTTCCTATCCAGACTGGACTATTGTAATGCTGTCAAACCTCTGCAACTGATCCAGAATGCTGCAACAAGAGTGGTCTTTAACAAACCTCTTCTCAATAATTTGCACTGGTTGCCAATTGCCTCTTGCATCAAATTCAAGGCACTGATGTTTGCCTACAGAACAACCACTGGCTCTGCACCCCATACCTAAACCCACTTCTTCAGACCTATGAGCCCTCCAGAAGCTTGCATTCTGCAAGTGAACGGCATCTTGTGGTGCCATCTCAGAGGCAGAAAATCACTATCCCGGGACTTTACCTTGACCTGCTGGTGGAATGAGCTGCCTAATTCAACCCGAGCTCCTGAGTCTTTAGCCATTTTCAAGAAAGGGCTGAAGACATATCTTTTTAGTCAACACAAGGCCCGTTAATACTAACACTTGCTATTCTATATATTGAAAGGAATTATAGTCTTCTCCGATCCCTTCTCCGATCCATCTTCCACTCCATATACATTTAAATATGCTCCTTCCCTAAAAAGAGCTTATTTATCATAGAGACAATTCCTTCCAATCTCAGTAATATGTAAATAGTATCACCGGAGTGATATATTATCACTTATAGCAGCAGCGGGCAACCAAGAACCATCCGGAATACAGGGACATTTGGCTGTTCTTATTTGAAAGAATATCGAAGATGTGGGAACAGAAGGCTATCACTTTCATTGTTATCCTCAATTTACATTTAAGACAAAACTTCATTTACATTACGAGTGGTAAACTGTAACAGGATAAAAGCTTTAGGATTTGGATGTTCTGGAACGCCGGTGAACCCAGGGTGCTCCGTGTACTTTGCCACTGCTATGCTGTAATAAAACTTCATTTTTGAGATGTTCGACTTCCACATCACTTTTTCTTACAATATCTATTTTGTAGATATTGTAAGAATACCCCCCCCCCCCCCCAAAAAAAACGAACCAGAATCAAGTATTCCAGAGTGCCGTCAGAGCTAAAAATATATAAATACATAAAGAAACCATCTATGCTGACAGAAAGCAGTAAGGTCAGCAAGTTCAACTCCATCTATAACGGTTATATCTTGAGAAAATCGTGTTGTCAAGCTCTTGGAAATGAATTCTTAATGAGCATTACTTTCAATTTTCAGTTTTTGCACAAATTGTCCTTTAACATAACACTTTGTCACGTTTTGATGTGTTCTGTTAATCTTTTGTGATCTTGTTTCCCCCTGTCTTTGTGGTTTTTGGTTTAGTCCTGTTAAGTTTTCCCGCTCCTCGTTTGTGTTCAGTTTTATCACCTGTGTTCTGTTAATTATCCAATCATTCCATGTGTATTTAAGCCCTGTGTTTTCCCTCAGTGTTTGTCGATCGTCGTCTACGTATGGTTGTGTGTAAACCCATGAAGCCCTGGAGTTTTGTTCTTGTTTTGAGTTTGAAAGTTTTCATTTTGTTATTAAAACTATAATATTTAAGATTCCGTGTCCTCGTCTTCAGCTACCTGCACAAACCCTGACAGAACGATCGACCGTAACAAAAAAAAAAATGGAGAGCTGGAGGCAGGCCTTCGTAGGAACCCGGATGGCCATATTTCGCGGGACCCGTGGAGGCCGCAGTAGAGGCGGTGGTCAAGAGCAGTCCCGACACCACTCTCCAATCTGGCCCCTCTTCGACCCTGGGTTGATTCCGTTCAGCCCAGCCAAGCCTGCACCACTGGTTCCATCCAGCCAACCCGCGCCAGTGCCCATTGATCCTGCGCCTGATCCATTTGATGATCTCCCAGAGCTTCTTCCGCCAGAGACCGTCCCGCCAGAGACCAGCCCGCCAGAGCCTGAGCCCGTCGCCTGCCCGCCAGAGCCTGAGCCCGTCGCCTGCCCGCCAGAGCCTGAGCCTGTCGCCTGCCCGCCAGAACCTGAGCCCAGCCCCAAGCTCCCCGAAATGCTGGTTCCGTCCAGTTCCGAGTCCCATGATGTGCTGGCCCCGTCCAGTTCCGAGTCCCATGATGTGCTGGCCCCGTCCAGTTCCGAGTCCCATGAAGAGCCAGAGCCCGTTGACCCAGAGCCAGAGCCAGAGCCCGTTGACCCAGCGCCAGAGCCAGAGCCCGTTGACCCAGAGCCAGAGCCCGTTGACCCAGCGCCAGAGCCAGAGCCCGTTGACCCAGCGCCAGAGCCAGAGCCCGTTGACCCAGCGCCAGAGCCAGAGCCCGTTGACCCAGAGCCAGAGCCAGAGCCCGTTGACCCAGAGCCAGACCCAGAGCCCGTTGACCCAGACCCAGAGCCCGTTGACCCAGAACCCGTTGACCCAGCGCCCGTTGATGTCAAGTCAGTTCCCGATCATGAGCCTGTCCTCCCCAAGAAAATTTTGGGGGGGCGCTATACGCCTTCGCCGTGGCCGGCCAAAGATCCACGGAGGCCTGAAAAAATAACACCGCCATGGCCACCCGAAGGGTCCTCACCGCCATGGCCACCCGAAGGGTCTTTACCACCACGGCCGCCCGAAGGGTCTTCACCGCCGTGGCCACCCGAAGGGTCCTCACCGCCATGGCCACCCGAAGGGTCCTCACCGCCATGGCCACCTGAAGGGTCTTCACCACCACGACCACCTAAAGGGTCCTCACCGCCATGGCCACCCGAAGGGTCCTCACCGCCATGGCCACCCGAGGGTCCCACAGCACCGCCCTGGACGCCCGAGGGTCCCACAGCTCCGCCCTGGACGCCCGAGGGTCCCACAGCTCCGCCCTGGACGCCCGAGGGTCCCACAGCTCTGCCCTGGACGCCCGAGGGTCCCACAGCACCGCCCTGGACGCCCGAGGGTCCCACAGCACCGCCCTGGACGCCCGAGGGTCCCACAGCTCCGCCCCGGACGCCCGAGGGTCCCACAGCTCCGCCCCGGACGCCCGAGGGTCCCACAGCTCCGCCCCGGACGCCCGAGGGTCCCACAGCTCCGCCCTGGACGCCCGAGGGTCCCACAGCTCCGCCCTGGACGCCCGAGGGTCCCACAGCTCCACCATGGCCACGCCCACAGCCTGCTCCACCGTGGCCACGCCCACAGCCTGCACCGTCGTGGCCACGCCCACAGCCTGCACCGTCGTGGCCACGCCCACAGCCTGCACCGCCCTGGCCACGCCCACAGCCTGCTCCGCCGTGGCCACGCCCACAGCCTGCTCCGCCCTGGCCACGCCCACAGCCTGCTCCGCCGTGGTCACGCCCACAGCCTGCTCCGCCCTGGAGGCTTCCTGGACCTGCACCATGCCCTCGTCAGCCTCCAGGGCGCCCACCCTCCCACCCCTTTGGATGTTATACGGCGCGAGGACGCGCCTTCGGGGAGGGGGGAGGTACTGTCACGTTTTGATGTGTTCTGTTAATCTTTTGTGATCTTGTTTCCCCCTGTCTTTGTGGTTTTTGGTTTAGTCCTGTTAAGTTTTCCCGCTCCTCGTTTGTGTTCAGTTTTATCACCTGTGTTCTGTTAATTATCCAATCATTCCATGTGTATTTAAGCCCTGTGTTTTCCCTCAGTGTTTGTCGATCGTCGTCTACGTATGGTTGTGTGTAAACCCATGAAGCCCTGGAGTTTTGTTCTTGTTTTGAGTTTGAAAGTTTTCATTTTGTTATTAAAACTATAATATTTAAGATTCCGTGTCCTCGTCTTCAGCTACCTGCACAAACCCTGACACACTTGACATCAATGCCTGACAGCAAATCTTAGCAACAACACATGCCACAGATGTTAGACGTGCAGAGAAGACGCTGTGTTTTTAATCCTGGCTTCTCTCGGCAGCACTAATGAGCACTGGACAGAAATACACCCCGGTGCATGAAAGAACAGAGGGTGCAGCCTACAGTCTGCAGTCCACCACTGAAGTCATCAACATTACGAGACCCACATTGGCCCGGACCGACAGAGGCTGCACGCTCTATTTATGGCCCATTAACAGCAGCACTATTCCTCCAGGTCATGTTTGATCATCTCCATATATCTGATAATTGGCATCTCTTAGATTAGAGCTTGTTTTTGATGCAAAGACCTAAAAGACTAACAAGGACTGTAAACTTATGGAGCTAACAGTGAGGAGATGATATAGATGATCCTCAACTGTTCACTTCATCATGTTGCCACAATAACAAGAGATTTATGTAAAGATAGATAATGACAGTAATAACTATAACTATATATATATATATATATATATATATATATATATATATATATATATATGTATACAGTAGATGTTTGTGCAACGATTGAGGGGTGATTCATATTAAGTTGTAATATAACCTACAGTAATTAAAGCTGCAGTCCGTAGTTTTTCCTCTTTGTCGCCATCTCTGTTCAAAATCTGCAATTTCAGTTATTCGCGGAGTTATCAACATTTGTGCCTCAGCATGGCAGAGCGAGGATGAATCCAATGTTTTGAGGAGAATGTGCGGCTGTCAGTCACCGCGCCGGTGTGGATACTGGCATTCAGAATCACAGATTATACTTTTTGGAAGTATGACTAACATAAGAATTTACACTGGAAATGTCATCTGAACAAGTGACATCCACTTTTGTTCTGACCAACTAAGGGGGGAAAAAAGCATTGCAGTAAATTACGATGATTAAATCTAACGATCGCTTATTATCATATCACGTCAAACTGTGCAAATTATACTTTGTTCTCAAAAAAAAAAAATATATATATATATATATAGTCTCTCAATTATAAGTTGTTAATGTTAAAAACATCAGCATTGCGTGACTGTTGCAGTCTCTTTTTTTTCTTTAGCTACTCCGAAGTCTTTTGCATTTTACAACGAGTGAATCTCCAGTTGTCACAGTGATTGTCATTTGAACTTTTCTGGATCCGCCATCAAATTGATTTTTCATTATATCAAGTGCTGTGAAAAAAAAGGCTATAAATCTCCACCTCCAACATCCTCACACGCAATATACTGTAGGCTACTAGCAGAGACTCCTTCTTTATGTGTACTGATGTGACGTAATGATGCAAAGACATGCTCGAATCTCCCCATAATTTTTAACCCCAAAAAGTTACGGACTGCAGCTTTAACAGAACTGAAAATATGACTGAAAACAACTAAATACTATTACCTAACACTAAAGCATAACAATTCCATACACGCATTATGTAAACATAATTGATCACAATTAGGGTGATATCAAAAAATATGATTTAAAAATTACTTTTAAAACTAAATTATATGTTATATATTCATTATAATATAATATAATATTTTTATAACACATTTTTTCAGATGGTAATAAAAAATAAAATATGATATAATGTATAATTGTATTATTAAATTATTTTAACAATATTATTAATATAATTAAAGTTATAATATATTTTATAATAAATATTTTTTCAGTATAATATAAAATATATACAAATATATTATATTAATATCATTAATATGATATTATTTTATATATTTATTTTTTGTCTAATATAATATTTTATATATTATATTAAATAATATAATTTATACTGCATGCACAAACATTGCAACTTTAAAAACAATGACGTTTCATCACTGCTTCTTTCAAACTAATGAAAAATGTAGGAAATTTTGCAGCATTATGTTGTTGTTTTTTTCTGAAAGAAATATTTTTATATAGCAAGGATGAATTCAATTAATCAAAAGTGACAGGAAAGACATTTATAATGTTGCAAAATATTTCTTTTTCAAATAAAATCTGTTCTTTTGAAAATTGTATTTATCAAAGAATCCTGAAAAAAAAATGTTCACAAAAATATCAAGCAACCATTTTCAACAATAATAAGAAATGTTTCTTGAGCAGCAAATCAGCATATTAGTATGATTTCTGAAGGATCATGGGACACAAAATTCAGCTATGATCACATGAATAAATTACATTTTAAAATACAATATAATGGAATATAATTTAAATTGTAATATCACAATATTACTGTTTTTATTGTATTTATGACCAAAAAAAGTGCAGCATTGGTGAGCGTAAGATAGGTACTTCTTTCAAAAACATAAAAAAATCTTACCGACCCTAAACTTTTGAACAACGTTATATACAGTATTCTGGTAACCAGTATCCAAAACTAAACAAATGCAATTTAGCAGCTATGCAATTGGGGAAATGAGAAACATTTCGCCTGTAAAGATGAAACGACAAGATCACATGACAGGATGCAGATGATCTCAACATGGCAGCCACTGGGGGCCTCCTATTCGAGTCTTCACCTCATTATTGTACATAATTTGTAATATATTTAATTAGCACTTCATCATAGACTCACCCTCTCTGCAGATTGTGCAGTCCCAAAGAAGATGGGTATGAAGGCCAGCCAGATGATGCAGGTGGTGTACATGGTAAATCCAATGGGCTTGGCCTCATTGAAGGTCTCCGGCACTCCCCTGGTTTTGATAGCGTAAACAGTGCACGTGACCATCAAAAGGATGCTATAGCCCAGCGAGCAGATGAGTGACAGGTCCGAGATATCACACTTGAGCACGCCTCGGGCGTTTTCAGGGTCCTGCGTGCGTTGCTCGCCGTAATCCACAACGGTGTGCGGCGGGTCCGCCACAAACCACACAAACACCCCCATTAACTGAACCGAGATGAGGCTGAAGGTGATGACTAGCTGGGAGGCGGGGCTTATGAACCGCGGCGCCGCGACCGAGCATTTTCCCTGCTCAAAGATTCGATGGATGCGATTGGTCTTGGTGAGCAAGGCGGCGTAGCTGAAACACATGCCGAGACCCAGAAAGATCCTGCGGAAGGAGCAGACGGCCACTCCGGGCGCAGCTATCATGGGGAACGTGATGACGTAGCAAAGGAAAATTCCTGTTAGCAGCACGTAACTCATTTCCCTGCCAGAGGCACGTACGATTGGCGTGTCGTTGTAGCGTACGAACGTCACCACGACAAAGGTGGTGGCGAGGATTCCCAAGATGGCGATGAAGACGGGCACCACGGCCCACGGCGAGTGCCACTCCAGCTTAATGATGGGGATCGGCTGGCAGCCGGTGCGGTTTTGATCTGGCCGTTGCTCGTACGGGCAAAGCTGGCACGTGAACTCGCTAGCCTGGAAATGGTAGCCCTCGCAGCGCTCGCAGTGCCAGCAGCAGGGAACCCCCTTCACTACTTTCTTCCGCTCGCCGGTCTGGCAGGGCAGGCTGCACACAGACACGGGCACCACCGCATCCCCGCTCGCCCACTGCATGGCATTCATCTGAGGAGAAACATCACAGTTATTCCCGTAACTTTCAAAAAGCGTTTAAACAGGAACTTATGCCCTTTTACAAGTCTGGATTTTGTTTTTAGGGTCTACTAGAATTGGTTTTGAAGCTTGAATGTTCAAAAAAAACACCTAAATGTGGGAAATCGTTGAAGTTCATGGAAGAAAACACGAGACTACAATCGAGGCGTTTCAGGGAGTTCAGAAACAGTGATTAGAGAATATCTCCCTTTGGAGTGACTTCATGCTTTGTAACTTTGCAGACCTTTTTCATGCTAAAACAGCAACATTACACACTGAAAGAAAGTTGAAAATGTAAAACGTTAAAATAGGTCCTCATTATTTTCATATTGTATAGGGTTAACCCTTAAACAGGCAAGAGTGGAAAATGATCAGCAAATAAAACATTTAGGCCTGGTTTCACAGACAGGGCTTAGGTTAAATACACTGTGTAACTTTTTTAGTTTATTCTTAGCTAAAAACACTTAGTTCTTTCAAAAATATATGTGCTCATTAATGTATATTTACTTTGTTCAAGTAATAAAGTATTCTCGTGAGTGTATAATATGCTATTGAAAATACATACGGGTAAGGGGTTCTAATGTCGGTCGCCATGTTGCCCCTCCATCTTGAAAGTACATTAGCCAAAGAGGGACATACCCCGTTAATTCAAGCTTCGCCTTTCGCGTTTTAACACGCGTGGGTTAGCACTCGAACTGCCTAACACTCGAACTGGAAGCCATGTTAATCTTGGACTACATTGGCTGCCGTAGGAGTTAAAACGAAATGGGAATTGAGAGGAACAGAAACAATATTTACTGGATGGTCATATACCTTTTCACCGCTAGATGGGGGTAAAAAAAAATCACACAGTGTAGCTTTAAGCCAGGATTTGGTCTTAGTCCTTAATTAGGACATTTAAGTAGCTTTCATAAACATGCCTTAGAAAAAAAAAACATTACCGATGTGCATCTTGAGACTCAACCTCAGGGGTGGGCAAATCTAGCCATTGAGCTCCAATGTCCATATAATGCTCCAAGCTCCAAGTATATAATGTAATTTATGACAAAACATTTAGTTTTCAAGTAATCCTGGTTTGAACTTGGCTTTTTTTGTTTTTTGTTCACAAATAATATTAGCGGCTGTATTTTTTTTTTTTTTTTACAAACTCAAAACAGACTCAACTATAATAATGATAACAGTATCGAGTGAACAATTCTTTCTCATGCCTCCTACAAGAGACTAAATCTTGTGGTGCATTTCTGCTGTTTAAAGCTACACTGTGTAACTTTTTGTTTATTCTTAGCTAAAAACACTTAGTTCTTTCAAAAATATATGTGCTCATTAATGTATATTTACTTCGTTCAAGTAATAAAGTATTCTCATGAGTGTATAATATGCCATTGAAAATACATACGGGTAAGGGTTCTAATGTCGGTCGCCATGTTGCCCCTCCATCTTGAAAGTACATTAGCCAAAGAGGGACATAGCCGTTAATTCAAGCTTCGCCTTTCGCGTTTTAACACTCGATGGCACCGTGTCGAATGTGGACGAGGTCGTACTGGAAGCCATGATTAATCTTGGATCTTATTGGCCACCGTAGGAGTTAAACCGAAATCGGAATTGAGAAGAACAGAAACTAATAATATTCAGTGGATGGTCATGTTCAAAAGAACAGCAATTTTTTGTCACATCTTTTGTCTTCACTGTCACTTTTGATCAATTTAATACATCCTTGCTGAATAAAATTACCCTATTTTTATTTATTTATTTATTTCAAAAGAACGAATCATACTGACCACAACCTTTAGAATGGTGTAAATCAGCATCTATGTATCAACACATTCACAGTTAACTTTACATCTAAGAAACTACGGGTGTTAATCCAACACCACTAATTGTACAGTGTAATTGCCATAATCATAATGACAGTCATCTGCACCATAATCATCATTATCAAAGTAAATAACTATTTTATCGGCGGCCACTGAAATTTAAGCACACTTTAAAATGAATGCAGATGAACTTACATTTAAATGCAGCTGATCCGTCCAGTGGCCGATGATTCTGTACTCAGCCGACTTGTTTGTTATCTGATACTGATAGATGTCATAGCGTCCAGGGGCATCTCCATTTTCATTAAACACAACAAGGGTCTTGGCACTTCCTGTCCGAAAAGATAAAAAAAAAATGATGATTGTCATAACACTTCTCTATCATGTGCAATGCTGAATCAGACGCTCTCATCTCCCGTGGCCAAGATGAATCAGTAAACACATTAGACATTACTTGAGACATAAAAACATCAGGGTTTCTGCATAAACAAAGTACGCATAATGCTCCAGTTCCATTCAACCAACAAAGTGAATAAATTACAATCAATAATACGCTAAAAATGAAATCAGGGTCATATTCTGAACAAAACAATTTACTAAACTGCTAACAAAGCATGAGAGGATCTTCGCCGTTTGTTGTCTGTTATTATACAAAATCATTCCATCATTATAAAGCCCTGGTGAGGTTTTTCGGCAATACGGGAGTCGTCTCAGATGAGCAATTTCAGCAGTATAGAGAGCAGCTCGTGAGGAGGGAGAGTTTGTATCAAATGAGCATCTCTCGAGATGGGGAATCATGCATTATTAAAACACCTGCATACAGTCAGCTGTGGAGTGGGCCTGTATGACACACCTCGAGCAACACAATAATCAGATTACCCAGAGTCGCACACACTGCTCACACATGATCTTTTATTGATGAGCTTACTAATAAAGTGAAATGACTGATAAAAGAAAGTTATCCCTAAATACGTAGGTCGACTTTTCGGGGACTGTGGCATTGCAATGGTCAATTTTGTCAATCAGTGCACTGTATTGCTATGACAAAAATCTGTGCATTTGTATTGACAAAAAGAATAATTGCTTAAACGGAATAAATGTATATGTTTATTTTTGATTTACCACATAAAAACCTGCATTGAAACAAACAAACAAACAAAAACAAAGCAAAACAACACTGTAAAAAAATTCTGTGAAATTTACGGTAAAAAAACTGCTGCGTCATTCACACAAATACTAAACACCATAGATGACACTAAAGTAATGCCAGATTAGATCTAATACAGTTATTCAGTTAACCGATTAAAGTAACACTAAGTAAATTTTCCTCTTCAGTCGCCCTACTGGTTGGAAACAAAATTGTCCATTGCCGCTGTCGTCATACCGCACGCTCGCTGTTTATCCAGCACCGGCTTTAGAATGAACGATGTCCACAGACAAGGTAGAGTATGTTACATGATTTCATGAAAGGATGATGTATTGGACATTCAGAAACGAAGAAAAACGAAATAATGACTATTGTAGCGCTTGACGTAAAGCAGTCGAATTTTGTAGTTCTTTTTGTGCACGGTTTCCTACCCGAAACCCGAAGTTACATAGTGCCAGTAAAAGCGATACAGACCCACGTCAGGCTATGGCAGACGAGTCATTTAACTTATTTTAAGTCGATGTACCATCACAAGGGTCTTGGAAATATATTATGAAGGTTGAAAAACTACTTAGTGTTACTTTAAAGGCACACTATGTAGAAATTGTGTTTTTGTCAAACAGTGACCCCTAGAGTCGCTGTGGAATACTTGCACTGTCGTAAATTTTGATTGTAATGTAAACATTCAGATGACATCAATAAAGTTAAATGTAGGTTTTTACTGTTGCATTTTTACAGTCAATAAAACACAACAAAACAAACACCGTAAAAAATCGTCCACTACATAAAACAAAAAACCTGCATCCATAGCGTTAGCAACTGACATTGCGTCGAGTAGGTAACCATCAAAACACACACAACAAAACAAATTAAATTGAACAAAACAGGAAATATTTTATAGCATTAAGACAATGTAACATTAACATTCGTCGTATAAATACGACAAATTAGTCAATAATAGTTATGATGAGCCACAGACCTGCACTGTCCCTCACATAAATTGTCTAGCGCAATGCATCTGTTTGTGCTTTTAAAAAAAATCAGCACAAATCTGGTATAAGCCTCTTGATCTTGATGCAGGACACTGACCGTTCTCTAATCAACGACTTGATTGTCTGGCCTTTTGCTAGTGCAATCCAAACGCCTCGCGCGGAGACTGTGACAATACAGAAGGAATGATTAGAGGATAGATGAGATGTTTTGATTAAGCCAAGTCTTGGTTTAATCACAGGTTGGACCTCATTTTCAAGACTTGCAATTAGACAGAGGTAATTCAAAGTGGTCTGTGGAAAGAACAACATGGAGAGGGAACGTGCCTAAAACCAACGAGCCATCCTACTGTAATTTATGCGTGGCGTGTAGGCACAAGTTTCGGCTTGATCTCGGCATTACTTTTCACAGTATATGCACTGCAGATATCATCCGCAGTGGAGTGAATCACTCTGTGCATTGCCTGAAGATGTATCTCATTATAACACTCTATGGCTAATATTCAGCATCAACAATGAATCAGCTCAAGTGTGCTGTATTTAAAAAGAACAAAGGCGAACGAAACCGGTTTATGAGTGTGCGACAGCTCCAAAAAATCCTGGAAACTCAAGACTCAATTATTAGGGCTGAACACACAATTCCCAAATGTTAAAAAAAGGATGATTTCTGAGTAAAAGGGATGTTTCTGAACCGCTATCTTAGTTCATTTGCTGTGAGGGAAACAGACATGTAGGGAGATTACTACTAGCTATTCCACGTTCACCAAGTTTTATTGAGGAAAACAAATCATGGGCATTTAATTGATGAAGTGAGCTGAGAGAGAAAGCAAAGATACTTTGAGGAGACTTAGCAAGTTAAAAGATTTTTCAGATCCAAGAAAATAAAAAAACATTGAAAACCGAAACGAATAAAATAAAATCGAAAATAAAAGTATTAGACAATGAAAAAAATAAAATAAATAAATAAATTAAAATAAAATAAATAAAATAAAACCATGGTCTCAGCTTTGATTATTATACGGCAAGATACTCAATTCCCTTATGTTATGGGCTACTTTTGAACCGCTACATCTTACTTAATTTCCTATGAGTGAAATGCCTTCAACAACCTTGCGAACTCGAGGGAGATTCATACTAATAGCTATTTGATGGAGCTCATGCTCAAGTGGTGTGTTTGCCCGCTCTCTTATGGGAAGTGCTAACCTAATCAACAGAAGTTGAATGCTCGAGACGCTCACGCCCTTGAAACACAGCCCGAGTAAATGATAAATAAGACAGTTTTTGCTTTAAGGAGGGCGTTCATTCATGTAGAGAGCACGAAAGATCATCTCTGTAGGGTGCGTCTCTACAATCTCATCCACCAGGCTTGAAACACAGCCAAATGTGTAACCACATCACTGAGAACCGTAACCACTAGCATTGCGTTTTTGGGCAAAGTGAAGAGTCGCGAGCCCTACGCTAATTCATTCTATTGGATTAGAATGTTTTATGCGTCTTCTAAGAGAGCTTTATGCCAAAGTGAAATGCAGAAGGACTGAGGTTTGACCTTTGGACACATAATTTTCCCAAAGAAAGAAGTGTTGAGGAAGGCTTGCTTCTCTGAGGTCACGTTTTAAAATATTACGTGGATTAATCCCAAAAGAACAATGTAAAAAGAGACCTGCAGGAGCAGAAGAAGCAGGTTATGACCGAACTTGAGCTTGAACCAAGAAATAGAACCGAATGTAGAAATTATTTTCCAGACCACTGCCGTTACAGTGACCTGATACAGTAGAATCAAATATATCCTCTCACAACACAATCCCTTGACATCAAATCTAGTCTCATACAGCCGCTGCCGATGGAAGACAACCAACGAGGCTATAAGATATGAACTTCAAATCCATGCAACCTTACATCCAGGTTAACCATTTTAATTTGATACGCAGAACAGCACATGACTCATGAATCAGGCCAAATATTATATTCTTGATCTCATGTCAGAGTTTGATGTCGAAGCACCTACATGTCAGAAACAAATGAACGTGTCAAAAGGTTAATTCGTCAATTAATTCAGCTGTCCGATGTGAAGTGGTGATGCCCTTTTCCAAGACTGAGATAAGGCATTGCGTATTAAAGAAACATAAGATGTCTGAAATCCCGTTTATTGAACCCATCTCTCTGTATTGATTCTCCCACTGTTTATAAAGACAATTAGCTGCCGACATGCTCACAGCAGAAGCATTCAACGTCCTTTCCCTGTCCTCCATTTATTCAGCCATTATCCGGGTACTTAATAATCTGTTTTCACTAAGAGAAACTAAGAGAAAATCGATAATAGAGATGAAAACACAATGAAAACATTCCAGGTCAGCACTGTAATCAATCGCTCACTATTAAGACACTCTGACTGACTCGTGGTGAGAGTTCTTCCATTCGCAAAACTGTTTTAGGGTGGAACTTGAGTTCACTTCAGTATGGAAAACAAAACAAACGACATGGACAAATAAGAAATATAAATAACATAAAAAAATACATTTTTAAATTAAATAAAATTAAATAAAATAAAATTTTATATAAAATAAATAAAAAAATACCTACATACAAATAAATAAAATATAAATAAACATAAAATAAATAACATTTTTAAATAACATAAATAATTAAAATAAAATTAAAAAATTTTATAAAAAAAACAACAACAAAAAACGACATGGACAAATAAGAAATATAAATAACATAAAATAAATACATTTTTAAATAAAATAAAATAAATAAATTAAATTAAATAAAATTAAATACAATTAAATAAATAAAAAATTTAATTAAATTAAATAATATTAAATAAAATGTAATAAAATGTAACAAAATTTAATAAAATTTAATAAAATGTAATAAAATTTAATTAAAATTAAAAAAAGGTGTGACTTGTGTCCCTTTAGTATGCATTGCACTGCATGGCATTATTTAAAAAAAAAAAATATTAAAATTTTTTTTTTTTAAATAAAATACATCAGAAAATATCACAAGGGCCGGACTTGAGTTCCATTTAGTATAAACTAAACTAAACTAAACTAAACTAAACAATACAATAAACTAAACTAAACTAAACTAAACTAAACTAAACTAAAATACACATGGACATATATAGAATATATTACAAAGGTGTGACTTGTGTTCCCTTTAGTACTATGTATTGCATTGCATGGCATAAAATAAATAAATAAATAAATATAAATAAAAATAAATAAGTACTGAGGTTATGCTTGGATATATGTTGGCCACTACACCACACGTGTGCAAGCACGTGTACAAAACAACAACTACAAGACAGTTGGTGTGATCGTGATGACAGACATCCACTGCTCTCCCTTCAGAGGTTTAACACACATCTAAAAATAAGCATATGTATGAAGCCACTGAAGTGCATCTGATTGCAGTTGACTTGGCAATTGCCTGCTGGCGATAGTAGCTGTCATAGCTCTGGGATAAAGGTTGTGGGTTTGATGCTCGACTCCTCAGATCTGCTGCTTTTATCATTGACTTGATTAAAATGGTCCTCTTGCTGTTTGTCGTCAAAAAAAAAAAAAAAAATCCCTTACTGACTCAATCAGGCGTTCCATGCAAGAAAACACAGAAATGAAATGTCAGTTGTGCATCATGTGATCCTAAAGACGTATGATGGCTCATATATGCAGAAATACATACACTCAAGATGAGCATGCAATACACGCATACAAGATACACACACACCGTTTTGAATGTTAATGAATGCAAAACACAAAAACAGCATTGAAATGCATTTTGTCAAACGAATTAAACATTACAAATTACATTTGACTCATGAATCCGACTGAACGTAAACATCAACAATTTATGGTCACATGATTGAGCACAGCCAAACTAGCGTGCGCTTACGGTCACATCCATCCCTAACGTCGTTGTTTGTGCAAAGGCGTAAAACCCTTCCAGCCACACTTTTGCATTCATTAAGCTGAGAAGCGAACTGGCCATGTTTCAACCTAAAAGTCATGAAATCCTTCCATCCTCCAAATCTTCAAAAACAACTCATTTAAACATACCATACCTCCTGAACCTTTATATTATCTCATTATATCTTAGCAAATGTTGATTTAGTATTTATTAAGATTAGTTTGATTGATTATTCATAATTATAATCATAAATGTGATCTAATTAGATCAAGCAATTTGCAGGGCTATTATCTTTAAACAAAACTATAATTAAAACCATTAAAAAACATTTTCATTACTTGAAATAAAAAAACATTAACTGATATTTTAAAAAAAATAGAAACATTTTATTTCAGCTATGGAATGGAAAAAATACTAATTTTCTAAAATAACACTTAATAAAAAAACTATAATTTATTTTTAAAAATAATACAAAAACATAAAAAAGATACTAAAAAAAAATCTAAAAATCTAAAAATCAAATTTAAAAAAGGGTCATGACATGGATTTTTTTTTAAAAATGTTTCTTGAGGATCCCTTATAATGTTTTTTTTTTTTTTTTGCACACAACCTAAATATATATGCGGAAAAACAATTATTTTCAACCCTCATCCTGACCCTGTGTCTGAAATGATCCGTTTTTAAGGGGCGGCTCCTTAAACGGGCTTGTCAGTAAACGGCCACAGTTATGATTGGCCAACATTATCCATATAAAACCGTAATTTACAGTCAAAGCATTATAAAATCATTTACTTACGGTTTGTGATGCAGCTGCTGTCAGATCCAATACAGATGAGTGCTTCATCTGTCAACAAAAGTTTTTTTTTTTACAAACTCTCCATTAAACTCTGCCTTTTTTACAAAACAAAATGCTCAGAACAAACATAGAATTCTCAGATGCGATCCAGGATGCCATTAAAATAAACCGACGCTTGTTTCCGATGCTGGGATCCTTCTGAAGTCTGTAAAAAGATGCAAATGAGCTGTTTAAACTGGACTGTCTTTCACTCTTACATCTGTCCTGTTGTCGACAGGACATCGAATCTGTATATCCAGTGTAAAAGGCATCAGTGATTATAATGTTATAGTTGTTTTTGACATGACGCTCACATCCAGTATAAGTAAATCTCAGCCGTTAAGCAACTAAATGCCAGTGGGCGGGGCCTATGGTGCGATGATGTATCAATGTCTTGCTCTGGAGGCAGTCATATGCAAATTTATTTGACCATGTGATGTCATAGATCCGCAAATACCATAATAAATGCTTTCTTTATAACGAGGAGGGCATTTTAAGCTATGAAACTTGCTAAGTAAAGTATATATGCATATATGTCATGACCCTTTTAACAAAAATTATAGTCACACTGTATATCAAGGATACAAAAGTAAGTCATTAATTTTGTATTTTTTATTGAATTAATTGGTTAATTTACATTTTTCTGGTGTCATGTGATGGTAAATCTCAGGCTAGCAGGGCATAAAAGATATTCGTTTTGTTGAAATTATATCTAACCAGTTCGTCAAATATCTGTGGATCTTTTTTCAAAGATCTTATGGCGTCATCAAATGAATCCATGTACAAATGAATCCAGTACCAAAAGCAAATATGAAACTGGCCAGACCAAGCTATTCATTTATTCATTTTTAGCCACTGAAATGTACATGATGCAGAATGAAGTAGCATCCATAAATGTTTGACCAAATGACTCAACCACATAAAAAAAAACACATGTAGCTTATGGTGGGAATCATTCATTCTTTCATGCCTGGAAGAAGTCAAACATTCATTTAGAGACCTCGTTTAACATAAGCCGCATACAACAATAGCCCCGTCCAACATTTCCCTCTCAAATATGCTTTATCACATAGAAGTGTCACGTTGCAGAAGAAAAATGGGCTGTGAATGCCGTTACATGTTGTTAAAGTTAGAGTAGTATGTGTTATTCACATACATATTATTGACTCAAATGCTTTGAAAAGTTAGATGAGCAAGACTGTATGAGAAAGATTACTTCATTACTGCATAAACCCCTACTTAAAAGGAAAATAAAGCCAAAAATATTTGTTAAGCCAGGGACACACCAAGCCGACGGTCGGCCAACGGCGGGATGTTTTTGAGCGTCGCCGACTTCGGTGTGTTCCGCACTGTTGGCTCTAGTCGGACGCCGTCGGGTTATTTTGGGCCGATTCAACATGTAGAATCGCTGTAGGGCCGTCGGTGAGAGAGAGAGAACTCTGATTGGCTGTTCAGTGTAGCGAACGAGTAATGAGAGCAAAAGTGCTGAAAGCGAGCACAGAAGTCAAGACGGCACAGATAGAAGGCTGTTCTAATTTTACGTAATCTTACCTGAGCATACCAATGCACAAATATTTCTAATAACATGAGCGGAGTGGAATAAAGGATGTGATTTGTTTATGGTTTGTACACCTGCAGTCTTAGTTTCACTTTCCCTTTTTGAATGACTAATATAGACGAATATATCTGCTTAAGTTGACAGTTATCTCCTTTACACGCCTGCGCAGAACGCTATTAGCTGACAGTCGGCTGTAGTCCTCCTTGGTGTGTATTTTTCACAGCTTTATTTCTCGAAGCAGGCAACACACAGTCGGCCTTCATCAGCGCTAGTTCTTTTGGGGTCACTTTGGTGTGTCCCTACCTTTAAACAGATAAAAAAATCACCTTAAAAATGCGTGAGATGTGGTTTCTGGAGAAGATCACTCAAAGGATGTAGCAAGAAAAGGAAACCCTGTACCGAGGAATTTTCAATGCACCGCACGAAGCAAAAAATGTAGCAGCATAAACGTTTTCTATAAAGAGATGCGAGTGCGTAGATGAGGTGAGGAGTTCATGTAGGGAGGAACACGAAGTTGCAGAATGCAGAACTGAGGAAGAGGAGCGTGGACAGACAGTAGGGAAGGGAATTGTACAGTAAGGAACTGAATGATTCTGGTTCCTTAAAGATTATGTGCATTTTCTTAGTCATTTTGAGAAGGAAAGAATGAGCACTACTTAAAAAGAGTTCCAATTGCACTTGGTATCCTCAGAAGACATTGTCAAATTTGTCTTCATTTCAGATATCAACAGAAATCAGAAACAAATCAGAAATAAATTGGATTATAAAAAATAAATAAAAAAATGTATGCACTGGCGGATGAACGGCAGACATTCCAGAACTTAATGGAAACAACAACAACAAAAATTTTAATTAAAAAAAGTTTTATTTTAAATTAGGGCCGGGACTTTAACGCGTTAATTAAGATTAATTAATTACAGACTTTAACGCGTTAATTAAGATTAATTAATTACAGACTTTAGACTTTGCACCGCGGAACGTTTCTCACTGGATGAGTTTCGGCGGACCGATTATACTGGAGCACCAACTAGCGTCAGAAGAGCTGACGGGATCGCGCTTCATAGATCGCCTCAGTCGGACTAAATTAAGTTATTTTGTATTTAGTCCTACAAATGTGACTCACACCTTCACTCTCAAAGAGTTTATTTTTTATTATGAAAATCCAAAGTTGCTTTCCCTTGAGTATGTTGTTAACTTCTTTATCTTGTATGCAAAATTCTTCATCCACAAGCAAAAATGGCTTAAATCTCCTTTGAGCTTTCCTCTTTTTCTGGCTGATTTTGACTTTTATTTCGTCCCTTAAACTTATAAATAAATAACAAGAAAAGTGAAAATGTTTTGATGCATTATGATGATTTATTCAAAGACATGACTTGACATTATTATGCTTTTCTTTCTTTTTTATGTATTACATAATTTGATGTATGCAAACCCAGGATATTTATTTTCTGTTAGGTACCTTTGTTTGTTTGTTTGTAAACCTTGCTTAACTTCCCTGAGTTGGTAGCCTGGGTTTCCCCATACTGCCTTACCGCAGCGCGATTCAATTCACGCTGAAAGGCAGTCTGGATACCATGGCCAGATTTTTCGCCTCATTTAGGGAACCAATCACAGAACGGGATCACAGAACGGGGAGGGAACAGCAAGACGATGACGACATATGTTGGCTATGAGCATTTGATAGACATTCTTAGCACCCAATAAACAGCGCCGGGCATTCGTAAACCACGCCTCAAATACGAGAAAATCTACATGTGGTTCCCAGACCCAAGTCTCAACGAGAATTGGGTCTGGCGTTAGCCAGGCTACTGAGTTGGTAGTTATGTATAAGTTCTGCAATAAGAAAAATAGATCGCCTCGATCGCTTTCGTTGGCCCCGTGGATGGGAAATTTTGTTATAAAAACGAACGGATGGAAGCGTCGATAAGAGCATGGTTGTGTGCAAGCTGCAACAAGGAATTCGCTATTGCTATTAGTGTAGTGTTGCAATATGCTATTGCTACACTTAATGGCAAAAATTGCACTGGTCTGTTGGACTTGGTTGAACAAAAATAAACAATATGTTGTTGCTTAAGCTTATGTAGGCCTATTCAGTCATTATTCAATGGTATACTAAAAATCCATGTGAAAAAAATGACTTCTCACTGTTCTCAGGTCAAATATTTATACGATTAAAATGCGATTAATTTCGATTAATTAATTACAAAGCCTCTAATTAATTAGATTAATTTTTTTAATCGAGTCCCGGCCCTATTTTAAATACTTTTTTAATATATCTTTAAAAAAGTCCTTAAAGAGTCCTTAAAGTTAGGCATAAATTGCATAAACATCAATTCATTAAACATGAATTATACAAGTTAATATATCAATTATTGTCAAATTAAAGACAAACATGATTTTAACACAATGAGGCCTACACGATATCATTGTAGAAAAATAAATGATTAAGAATTGTAAAAATTGAATTTTTCTAAATGCACAAGAGCTATGCATTGTTCATGATAATGAACAAAGGTGTCTTTTAAAAAATTATGCAAATTCATTCGAACTTCAATCGGGGTCGAAGTTCAAGTGTGCTTTCTAACGATACAATTAAACTGATGAGGAGAATAATTTGTTAGAATAGCGGATGTTTCTCACCATTAAAGCTGACGTTTCTGATGTATCCCAGCAGCTCCTTGCCATCTATGCTGCTCATGCGGGGGCAAAGGCCTGGATATCCCAAACAGAGATCCCTATGCATGCGGTGCAGCGCGTGGGCCATGGCGTACACCGCGTCCATCACAAACTGCACCTTCCCCTCTTGCTCGTAAGTGGAGTCCCTGCCAACCTTCTCCAAGCCTGCAATAAAAGAAGACATGAGTCCAATGCAAAACTTTCAAATGTTCAAATCTGGCCCATTTATAATTTTTCATTTATAATATTTTTCTAAACATGCCCGAGTGACAGGCTTGGTGAAACTTCTAAGTTCCTGGCCAGCTATGGGGAAAAGCATTCATTTATATGCAAGTTTAATTTATTTTCAAAGGATTTCCAATGTAATTTCTTCTTTCCAAAGCATGCCAAACTAATTCACACAATGCCTCAATGCCTGATGATGAATTCATGCCGTGCTCTGCGATAATTAGTTTATTAGCGCCGGTGGGAGTGACCTTTCCAATGAGGTTAGCAAGAGAAAATAACAAAAAACAAACAACACCAACAACAATATGAGTGTGAATCCACTGCAAAGACTCCACTAGCTAAACCCTAAGTTGGAACATGGTAATTTTTCAACTTCTTTTACATTTTGTGCATCATTGCTGTTTGAGCATGGAAAAGGTCTGCAAAGCCACTGAAAATCTGAGTTATTCTCCGTATCAGTAAGCAGTAGAGGTCGAATCGATGGATCAGCAAAAAAACAAAACAAGAGTTTTTCCGGGTTGCATCCATTGCTGGATCAGCTGAGAAGTTTGCGCTGTCATTATGCAGTACAAGAGCGGCCCCTAGAGGTGAAATAAAAACTACTGATGCTTCGTGGAGTTTGTTTTGACATGTGAGGCTGTGTGCTGCACGGAGCCAAACGGATTTAAAACAGACAAAACGGTATATACAGTACACTACCGTATGTGTTTTCATATCATTATAATGTAATACGTTTGTTGACTAGATGCTGCGTTAGTGGAGAACAGCAGTATGTTTGCAATCGAGGCTGAGAGGACTTTACAATAGGAAAACATTTTTACAATATAATTACATTTGTAACATTAACTAAGGTTTCTGAACTCCCTGATTTTTTTTTTTATGGGGACTTACACGTCACAATATCTCTCAATTCCTGCCCAAGCCATACACAAAAAAGGGGTGAGTTGAGTTAGCAGTGTGTTAAAACTTGCAGTTACGGTAAAGGGCCTGACATTTCCCAAACACAATTAAAGCAGATGATCAATCACAACACACCTCAAACACAATCCAAACCTATTACCGACGATACACACACCTGCCTTGACTTTCTGTAATACCTGAGGTTAATTGTGGAGTGTTGAGAACTGCATTTCCCCATTTATGTTAAATACTGCGTAAAGCAACAAAGGAGAGCTTTAAAAATGGTCAGTAGCAAAGAGCAAATTAACAGGTCTAAACGGAGCACTCAATCATGGAACTTGTCAGGCTAGAATTTACAGGGACTCGTTTACAGAGAATGAAATACAATGCGTCTCTGTAGTGGACAGAGGTCTACAACTCAACTGAATGGGAAGCTTTTACCTCACCAGAGGGAGCACTTATTCGTCTTGTTGGTTTAATGAATCACTTGGGTTCAGCCACATATCCACAAGAGATCTTGGACACAGTATCTTAGGAGAAGGCCGCAAACTAAACAAAAAATGTATCTCAAACAAACACTGGACCATGAACTTGAAATAAGGCTTTACTACACTGCAGAAATTAAACCAAATCTGGCTTCTAAACAGGTCATGTAACCCCAGGGGATTCCAGGTGGTACTTGAAAAATGTTGCACTGTTAAAAAATCAATCATCAATCAATCAATCAATCAATCAATACAATCAATCAATCAATCAATCAATCAATCAATCAATCAATCATCAATCATTAATTTATATGAAATAGATTAAATAGATTAAAACACTAATTGTGATTAATCATATAACCAGTCACATGATCGTGAGTGAGACTGCTTTTATTCAACAGTCCATTAAACAATGTTAATATTAAGCAACTTACCTTTTAAATACACTATTGCAGTTACTTTGTCTATTTTTGCTGTCAACGAAAGTTTTCACAAATCCACAGAAGAACAATCTGTGTTTTTGAACTAATCAGCTGAGTAAATGATTCAATGATGCACTCATAACGAAAGTCCCTTGTTTAGTTCCTGAATAAATGTGTTCAACAAATCTGTTGAGCTAATGATTCACTCATAGAGGCATTGTTTTGTTTCAGAATGAATCAATGTACTTGAACGAATTGGTTGAAAGAATAAGTTAATCATTCGCTCATAAAGACATGGGACCTGCAGGTGTAACAATGCAACTCGCAGAAAGAGTCCTCACCACTAATTCACAGACTGACACAGAGGAGTTTGTAATGTAATGTAATGTAATGTAATGTAACCACCCATAGAATCTGCGATTTCTGTACAGGCAAGCAACACAATAAAAATCCACTGTGAAACTCAAACCATACAATTTTTAAAAGTGGGCTCTTGGAAGGCAAAGTGACGAATATGTATGCATAGTTAAGCCAAGTCATTCTGTGCAGAAAACACAGTCCAAACACACATTGGTCTCCTAATCAGTCCTAGATCTGATAGCTGAGAAAGTCTGGAGGCATGAGAGGGATGGTTCTTTTGTGTAAATGAGTGATGAGTGGCAATGCAGAGGACAGAGAGCCCAATCATTAAAACCAGCATCTTAATTAAACTTCATTTATGTGGGCTAATTCAATTTGCCCGAACAAGACCAACACATATCACAGTTTCGCGGCGGATAAACACCCCTCTGCTGTGGTTAGATGAGAAAATTAGATAAATGACAAATTAATTACAGAGATTTTCTTTAATCATGAGATTAATAATAATAAAAAAAACAGTCCATTTTGTTTCTGACAGCCTCAAATACATTTCCGTTACAGTGACATTACAGCTGCGGTTGTTCATCATGTTCTAAAGCTTCATGATAGAAAGCTTCAAGATAAAAAGTCCAGAATTTGACTGGGCTATTTTGTGTGAGAGATATCCCACAATGCATTTCACTTAATATGACCTTCCATTAAGAAAAAAGTGTCAATAAAGAACCAGTTTCCTTGATTTCCAAGAATCTAGAAAAAAGTTCCCAAAAAATATTAAGCAACACAACTGTTTTTAACATTGAAAATACAATGAAAGCAGCAGATTAGCATTAGAATGATTTCGGAAGGATTACAGTGAAGACTGGAGTAATGGTGCAGAAAATTCAGCTTTGCATCACAGGAATAAATGATATTTAAACTAAACAAAGAAGCTTTTCACAGTGTCATTTTGGCCCATTCCTTTCAATCAATCCGAAGCCACAGGAGTGATGGAAAGGAGAAAAAAAAAGTCATTATGCAACACAGCTTCAGTACAACTGACAAAGGCATTATGAAGAAGTAACTTGTAACTGCACTGGGGCCGAAGTGTGACAGATATCCCCTAATTAACAATCCAATATACTTTTTGGGAATCCTGTCAATGTCAATCTATAGAACATTTCACAGTAATGAGGAAATGGAACTAAAGCTTCACGTAGCCAGAGCACTTTCATTCATTATGTGCTTGTTTCCCTTATTAAAAATGACAATTTAAAGTGAACATCAACAAATGGGCATGTGTTATATGAGCCGGTGCTAATGTTGTTGTCTCAATGACAGAATAACTGCGGTCCACCGAAGTGGAGTCAGATGCACCATACCTTTTTCCACATACAGTAGTACCTTTTTTTCTTCTCCAATTAAAACGGAATGTAAATCAGGCCACGCATTTGCATAGGATGGTAATATTGCCCTGTTTTTTGACAGGATCGAGAAGGTATGAGGGAAGGCAGAAAAATGGTATTCTAAATCTTGGGAGTTTTAATTAAAATCTTGCTTGAAGACATTTTTTTTGAAGACAGCAGTGATGGCTACCTGACTAGATTAAATCATCAGACCTCGCTCTATACAAATGGAACTTATAATTTGCAGCAGTTAGATTTTAATGATCATCTATTCAATAAAGCTTTAGCGTGAGGGATGCCGAACTTCTGAAGCTGCGATATTGCCTTCAACTGCATCTGAAAACCCTTTGCCAATTTGTGTGTAATAGCTAGTGACGTAAAGTTCTGCACAGGCACAATGTTTTTTTTTAATCTTAAACATTAATCATTAAAATGAGAGCCTTTTGTGAAATTATTGTGCTGCATAATGAGAATTTTGCATATTTACCTGTCGTTAAGCGACAACTTATATCCACAGTTCCATTATTGCAGGCGCAGCCCTCTGAAGCAACCTTTCTTGTTCCTTGCTTAAGGGCATGATGGGATATGGAGGACCTGATGTACACCCAAAATCTTACCACCCAACTCAATTATTTAGACTTATAAAATAACCTTCAAATAAATCACACTTTTCAGGAGAAACAAGCCTCCAGCTGTCATGTTATGTAGTATTAAATTTAAAACGCGGGACGCACAGATAACACAGTCTTTAATGAACTCCGTGAAGGAGCATAACAGTCAGTAAACAGTCAAACTGAGGAGGTACGGTGGGGGCTCTGGAGGAGGACGAGGGGCTGGGGTGAAGGCCAGGAATTAAGAGGGGATTGTGGCAGGAGAAACCAGGGTGGCAATGATGGTGGAAGGAGCCAGGTATGAGCAAGGAGCAGAAGAAGCCATGCAGAGATCCAGAGCGCAGCCAGGATGAAGGTGGAATCGAGGAAAGAGCAATGGTGGAGACTTGGCTGATGACACCAGGGGGATTACTGATGGAGACGAGGCCAGTGGAAGGGGAGCCCTACACGCAGATGGGACCAGGCGACACTGATCGTCCTGGAGGCCGAGGCGAAACCGCAGTGACGAGCACCTGAGGTTGAGCCGGTGGGACTGAGGACCGAGGTGGAGCCGGAGCCAAACGATGCAAAAGGCGAGGAGACGGAGTGCAGCGGACACCTCGTAAGTCCGCGGCTCAGGCAGGGACGGACAAGCTGGAGGGACAAGGGAGCCCAGTGGGTTCCTCTTTACTAGGTGGAGTTGGACACCGGAAGACCCGAGGCAAATCCACACAAGAGAATGGTTTCAAAGGAGTCAAGGAGGCGGGGCCGAGGAACTGGCTGGCTTTGGAATAGGAGACGGGAGAGGGAGGCCTGGTGGGATCTCTGGAGACACAGGAGACTTCAAGCTGGGCGGAACCAGCGGAGACACAGGAGAATGAGGAAAACATCCTCTTCCAATTTATCATAAAAAAGGTTTGCAGAGGCCAGCTGCAGCTCACCTATCAAAGTACCACGAGACCTAATCTATCAAAGTACCACGAGAGCAAGACGAGACCAGGTGTCTGGCTCAGGCGCTGCAGTTTCCCCAAATCGCCTGCACACGCTCAGATGACGACACAGCTGTTTCACGATTGGCCGAATTCACAGAAGACAATGATCATGCGTGTTGCGAGTTTATTCTAAAGAATCCAAAATACAAAACTGGTGTGCACACCCCAAACACCCCGATTGGGCTCAGGTGCAGGACAACTAAATAACATAAACGAAAAAAGAAGCATGAAGTCTGAAAATAACAGAAAATAGCTGCTCCAAATGAATTTATTAATAGCACCACGTTTAAAGGTAGGTGTGTTTGATTAGGGTTGGAGATGAACTCTGCAGGACAGTCGATCGGCAGGAGCAGGATTGGGCACCCCTGGTCTATACTCTTACTGCATCGTCTCATTTGTGCTCATGCTATTTCTAATTTTAACATCTGAGACAAAGGTGATACTCAAATGATATATAACTGAGAACTCCAACTGAAATATATCAATCATTAAGCTACTGCTACACAGCCTTAAAATACATTTCAAATGATATTTCTCATTTGTTTCTCCTACTGTAGCTTCTCAAATGTTTATCTAAAGAAAAAGAGCATTGTAATCTCATGTGTCTCTTCTAGAATTTCAGAAGAGATCTCAATAATGTCTCTATCTCTAACTGTTCTTGGATTTGACAAGACACCAAAATCTGCAATCTAAAGTCAGAAATCTCTATATGAGCTTAACATTATTCACATTCTGGTACTCTTACTGTATCGTTGTAACGCAGAGGTTTCCCGCATCACCTCCTTCACACCCTCGTAGAGAACCATCTCCTGAATATTAACACTACATCTCCCATCATGCAGTTCATCTGGACCTACACACACACCTGATTCCACTCATTGCTCTCACACCTGTATCCCATTTGCTTGTGTATTTAAACAGCTCTCAAACCCTCATTCAGTGCGAAGTATTGTTTAGCCCTGGCTTTCCTACTGAGCATTTATCTTGTGTTTTCTTCTACTGGTTCAGATCTTGGACTGTTCCCCGGCTTTCGATCATTCTCTGGCTCCCTAGACCCTGGACTGTTACCTGGCTTGTGATCATTCTCTGGCTCCCTAGACCCTGGACTGTTACCTGGCTTGTGATCATTCTCTGGCTCCCTAGACCCTGGACTGTTACCTGGCTTGCGATTATTCTCTGGCTTCCTTGACCCTGGACTGTTGACCGTGCTTCGAAGAATCCCAACCTGGCCTGGACTTCAACGCCTGTGCATCTGAGTCTAGCCCTTCTACTATTGTCTGTTTACATTGAAAATAAAGCTGCAAATGGATCCTACCGACTCTGAGCAATCCTTACAATCGTCTTGTTTGTTAGCATTTAAAGGAATTTCATGAAAAACATTGGAGAAAAAGTTGATACTCAAATGAGAACACAAGTGAACTCCAACTCAGTTATTTAAATCTCACTGTAAAAAAAGTTGCTGCCTTAAACATTCAAATTGATTGTAATTAAAAATGTAAGTCATTTCGACTTAAATTACATTAAATTTACTTTTTTAGATGAGCAATGTAAAAACATATGTAGTCATAGCTTATTGATCATATAATTTTTTACAGTGCTTCAAGCTACTGCTATACACCCTTTTAAATAAATCACACAAGATGTCTCATTTGTTTCTTCTAGACAGGAATGAGAATAAATAGAGATCAAATTGAGCATTTCATATGTTTCTTCTGAAACAAGTTTTTTTATCTCCAAATTATTTAAGCAATGATGTCCACATTCATTTTAAACCCTGCACTTTTACTTTATGCAAACTGTAGTCTCATTGTGTTCTCCAAATGAAGTTTAAAGTTGATAAAAGAGCAAACTTTGAGCAATATAATAAGGGTTTTGTCACATAACATTCTGCCAACATTTATATTTTAACAAAATCAACATACTTGGCTGCCTTACGTATAACAGATTATAATTTTATATTTTTCATATAGCTGAAAAACACTAATAACATAGTAAAGGACATTTTTTGCAGTCACATACTGTATCTTGTCTGGCAAAATAATGAAAGCGTTCATGCGGTACAGAAGTAGTGCCAGGATTAGCATAAATGCTATAGTCGAGGTAACAAGCTCTCAAGAGCGGTTCAAAAAGATTCTCTCCATATATGGATGTGTTCCACAGGTTACATCGTTCAGAATCAAAAGTACTTGATTCGACAGCACACTTCAACAATACGGTTCACATTCGCCTCATCGTACAACGGGCAAAAAAGAACAGAATGAGTTAGCCATTCAATTCTGCCGTGACTCACAGGAGACATTTGGCAAAAAGCATGCAATTTTGATACTTCCAAGAAAACACGGAAAAAAGGTGTACTTTATGAAATGTCTTCAAGTGCCCTCCACTTAACAGGCATCTTTGGCTTGCTTTCATTCTTCCCGTGGACACCCATTTACGCTAGCATAAAGGGCTCAGAGCTATTAGAGTTGAGGCAAGTGACGAGCACCATGAGTGGAGCTCAGACCCAACACAGACACTTTACGTTTACATTCCCTTTCTTATGAAAGGCTGGGATGCAGGTGCACGAGAGGGCTGAAAAATGCGCAATTAAACACGCTGCCCACGCCAGACGCTGTCATGTGAATTCCAAACATTTTAGGGAATTTATTTTAGAGGCCTTTTCTCAGCATTGAGACAAAAGAATGTTAATGGGTCATTTCTATTATGCAGTACATTTTCAAATACCCACATATGCACTTACCACATTTTTTTTAAGAAATGAATTGCTCAGCAAAGTTGCATTCAATTGTTTAAAAGTGACAGTAAAGACATTTATAAAATATTACAAATAAATGTTGTTCTTTTGAACTTTCTATCAAGGCATCCTGAAAAAAAAAGTTTGCACAAACATTGATAATAATAAGAAATGTTTCTTGAGCATGTCACAACCCCAGCTTAGGTTTCCTTTTTTGTTTTAGGACTTTTATGTTGAACTCTTTTCTGTTATCATTGTTCCTGTGTTCAGTTCCTGTTTGGCTTGTTACCATGCCTGAATCGCCCCCTAAACCCTCATTCACTATTCCCTACGTTAGCCCTCTAATACGGTTCACTTGAAGGAGTGAATGAAAACGAGTGAGCGTTGAGTGTACATCGCTGTACACTCATTATTTTGGTGCATCCACTATGGTTTCAGACACCACTACAAATGGCTGTCCCCTCAAAAAGCGCGCTATTTGAGGGTAAAGGGGACGATTTCTGATTGAACCCATGTTTGTTCCCATAGCCACCCTTGATTGTCTCCATAGTTAACCTTGTTTTGTTGACTACAAATCACCTTAACCTGTCCCTCATCAGCCCCTTGTTATCTTGTATATAAAGTGTTTGCTACATCTGGATCCTACTCTCGATCCTCTGAAACAGCCAGTGTTGAATGAATGATTTCTGAAGGATCATGTGACACTGAAGACTGGAGTAATGATGCGGAAAATTCCACTTTGCATCAGAGGAATAAATTAATTAAAATTATAGGGCTGTCGATTTAATGGATTAATTTAATTAATTAGTTATGGAAAAAAATGTGTAAATTATTATAAAGCTCCCACCCCGCCCCAGACCTATGTAGGTCATCTTACATTTTATACAGTGGATTGGTGATGAACATGAAGCATATCTTCTTTTATGTTCCACATAAGAAAGTCATACAGGATTAAAAACGACATGAGTGAGAGTAAATGATGACAGAATTTAAATTTTTACAGTTATCAATCCCTTATACCCATTTTAATACCCCATAAATCTCATGGCATAAATTTTGCAATTAAAATTGCAGTGTAAATGCATTCATATCATTACACACTGAGTCTGTAAATCTAAATACCAATTCACATGCAGCTTCTAAAAAAAAAAAAAACATGGCTGTTGTAGCCTATACAGTTTGTGTAATTATATGTTGAATCCAGTAAAATATTTCTTTCTATGTGTCTAATATTTCTTTAATATATGTAAAACCTATATGTAAGAAATATGTATTATTTCTATTAATAAAATATACTAAATAGATTAAAATTGTTTTTAAATAACTTTTTATGAATAATAAAATAGGGATAATCCAATTTTTTCTTATTTTCTTCACGGGACATGAAATGAGAAACAATTGATAATGACGTGTAAGACACTGAGTATTTTAACATGGATCTCCACGTGGCCTCGTTTTCCGAAAGTCACGGCATCCACTCACAGCAAGAGCACACAGGTAATTCAAAGTCATTATCAAAAGTGTTCTCTCCAATAAATTGTCTGACAATGATCATGGTGTCCTCTTATCCTCACTTGAGTGGAAGTTTGCACTAAACACTAATTATCACAGAGATTTTTAACTCAGCGAAGCATTCGCGACGCACGAACACACACGCACAAAAACGCTCACGAATAAACCTAAATGACAGTGCGAGCAAATTACATGGTATTCCGAACAGGAGAACAATGTTAGTATCAAGGACGTCCACCCTCTGCCCACCTTGTGCCCAACCATCAGACACATTCAAACATCAGACGCTGTATTTTTCGCCCGTGGAGTTCTCACATTAGCATTCGGCCCGAAAGTTTGTGACTTTGGTTGACCTCTGAATCTATTTTCACAACTTTAATCCGAGCAGATTTCCCACTTCATCTGAAAAGGAACATACTGTGAATGTTTTGTTGATACTCCTCTATAATCACTCCTACCTTAGCGCATAAGTTAGTTGTAAAAAGTCGCCCGTTTCGTGGCTGGGGTATTGGTGAGGGGATGTGAGTGCTATTAACTTTGAGTTCCAGCCCTGCATATGTAAGTGTGCGCCTACTCAGGGCCCAGTGGGGGTCCATGCAGCTGATCACCTCAGGCTACTTGTACCACTGTTGTGTTATTAGCATCAGAGCACCTGAAAAAGAAAGGATGTGGGTGTACCTGCTCCTACAATCCAAACTCTTTGCACCTACATGCCCTCTGGAGTCTCACCTGCCATTTACAATTAATCAATAGCTGCACCAAGTCTGTAGAGAGAGCAGCGATCTACAAAAGAGAATTTGCAAAGTTCATCAGACTTTACTGATGTGAGCGCTAGTGAAATTCCATGTGGCTTAGCATCCATTAAAGGAATATGCTGGGTTATTTTCAACGGATAACGTGAAAAAATCCAATAATTTCAATTGGGAATTTAATGTGAGGGCAAAAAAAAAATGCTTTGTTCGAAAGTGACTTCTGTGTGAGCTGTGCTTCATATATCTCTAGACAAATAGCAATAGACAATTGACCCCTTTTTTTACATTTCACTGCACAACCTAGATCCTATTCTATATGTCTTGTTCTTATGTGGTAATCGTCATCAGAAATATCACATCCAGGTTGAGTCAACATGAAATGACATTCACAACTTATTTCACTTCTGTAATGTGATGTAGATGTGTCCAGATTTTTATTTTACAATTTTTTTTAAATGTAGGACAAAATGTAACGTTTTATCTTGAATTGACTGGATTGGTTTCTATACCAATAAGTTAAACTTAAGACACCCGACTTTAAGCACCTTTGGTGAATCCCAGTGATTCTTTTGAATCTTGAATCAATGAATCAATGAACTAAAGATTTATTTTGTGACTTTTTCTGCAGGATACATCTTACGCCAGTGGATAACCCAGAGTATGATTTTGTGTACGATGAGTCATTTACTCAAACGATTCATTAATCAAGCTGTTCCCAACAAAATCAAGTAGTATCCCTTATCATTTGTGCCCCTACAAATATATTAAGAGACTCTAGAAAGCATCATAAAGTGTTTTTGACGGAAATGATCTGGTCTATAAGCAGATCCATAAAGGTGGAGCTGGGAAGGTGGAGGGTTTCTGAAAGCACGCTGCAACTGCCACAGCAAATGCTCACTAAGTATTTGAGGGTTGAACAGCGAGCTCATTGACTACTGATACAGCAGGAACCAATCATGCCCTATAGAGAACAATGTGACTGCAAGCAGATTGAGTTAAGGACATATGAGCCTGTGCCATGTAGAATTCCATGACATAACTTTGTATTTGTTTCAGAGCCATTTAGCAACATTTTTTTGGAATAAAATGCACTAATAAATCATGCACTGATAAATCATATACAATAACACTAGGAACATTTATTAAATGATTTACCCCCAAGATTAAAATTCATATCATTTTTCAAATATCTTTGTTTGTGTTCATGACATGATGGTGAGTAAATAAATTTTTTTTGGGTAAACTATCCCTTTAAGAAAGTAAATGGGGTAAAATTTAAAAAAAACCCATACGATCGCTCCCTACACAGGAATCCTAGTCATAAATATTCGCACGCACACACACACACACACACACACACACACACACACACACACACACACACACACACACACACACACACACACACACACACACACACACACACACACACACACACGTTTGTTTTTGTGATTTATGAGGACATTCCATAGGCGTAATGGTTTTTATACTGGACAAACTATATATTCTATCCCCCTACACTGCCCCTATCCCTAAACCTACCCCTTACAGGAGACATGCTGGATTTTAACATTTAAAAAAAACCATTGTTTTTTATGTTTTTTAAGCTGTTTGAAATATGAGGACGCATGCAATGTCCTCATATTTCACGTGTAAGTTGTAATACCAGTGTAATATGCATGTCATTATACACATTTGTGTCCTCATATATCACAAAAACAAGCACACACACACACACACACACACACACACACACACACACACACACACACACACACACACACACACACACACACACACACACACACACACACACACACACACACACACACACACACACACACACACACACACACACACACACACACACACACAGTCTGGTTTGCTATCTTTGTGGGGACTCTCCATAGGCGTAATGGTTTTTATACTGGACAAACTATATATTCTATCCCCCTACACTGCCCCTATCCCTAAACCTACCCATCACAGGAGACATTCTGCAGTTTTATATTTTTTTAAAAACATTGTTTTTATGTTTTTTAAGCTATTTGAAATATGAGGACTCATGCAATGTCCTCATATATCACGTGTACGTTGTAATACCAGTGTAATATGCATGTCATTATAGACATTTGTGTCCTCATATATCACAAAAACAAGAGCACACACACACACACACACACACACACACACACACACACACACACACACCACAACACACCACACACACACACACACACACACACCACACACACACACACACAGAAACACACACACACACACACACACACACACACACACACACAAGAAGCAAATGTAACAGAGTACAAAATCAAACTCCATTAGCTTCCCTGTCTGGTCTGATGCAACATGTAGGACATATAAGACGTATCTCACAACCGAGGACATCAATACATGGAGACGCGCCTGCCTTACAGACATGCTGCAACACGTGAAAGCAAACCCTGTGATATCAGCACTTTTGCAGACTGTGCCAGAGGGTTAATCTTATATTCATAGACCTCTCTTTGCTCTTCATACACACAGGTGAATGCTGACCACACGTGTTGCTGAGTCAGCTGTTTGTCATGGTATATGATTACTCCACAGAGCCACTCTGATAAAAGCTTCACCAAACCTCAATCTCTGGGTGATCATAAAATCGATTCAGACCGCTGCTGCCTGCCTCAATCCCACAGATAAGTCTTACACACATAGGCCGCTTTCAAACTCAATTCCTTACTAGTCAAAATACGCCTTCTTCAGCAGGCAAGCTGAGTCCGGAGATTTCCCTCATTCGCTTTCCTTCAGCAAAACCCATCGCGGCACATTTTGTAAATCCAGTTTCATTTGCCTGACATCTTTCCATGGGATTCAGCCCAAAAGTGCTTGTCTTAAGAACAGTCAGAATAAACGAAAGATCGCTCTCTTCTTGACTTTTTCTGCCTGGAAGATGTTGTAGTCAGCATAATGTACATCTCAGAGCAAAAAACTCTGGATGTGTAATGCTAATTGGAACGTCCGAGTCAATTGGAACAGGATTCAGTGATTGTAAATGTGCCTTGACAAGTAGATTTGTACATTTTCTGACTGAAGTGTAAGTAGTGCTTGCCCATGCAAAAGTCACTCATGCAATGGAGGTTGCAAGACGCTATTATAAGTTGCTGTGTGAATGGTACATTTTAAGACTCACACCTGTAAGTACATGCAGCTGTCAATCCTAAAAACTGACATTGGCTACGTCCGAAATCACATACTCTCTGAAATAGGTAGTTATTTTGAACAAGTAATTACTTCACAACCGCTAAAAAAGGACGTTTTATATAGTATGAATGTGTGTGGTATGAATGTTGTCATTATCATGTGACCTACCAGCGTCAGTTAGGGCACTTTACTGCCATACACAAATCATGTCCCGTGGCCTCATGGGATAGTAAAGTGTCCATCGTATGCACACTTCAGAATCTCCCTGGAAGTAGTAGGTCATCTAGGCACTTTTTGCTTAATTTATAGTACTGTGAATTCGGACATACATATTTTGTCACATCCTGTTTTTTGCCTACTATATAGTAGGGAATTATGTGATTTCGGATGCAGCCGTTGTGAGCCTATGATATTCTGTTCCCTACTTTTGGCTCGATGGTCTGACTCTAACCACTAGGCAATTATTTATACAGCCAGCACAAATGCAATCAGACTATACCAAACAGCCATCTTCCCTTTAAACATCATATTTAAATGTTACACTAAACATTATCTTTGCACTCTGGTTGAGCATCAAATGCCTGCACTTCTAGAAAAGAGATGCTAGTTTGTCCACTTTGATTTTTTTATTCCAGTACAGCCTATTTTCTTTCTGAACTAAATGCATGGAGAGTTTATGAAGTCTAAATCGGGCTATAGCTTAAGTGAAAGCCATGACAGAGATCCCCTAAAGTGAACTGATGCATTCCCACGGCTTGCTACCTCCACTAACAGCCCAGACAGGAAAGCATCACTGCTCTACTAAATATAACACTATGGTGTTGAGTGCTCTGATTCACAATTGCTTGTCTACGAGGCTGCCTGGAGATGTGCTGAAACAAAATCAGCAGTGCATCACCGATCATGTGACTTGAATTGGCTCTTTTGACCCCCTTGCAGACACACACACAAAAAAGCTAGAGCTACTGGTAGATATAGATGCATGTCTCTAAGGCAACATGCAATTAAAACGGACCAGGTGACTTTACTGCACATTATTATAAAGATTTTTTAGATTCTGAAACAGATTTTCTATACAGTTGCTAGGGAGTTGTTAGGTGGTTGCTAGGATGTTCTAAGTGGTTACTAAGGAGTTTCTATGGTGTCCTGGGCAGGGGCGATTCTAGGATTTTATAAATGGGGGGGCACTGGGGGGACCAAGGCCCATTTAGGGGGGGCCCATGGGAAATCAGCTAGAAAATTCAACTAGAAATAAATACTTGTTTAGAAAATATTAAACGCGATTTAAAAAATCTTTGCAATGTCCAGTGCCCTATTAAATGTGGTAGGCCTACTGAACAAGAGCCTGAAAATTATTTTGTATTTTACATGTATTGGACCACACAGTTTTGTTCTTATAAATACAAAAAACATCACCTAGGCTTTAATAGTCTTTAGCCTACCTAAGACTATTAAATAGTCATCTAACCTAGGCTTTAAAGCATTTAAATTATTGTTCTTTCCCACATGATTTTGTAAAACTATGTTGGGTGGACCTCTGTCCCGCTAGGGGGGTTCGGGGGCATGGTCCCCCGCAAGAAAATTTTGTACATTTTAAGGTTAAATGCATCAATCTGGTGCACTTTGAGAGCTCAAAATTAAGAGCTTTAACCGGCTTCAACCCATGAACTGTGACATTGAACAAAGGAAAAGCATTGACTTGTACCTGGACATTAAAAAGGGCTCAAACATCTTTTTAGTTATGATATAGAGTCTCAGTCTACATTACATCGTCACTGGTGTTTTAGGATGCCAAACATTTATTATAATAATGTAATAATGATTTATATAATTATTCCTATTACGTAAATCCATATCGCCTATAAGGCTACTGTATAAATGAAAATGAATATTTCAAAAGTATATTTTACTAACACTATTGTATAGGAAAATGACAATACTTTTGTCCTAATTTCTTCACTTGCAAGAAATAAACCTTTGAGCTTTTATTTTGGAGAAAACACCAAATCACCATGCTGATCGCTTGAGCAAAGTGCGCACTTTTCTTTAAATCACGCAGCACAAACAGAATGCCTTTATAGGCTACTTAATTACAGTCTTGTGCTGTTTTATAAAGGCACAAAGCCATATCACGGTTTTGATTTTAGTTCGTTGGCAAAATGTAACGCTAGAGACCTTTATGGTATAGGCTATACATTTTACATCTGTGTTGGGAAAAGGGAGAAGAGAGAGTTCGGCAAAAGGCGGATTCGAACTCGGGTCGAACGCATCAAAAGCTGCTTTCAAGCACCTCACGCCCTCGCCCTATGCCACTGTAGATATTTAGTGCCTTTAGTCTTTAAAACAATAGATAAAGTAAACTATTAAAAATGCATAAAAAATATATTTTTTAGGTCGTGTGCGCTGCCGCAGAATAACACTGACAAGTCATCTCTATTCAGGCCATGTCCAGACGGACACGGGTATTTTTATAACCAGAGTTTTTCCTCCAGCGTTTTTTAAAGAAATCCCGTCCACATGAAAACGCAAAAACACGCTATCAAGCGCGGTCAAGAGCATGCCACGCCAGCAGGCGGCGAAATAACCCTAACCGTAAAGCCACGTTGGCCAATCAGAAGCCTAACAAAAAGTTATTACCGGTTCCGGTAGGCGCAAATCTGACGTCGAACACAGCGGATAACGGCGCACACTCTGACGTCGCAAGGCAAAAACCCCAGTTTCACTGTCTACACGACAACACGTAACCGCCGTTTCTGAAAATACTCACCCTCAGCCGGGGTTTTCAAAAATGTTCGGTTTCAGTGCGTTTTCGTGTGGACGAACGGCCGAACCGCGTTAAAAAAGTCCCGGTTTTAAAAATACCCGTGTCCGTGTGGACGCGGCCTCAGTCTGCCGTAGTTACATTAGCTGATCTAACGTTACTGGCTTGATCATTCACATTGAAAGTAATCAGACTAACATACTGTGCGATATTTCAAAATATATACTGTAATTGAGTGTGTATGTACCATAAACAATGACGTGTCGAGGTATCTCTCTCTCTCTCCAACTGTTTGAAGAACGCGGACCTGTGATTCCGCTTTGCGAATCGCAAATCAAGCCGTGATTGACAGCACTCTGATCCAATGGCGTTGGGCATTGTCAGGTTAACAGTAAATCTAGCCCAATGATGTTGGGGGGGCACCAGGGGGGGCCAATCATATTCCAGGGGGGGCCAGTGCCACCCCGTGCCCCCCTTCTAGACACCCCCTGGTCCTGGGTGGTTTCTGGGTAGCTACTTACTAAAAAGATGATAGGATGTTCTATGTGGTAGCTATAGCTAATGATTTGCTAAATGGTTTCTAGAGTTTTCTGGATGGTTGTTGAAGTAAAAAGAGCCACAAATCATGTTTTTATATGGTTTTTAGAGAGTTCTGGGTAGTTTCTAGAGAGCTGCTATGTTTTATGGGTTTTTACTAGCTCAAGTAAAAGAAGCATTTGAAACAACATTTCTATATGGTTGCTTTAGTATTCTGGGTGCTTGCTAGGAAGCTGCTATGTAGTTGCTAGGGTGTTTTAAGTTGTTGTTAATGAGTTGCTAGGATACTCTGAGTGGTCTCTATGGAGTTGCAAGACAGTTACTATAGTGTTCTGTGTTGTTGCTCACTAGTCCAAAAGGCTCAAACTAAATTGTTATGTGGTTGCTATGAGATTTTCTGGGTGATTTCTAGGGAGTTGCTAGATGGTTACTAGCATTCTGGGTTGTTGCTTACTAGTCCAAGTCAAGAGCCTAAAATTTAATTTCTATGTGGTTGCAATGCTGTTCTTGGTGGTTGCTAGGAAGTTGCTAGATAGTCGCTGGGTGTTCTGGGTAGTTGCTAGGGAGTTGCTATGTGGTAGCTAGGCTGTTCTGAGTGGATGTAAAGGAGTTGTTAGGGTGTTCTGGGTGATTTCTAGTGAGTTGCTAGATGGTTACTATAGCATTCTGGGTTGTTGCTTACTAGTCAAAGTCAAAAGCCTCAAACAACATTTCTATGTGGTTGTTAGGATGTCCTGGGTGGTTGCTAGGGAGTTGCTACATGGTTACTATAGCATTCTGGGTTGTTGCTTACTAGTCCAAGTCAAGAGCCTAAAATTTAATTTCTATGTGGTTGCAATGCTGTTCTTGGTGGTTGCTAGGAAGTTGCTAGATAGTCGCTGGGTGTTCTGGGTAGTTGCTAGGGAGTTGCTATGTGGTAGCTAGGCTTTTCTGAGTGGATGTTAAGGAGTTGTTAGGGTGTTCTGGGTGATTTCTAGTGAGTTGCTACATGGTTACTATAGCATTCTGGGTTGTTGCTTACTAGTCAAAGTCAAAAGCCTCAAACAACATTTCTATGTGGTTGTTAGGATGTCCTGGGTGGTTGCTAGGGAGTTGCTACATGGTTACTATAGCATTCTGGGTTGTTGCTTACTAGTCAAAGTCAAGAGCCTAAAATACAATTTCTATGTGGTTGCAATGCTGTTCTTGGTGGTTGCTAGGAAGTTGCTAGATAGTCGCTGGGTGTTCTGGGTAGTTGCTAGGGAGTTGCTATGTGGTAGCTAGGCTTTTCTGAGTGGATGTTAAGGAGTTGTTAGGGTGTTCTGGGTGATTTCTAGTGAGTTGCTAGATGGTTACTATAGCATTCTGGGTTGTTGCTTACTAGTCAAAGTCAAAAGCCTCAAACAACATTTCTATGTGGTTGTTAGGATGTCCTGGGTGGTTGCTAGGGAGTTGCTACATGGTTACTATAGCATTCTGGGTTGTTGCTTACTAGTCCAAGTCAAGAGCCTAAAATTTAATTTCTATGTGGTTGCAATGCTGTTCTTGGTGGTTGCTAGGAAGTTGCTAGATAGTCGCTGGGTGTTCTGGGTAGTTGCTAGGGAGTTGCTATGTGGTAGCTAGGCTGTTCTGAGTGGATGTTAAGGAGTTGTTAGGGTGTTCTGGGTGATTTCTAGTGAGTTGCTAGATGGTTACTATAGCATTCTGGGTTGTTGCTTACTAGTCAAAGTCAAAAGCCTCAAACAACATTTCTATGTGGTTGTTAGGATGTCCTGGGTGGTTGGTAGGGAGTTGCTACATGGTTACTATAGCATTCTGGGTTGTTGCTTACTAGTCAAAGTCAAGAGCCTAAAATACAATTTCTATGTGGTTGCTAGGGTGTTCTGTTCGATTGCTAGGAAGTTGCTAGATAGTTGCTAGGGTGTTCTGGGTTGTTGTGTAGTCTCTGGATATTAAACATTATGTGAGGTATTATTCATGTAAAAAAAAAGTGCAGTGTGAGTACATGCTGATGGATAAAATAAAGTTCCATCCTACATTATTTCTCACCAAATATTTTGTTCCACACACAAAATATAAGAGAAGTTAAATGCATTTCTAGTGCCACATAATGTTGTTTTGCAGAATTTGAATACTTGATGTAATGGTGTATTTGCGTCCTTATGAGCATGTGTCTTCAGGCATCTTCGGTGCTTCTATTCAGATTTTCTAGGCCTCAGCGCTGCACGGCCCCTGACAGCTGGGACCTCTCAGCGTCTGTTTTTGTTATTTGACAAAAAGAGCATCTTTTTGTCATGGCTTAATAGCTCTCCCTCTTCGTACTTCTTTAAGGAATAGATGATCGTAATCAGCATTTCTGCCAGCGTGCTGTTGACAGAGGCATCCATTTGCAGTGAAGCGTAGTCTGAGCATCTCTTTACAGATCATTCAGAAAGAGAGAGCGAGAGAGCAAGAGAGAGAGAGAGCTATGTGCCGCATCCACAGCTATGTAATTATTCTCATTATGTCAAATCACCGTGCCAGAACAATAACTGTGCTTTCATAAAAGGACCCCAAATGTCCATCTGCTCTATGTAGCTGTACACAAGAGTTTCATACAGGAGAGAAGGAGAATTAAGTGACAAGAGGAGACAAGAGCAACAACAAGATACAACTGCCGCCATGGTGAACCTGGGTCAGTCAATTGCTTAAATTAAGATAAACTAAAAAAAAATTGCCAGTCTTACTACTTTAATTGAATATTTCAGGCTCAGTTAAGACTTTTATTTCAAAAGGAAAACATCTAGGTTTATATTACTGGCAGTTAAGATGGAAGTGAATGGGGTCAATCCGTAAACATTAAAATATTATTAAAATGATTTTAGCATGAAAATTGCATTTTCTGTGTAAAGTTATATGCAATGACATGAATGTCACTGTTCTATTATTTAATTTCTTAATGTTCCTGGTCTTAAAAACGTGTTAGGGTAATCTTTCAGCAAAATGTAGAACTTGTTCCGCCTCTGAAATGAGATTGCCAAGCCGTTTCCACTTCCAAATTTTGTTCTAGTTCTATTCGAAAATTATCATATAACAGAAGCAAAATGGGTTGTGAATGCTTTTTTGGAGTACGAGTGCTAAACGTTAGGTCACCTACCTAAAGTTTTTTTTTTTTGCTAAATGGCAGCCATAAATGTAGAGCTGATTCCATAAATACTAAGCTTCTGTTTAAATAATTCAGCTAGCCTTTGAGTAAATCAATCAGAGCTTAGAAGGACTGTAAGATTGTAAAGACGGAACAATTTTGACCTCCATTGTGAGCAAATGGGCATTTGTAAGACTCTGCTGTTTATTTAACGCGTCTGTCTAAACATAATCTCTTGTTCCTGATGTCCCCATTGATCTTCTTAACCACTAGAAACCTCAAAGAGATCCAATCCGATGTCAGCGTGATGGACTGTTCTGCCTCCCAGGCAGAAGAGAACTCTAATAGTAACAGTGTAATTTCTAATACAGGTTAAAAGACAGTAATGCAAAACCTTCTCATACCAGTGCATTTCTTCGGGCTGCCTGGACGCTTCCCATGCATCCCTAACTTGCATCCAAAATTCTCCTCCCAGAACTCTGCAAACCAAACGTTCCGTCGGTTGTTGGACAAGGAGCGGCTTTTGAAGTATCTGTCAAAGGCTGAAAATAAGTATGAAAGCATTGGAATTGGACTGGAATTGCAAGAGAAATAAGAAATCAGAATTTGTCCACTAGACAATTACCATTTTACCTTCTATGGATGCTCTTTTTGGGAGGATGGTAATAGCACCTTCTGCCACACTTTCCTGCTGGACGACAGGAGATATCTTTGAGCCCCAGCTGTCTGATCCCACCCACAGGAAGTGACCTGTTTGGTTATTGCGCATTGCAGCATCCAATACACGTCTGAAAGATGAGCAAACAAAATACACATTCACATGTGAGGCAGTGGAGTATCCTAAAACCTCGAAACCTTGACAATTTCCTTCAAACAGACCTGATTGGTTCTGATTTTCTGAGATCAACAGTGTTCTGTTAGAATAAACCACTTAGAATAAAGTCATCAGCGTAATTGGCAAGATTCCAAAGGACATCATGTAATAGGCTTAGGAGGGCAGTGGCTCTCTGGAATATGGGGACGTGATTTGATCCTGTGCTACAGGTACATGAAATTTCATGGCAAAAATGACTGAAAAGTGGATTATGTTAAAAAGAGTTCCACAGGCCTTAGACGGCACATTATAGGAAATAGCTGACTTCACCTGTTCTTGAGGTATTCACCTAAGAGCAATACTTACGGCTCGACTGCATCATCTTCAATTTAACTCTATGAAAGTCATAGTTAAGTATCTGTGGTTCGTCCAAAATTGGTAGCTTTTCAACTGATTTGACTTAAATACCCTGTGAACTCAACATTTTACTTCTTATGGCTTTCAGTGCATTTCCAATGCATTTATTAAACTTCTAAAACACCTAAATGCAAGTCTACCTCTGAAAGTTACCAGACTTCTAGGAGTTACCACAACTTCAAAATATTCTCGGTTAAAGGACCAAATACACTAGACTTCAAAAGATTTGGTAAGTTGGTAAGGTTGGCAAGTTTTTAAAAATATATATTTTTTGAAGAAGTCTTTTCAAAATTGCAGTAAAAACAGTCATATTGTGAAATATTATTAAAATTTTAAACAACTTACTGACCCCAAACTTTTGAATTATATATATTGAGGACTCATCCTGTCCTACAAATTCAAATTGTAGCCCAGCCAAATACATGGTTATAACTGTGAGGTAAGACTCAAGAAAGACTCAAGAAAGCCATTACTCCTATTTCTCAGTAAAAAATAATCCATACAAAAAAAATCAGAACAAAACCAATTTCAGTGTAAAATGCTTGTAAAATACTTAAGGCCATTGCACACTGAGTCCGAATTTTTCGTATGCGTTTTTTCGTGTTCATCAGCCTAAAAATTCGTCACGCACAGAAACCTTGCACACTGATTCCGATGCGTATTTATTAAACCTTTGCGGAAAAAAACGCAAAAAATACTAAATGGATTAGTCAAGCAGCTAGGATGATGTTGTTGCCCTCTCTCTTCTTGAGAAAAGAGGTTCCATCCAATCTTGTGTCGAGAGGAAGGAGAGTTTCAGCTCATCAAGGAGTTGCGCAATTATCCCGAGCGATTCAAAATTTACCTCAGAATGGAAATGGAACAGTTTGATGCTTTAGCGATACTGGAGCCACATATTAAAAAGAAGACCACCAAAAAAGACACACACACACGGCTGGCAGAAACGCTGGGCCGACAGAACAGCTGTATACAGGTTTGTTTATCATACAGTACTTGTGCTGCGAGACGAAGTGTATCAACTTGTCAGATGCCATTCTGGATTGTGTCGTTCGCTTGTACGGTGGGTCTGAATAGTCAAAAAAAAACCTCTCAAAATGCTGGCTGTGGAATGCGAAAAACGCAGAAAATCGAACCTGATCCGATTTTTTTTATGACGGACGAAAGTTTCGGAGGCAGTGTGCAAGCATGATTGACATAACGTGAGGTCGATTTTTTTTTTAACGTGCGAAAATTTCGGATGCGAATTTCGGACTCAGTGTGCAATGGCCTTTAGGCCTATTCTTTTTTCAGCATATTACAAGGACATATTACCATTATTATTTAATATCTATACATCAATGAATATGAAAGAAAATTGCTCTAGATAAAGACACCTGATGTCATCTTCATTCGCAAACATGACGATGGCACGAGCATTGGGTGTCTCCAGTAGCCGCAGGATGATCTTGTCGAACTCTCCCGGTCTGGGCTCTCTGGGGATTTTCAGAGACTGAGCAATACACACACCGCCTGAGAGAAAGAAGATGAGGAAGTGAGAGAGAGAGAGAGAGAGAGAGAGAGAGAGGGAGAGAGAGAAGAGAGAGAGGAGAGGAGAGAGAGAGAGAGAGAAGAGAGAGAGAGGAGAGAGAGAGAGAGAGAGAGAGAGAGAGAGAGAGAGAGAATGGAAAGAGATAAGGATAAGAGGAAAGATTGGGATGAAATGAAAGGAATGGATAGAGGAAAGATTGGAATGAAATTAAAGGAAGGGATAAGAGAAAGATTGGAAAGAAATTAGGAATTGAAGGAGGGAAGGAAGGGAAAGGAAAGGAAAGGAAAGGAAAGGAAAGGAAAGGAAGGAAAGGAAAGGAAGGAATTAGAAAAAAATTGTATAAGAGGAAATGGAATGGAAGAAAGTAATGGATGGGATGAAAAGAAAGGAATGGTTAAAAAGAAAATTAAATGGAAGGAAGGGGGATAACCAGAAAGGAAAATGAAAGGATAATTGAATAAGAAGTAAAGGAAAGGAATGGATGGAATGAAAGGAAAGAAAGTAAAAGAATGGATGGGAAAGAAATGAAAAGATAGATAGATTAGAAAAAAATTGAAATGGAAGGAAGGGATAAAGAAAGAAAATTTAAAGAAATAATTAATGGATAAGAGCAAGGAAACGAAGGATGGAAGGGATAAAGGAAAAGAAATGAAAGGGAGTGAAAGGAATAAAAGGAATAGCAAAGTAAAGATAATTGGATAAGTATTAGAAAAAGAAATTGGATAAGAGGATAGTGAATTGAATGAAGAAAGATAGAAAAACAGAGAAAAAAGAACGGAAAGGAAAGGGATAAGAGGAAAAGAATGAAAGATGAATGAAATAAAACATGATAATGGAGACAAAAGGAAAGATAAATAGGGAAAAGGAGATGACAGAAAAGAGATAAAGGGATATTGCAAATGAAATTGAGTGTGAAAGCAGAAGAGAGCGCAAAGAGAAGGAAAAAGAAGAAAGACAGGAATCAGAAGGTCAGAAAGCAACGGAAGGAAGGAAGAAAAACGGAGAGGAACGAAATTATGCAATTAATAAATGACATGGGACAAGAAGATAATAGATAAAGAGGGACAGAAAAGACGAAAAGGATTATGAATTTTGAATTGAGGAAAGCGTGATGAGATTCAAATGGAATATTGATAGTGTCACTGCCCAAGGTCAGAAAGCACGGAAGGAAGGATGAAAACACCGGAGCGGCAACGGAAACTTATTCCATTATAAGATGGACAGGGACGCACATAGATTAGATACAGAGGGACCAGAGAACAACAAACAGATTCAGTGTTTCTCTCAGAGGATTGAGGAAAGCGTGTTTAGATTCAAATGATATCTGATAGTGTCACCTTGCCCAAGGTGCCTGCGGGAACACAAGGTGATGTCAAACACGTCCCGGCTTATTTACTCGGTCTAATGCAATTCACACAGTGCACTTCAAAACCTGCGGCCACGGTGTCATATCCACCGAAATGTACACAATAGCAATTCGGTTTCTGTATTCAGAGATGCGGCAAGAAAAATTGTGACAAGCCAAGTCGTCAAGATCTGATCATGTCCCTAATACATCTCAGACACTCTAACAGTCACACTAATGGAGGATCCGTGCTCGCTGTCTCTTCCTCCAAAACAAACCATCTGCTCTCCAGGTCAATTTAAATCCTCACAGGCAATATCATGTTGTCAGAGAATTTGCAGCAAGGAGCATTTGATATGGAAACGGGCCACTGCTTGGCGTAAAGTGTGGCTATAATAACCCTCCATCTTGCCTCCAAGCCCTCAATTACAGCATTAGCACTTCACGGCCCGAGTTAAACACTCCAGTACCCATCCAAATACATGCTCTCACCACTACAGTCCATTTAATAAACAGCTATGGTGGCCTCATCCCGAGAGCAGCTGTGGAAGCCACCACGATGCCCAATTCACCCGAAGACACCCAGTGATTAAGCCGAACGGGTGTCCTTTCGAGGATAAGCGCCATCATCATGTTTTTCCTTAATGGTGGCTGTTCTCCTTTGTCAATTCCATCAACATCATGTAATTGAGATGTTGTGTAGCGATAATGTCTGCTGGTGGGGTGTCTCCATGGGGCGCACTTCAAGATGTCAGGTCTGACTTGAGAGTGAGGCTTCTTACGGAGAAAAAAAAGATGCAACCTCACAATATCACTTTTAATATGCACCCTTTAAAAGGTAAATAAGGAGCAAATGTGTAGTTTTTGAAATGATACCGCCCAGTGACAGCTTTTGTAGCCATTTTTTCTCCGAGTGTAGGCACTCTGGACAGACGTTCCAATTTACCTATGTTTTTGGATTGTAGGAGAAACCGGAGCACCCAGAAGAAACCAACGTCAATATGTGGGAGAACATACAAACTTCACACAGAAAGGCGCCCTGGCTCAGTCTAGACTCGAACCAGGGACATTCTGGCTTTGAGGAGACAATGCTAACTACTGAGCCACCGGCAAAATTGCTGCAAACTGTAAATTTGCGACACTGTTCCCAAAACACTGGAAAAGGGGTTTACAAGAACACTACCGGGCACTAGGCCCCGATATATAGAAAGCCTATCTATACTGCATGGAAAAAACAGGCAGGATTTTATAGAGATAACATAGAGATAATAATTTTCCTAAAATATGGGCGTGACCAAGTGTACTCAAAAGTCTATTATTCCTTATAAGAAAATCTCAGAAATTCAAAAAAGTGACATATGAATCTAAAGAAGCATGCAAACATTTCGGTGATCAGGTGCTATAACAATCAAAAAGACTATAAATGCTATATTTCTATAATAAATGACCTGAAATGGCTGAAAATGGTCTTTTCATTGCTGATTTAGGTTGATTTACAGGTTTGCTATGCAATGTATTTTTACACATGCACTTAAAAGTCTTAAAGTGATTCAATTCTCTATCATTATAATTACTATTAATAATTATCATTTACAATTTTTTATAGATATTTTTTATATTATTTTCTTCAAATTCTAAGATTCTAAGACACAATATCACCTCCTTAAGAAGACTTCTCAAAACACTCTCACTAACTGCCATTGGTCAGCAAACAGAGAGCTCCACTCCAATCTCACACTATCGGTTGAGTTAATGTTGCTATGCTGGCCTGGTCAGGCTACTCAAACAAACACAGCGATGGTTTGAAAACGCCACTGAGACACAGTGTTTACACTTTTCAATAAAAATCGACCAACGAATGGCTTTCTCTCAGTATAGTGTTTTTTAAAAATCTTCAAAACGCCTTTAAAAGTACATATAAAAATAGTTTTTTATTACTCCATCCAATGTTTGTGTGTGCTATATATTTTTGTGCTTGCGTAAGTATTGCATCATCAGCTTAGCAACATGCTAACACCAAACTTTACTAGATTCAGCTGTGAAATCATATTTTGCTGGTTAAAACTTTCTACACGAATCACTTATGAGAAACCCAAAAGCTTTAGAATGCTGACTTAAAGCCTGTTCACACCAAGAACGATAACTATAAAGTTTTAATAATCATAATTCTATGAGAATAGCGAAATCCACACCACAGCTATAACGATAATGACACAGAAGAAGAATGATATTGTTGGAATCACTTTTTTTTCCAGCTGATAAAGAAGACATTGACAGCGAATCAGATTCCACCGGTAAAGAGCTCAAGCATTTAAAGTGGCAAACAATTTAACTGCACTTATAATAAACAGAATATTATCATCTGTTGGTGTGGACGCTAATATAGTTATCATTATACTTATCATTACAGTTATCATTCTTGATGTGAGGTTAAAAGGTAGCTCACATTTTAGGCAATAAGTTTTGTAACAGCACTTAGTTTTGTGAAGGTGATGAGTCAACTAGTTAATCTGAGGTTCATGAACAAACAAACACGCATTATCGTCACCATGTAATTCACCTCTGAATCTGCTACACTCCAGGCGCCCTGCCTCTCATAAAATATTCAGACAGGCCGTGACACAGAATCACAGAACTCTGTATAGGTCAGCGGCCACGTCTGGTAAGGAAGCTCATTTAAAGCTCCCTGTGTCAAATCTGCCCGAGGCATTAGGAGTTTGCGGTTGCATTAGTCACACCGTTGTGTGCGACAGAGGTAGTACAACAATCACAATCTTAAACAATTTATCAGCGCCTGTGGCGTCTTGTCTATTGTCAGCTGGAATGTCACTTGTTCGATAAAATAATCAGACAACAACACGATCCATATCTCATATTACTCAACAGTGGAGAAGCTTATGAAATCGAGTTTAAGATGTCGGTGTTTCTTTAAGCCTGTTTTCGAATTCAAAATAAATGACAGATTTTATGTTTCATGGTTCATAGTAATTAAAAGGAAAATGGTTGTGCTTCATTTAATGGCAGGAGCTGAGAAGCATTCTGGATGATTAATATTACAATTTTTGATCATTTTCCAATCAAGCTTAAAAGGCAACATAAATTAGCAGATTGTGCCAGCTGTGAGCTCAGTGCTGACATTTAATTCAGCAGCTGTAGTTTGCATACTACAAAAACAATTTCAATTCAGTAGAAAGTCAGACAGACATACAATGAATGAACCACAATCTCTGCACTGTAATTTAAACTGCTATCTTAAATTTTTAAGTACAATCAACTTGGATATTTAAGTCATTTCAACTTAAATGACAAATCAAACTGACTCAAAACATAGTTGAATCTTGTTTAACTTTTTAAAAAGATAAAAAAGGCTTAACTTATTTTGATGAGTTAAAGCGATGTAAAAAAACAACATATGTTGTCATAACTTATTGATCATATAATCTTTTACAGTGTGATGACCAGTACAAGTGTACTAACCTTCTGTCTTATCACAAAATTGTCTTATACAAAAACTCCAAAGGTCAAGTTTACGTGTACCACAAGTAAAAGCCGAGGTTACGTTAGTAACCGAGTACGTTCCCTTTCGAGAACGGTTAACTCGTATTGCGTATACGCTATGGGAACCCATTATAAAACGCCATGCTATTAGCTGATGACTTCGCTCTGACTACCGGCTGGAGCGGAGAAGCCCGAGACTTATAGTAGAACTAAAGTCAGAATCCAACGGGGACCGGATAAGACGGGGCCCTCGAAGGGATATGTAGAGGCTTGGGCCTAACAGGGGCCAATACCTCCTATATAGAAAGGACTCATGCCTACAGGGCCGGGCACTTCCAAATTGTAAAGTCTTACAAATGTGGACGGCGAAGACCAGTCGGCCGCCACACAAATGTCTTCAATTGGTACACCACTGGACCATGCCCATGAAGAGGCCATGCCCCTTGTGGAATGAGCCATGACGCCTATGGGGCATTGAAGGCCCATTGAAGCGTAGGCTAAAGAGATAGCATCTATATCCATTGTGATAATCGTTCTCGAAAGATTCATACAGTAACTTTTGGGAGAACAGCGATATAACAGTTATAAAGACTATAAACTTAATATTTTCTATTTATAGAATATTCCATATTCTGTCAGTTTATTACAATTAAATGCCAAATATGAAACAATAATAATAATTAAAAAAAACTCTAATATCGGCCGATAACCGATATGGTGTCCATATATTGCATCTCATACAGAAAAAGTATTTTTGGTGTTTTGCATAATTAAACCTCTAAATGCAAAGTTTAATTCAGCCCAGATTTTTAGACTGAAAAATCTGCTAAAGAACTTTTTTTTAATGAGCAAATGTTTCCCTTCATGTCACACATAAAGCAGTTAAAAGACATCAGGCAGTATTTAAAATATTAATGCAATCAGTGCCAAGTTCATTTTGAAAATAAATCCCACATTGAAGCCAAATTTTCTTTTCCACTGTTTACTGTTCATTTTATACAGCCTTTCAATATTTTGGCAGAAGTAAGCCTCGGTTTGCTATCACACGGCAGAACAATCTCACCTTTTCCCTCAGACACGAGCACAGCCAGTGTCGCACAAAAAGTGTGCTGAGCGTGGGAGCGAGGGCTTTTGTGCTTCACACGCAAACCGTGGCAGCCATTAGCGGTGCGACGTGCATAAGCCGACACAAATGCATACCACACTGTGCATGCGATGAAAGGTTTGAAACCGGAACAAAAGCATCTGTGGGAAGAGATACACTCACATCTGTACAAAACACTGTATGTGTATGTTATACTAAACGACTTCAGTCAGAGTCGAGATAATTAGCACAAGAAAGTTCTATGCTAATACGTATAAAAGTCAGGTTTTCCGCTTTGTCATTGTGCTCAGTTCCTAAATCCAGGGAGCCGCCTCTGTAAATACCATAAACGCAAAAGGTTGGCAATAAGGTTTAATTCGTAAATGTTAGTTAATGCGAAGTTGACAAACAATATTTTTTGCAGCATTTATTAATGTAGATTAATGGTAATGCATGTGCAAATGACAAATAAAAATATCAAAGATTAAGGAAAAATCTATTTTAAAATGTGTCTAGATCTTATAAATGTACAGAGCCCCAAAAGAGACAGGGTGATGGAAAAAAAATATGAGATGGGAGGAAAAAAAATGTGTCAATGCTTTTGCGTTCTCTCGCAAATTCCCCAGAGAAACTGTGGATGTTTCTTGGGACGTAAAAGCATTTAAATATATTTTTTCCTCCCATTTCACTTTTTCACGTCCCTTTAGGGGCTCCGTACTAATCTACTTCTTTGTATTCATGATGGTTTCAGTTGTATTTAGTTTGCATGCATGTTGTATTCAAGTTTAAATGTAATGCCTGTTAATCAAAATGTAATTAAATTGATGTAAATGCATATTTATATTTTATGTTATATTATATTGTATTTATGCAAACAGTGCAATGTAGTGTTGTCGAAAATATTGATTTTTCGGTACATATACATTCTGAAATATCTGAAACGCTTCCAATACTCATTTTACACGATATCAGCTGCGCTTTCTCACTCTCTCATCTCTCCGACAGCGAGTTGACACACAAACCCTCCTCCCCTCGTTTACTAATTTCAATTGCTTCGGATGAATATTGTTGCTGTTACAGGGCCCGAATTTCAACATGGGATTGCGCATAGTGCGCAAAAGTAGCCTACCCAAAGTGCGCGAACATACTGTAAAGCACCTCTCAATACTAAATTGAGTTGTTTTTTGCTGCTTATTGCACTTAAACAGTCAAATGCACACACAATTATGTCAAAATGTCGGTCTTGGTGAGTATTCATGTAAACACAGTGAATGTAAACAGTTGAGAAAGAAAACACATGTGTAACAGTATATTGGATCAGTGCGTCAGATATTAAAGTGACAGCAGCCTGATATACCTGCTGCCAATTTATGAGCTAATACTAAAAAAGTATCTATATGGCCGTTTTCCCTATGGTATCGGTGTCAAAATTGTGGCCAGTTAAAATGCTGAGTGGCTCGTAACTTTGGAAAACCACTGGCCACAGTGGCTGATGAGCAAAAAAGTTCATGTCAAGCTCTGACCGGAACTATCCGTTGCACAGTATAATAAAGTTTTGCCTTTTCGGCGTATGAATCAAAAGTGCATCCAATAATTTATAAGTTACATTTATGAGGCCTCCTTAGAAAGCAAGGCTAGGTTTGAATTCCTTCTTGTTACATAAAAGGTCAATATGAATTATGGAAATGAGCGATGAAAGGTTAAAGTTTCCTCTTTAATAGGAATCAGAGCCTGGCAATGAATCTACAGCTCATTTCTAGCTACCAAAATCACTGGATCAGTAATTACAGTAAAACTCCATTTAAAACTTTTGCAGGTAGTAAGTTACAAAGTTTATCAGTATATAACTTGCAGTGTTTCCTGGGGGAGGATGCCTCTTTCCTTTGAAGACAAGAGCATGGGGTTTGTACCGTAGACAAAGACATATCTCTGCCAGCTCACGTCTAAGATCAACCTTTCCGCAGTTAATTGCTGTAGAAAGACACGTTTGGACCGGAGGAGAGGGGCTTCCGTGCTATAAATGAATCTCTGCACCATCATACTGCATTAAGCAGAGCATGCTGACAGTATTCATTTGTACCAGGCCTCAAAATGCCACAGCGATCAGTTCAAAGACACGTGAAGGAACGGTTCAAGGATCTATGCCAGTTTCATCTCAGCAACAATGAGATTTTACTTGAATCTTAAATGTTATAGTAAAATGTTGCTGGCTAAAAAAAAAAAAGTATATCACATTAGTATTCAAATATAAACAGTTAAAATTCCAGCAACAAATGAATGGGAATGTAAATGAGCTCTCTACTTTATAAAGAGTAAAATGCTGTTTATCCAATGTGCTTTTAATTTCAGTGACAATTAATAAAAAATGTAAAAGTAACTTTGAAGTGAAATGGTAACAAGTTTTTTTATTAATATTCATGTAGCCATTTTTAATTCACTAAGTAAAAGTAGTATTTCTGTACTTTAATTTACAGTCAAAAATACTTGAAATTAACTAGTAAATAGTAAAGTTTTGGACACTTTATTTTTTTACTATACATTGTTCAAAAATAGTATTTATCTCATTTGAGAAACAACTGATTGAGATTTCTAACAAAGTAGTCTTTAAATAGTGCAGTAATATTCATATAGCACGCTTTCATTTACTAAGTAAAAGTAGTATTTTCTGTACTTTTAATTTCAATTAAAAAAACTTGAAATTAACTATTACATAATAAAGTTTTGGACATTTTATGTTTTTACTGTGTATGTTGTTCAAAAATAGTATTTCTGTCATTTGAGCAACAACTGATTGAGATTTCTAATAAAATAGTCTTGAAATAGTACAGTAATATTTATATAGTTATGCCAAACTGCTATTCAAATGCTTGAAATTTTAAATGAACTATAACCATTAACATATTAAATAGTAAAATGGTCATATAGAAAGTATCAGTAAGTTTATCAGTATTTATACAGCAGACTTTCTTTTACAACAAAGTAAGTTTACTATTTCTATACTTTTCACTTCAGTGAAAATTACTTAAAGTTAACTGTCACTATGTATGCTAGTAAACTAGTATGTAGAAATATGCTGCTCAATATTAAAATTAATGACACATCAATTGTTGTTCAAGAGTAATATTTCTGTCATTTTAGCAACAACTGATTGAGATTTCAAACCTTACTAAATTATAAAAAGTTAATCAATCAATTTGTATATAGCACTTATTTGAACTGCATTCAAAGTGAATATTCTGTATTATATCTCAATGACACCTGATCAAAATAAAAAGAAAACTGTCTTGCATTCTGCATAAAATGTGGATTAGTATGTTTTATAGCCCATTACAGTAATGCATACACCACTCAACACAGAGAATAATACATTAATGGTTGTCATTCTGCTATTACTGTACATGTATCCTCTGACAAACAAGTACTGCAATATCATAAACCTTCCAGATGCAAAACACTGAGATTGAGGTTCAGAATTGCCTTAAGGATCAGAGAACCACGTTTGGCATTCTCCTTTGAGAGCCGCGCACGGCTTTCTTTACATTAGGGAAAAATGAGAGGACACAATTCGTTCCCATTACACGTCCCGGAGGACACGAGTGGGTGCAGAGACAATTTTCACCCAGGACAGGGTGTTTGCATAGCATTAGAACGACAGAAAATGCTTTCATGTGGTTAATACACAACGATCTGCTCTTGACTGGTGGTGTTAATGTCTTTTTTGAAGGCTTTGAGAGTTTGAATACGTAACTAGTGCATTTAATATAATCCGCAGTTACAATTCAAACAGATGCCATGGCCATTTTAAATATCCTACGTTATACCAACCCAGTGGTTTAAATAGATGCAATAAATATTGATATTTTAAAGGCGCGTGCTTTCCTTCTCGCCTACTGCTGGCACATTTGCATTCAAATTAGATTACCTAACTTGAAGGGGAAAAAATGGGAAAAGAGCTGTAGATAGTGATTTGAAAGAAGCACTGCTGTCGAACCTATTGCTAAAGCATTTATATGATAGTACAGAAACAGAAACATCAAGAAACATGTGTCAAAAAGGAAATCAGTTTCTACAAGGTCAGAGGCGGCTGTCTTTAGCTGAATTGAAAATATTTTCTATAAGCTGAAAAGACGGACCGAAGCAACCTTGTGCGGTATTTGTGTTATAATTGCGTTGGGTTGTTAAGAGAAAAATTCTGTTCTCTATGAAAATTGGTGGCAAATCTTTTATACCAAAAGCAAAAATGTCATTTCAACCAAGGCAAGGACACGTCAACTAGTCATCAAGTCATTTCAGGGACCAAAGAGAGGTACAGTGAGCAATGCTTATGCTTAAAGGGATAGTTCACCCAAAAATGAAAATTCTGTCAGTAATTACTCACCCTCATGTCGTTCCAACCCCGTAAGACCTTCGTTCATCTTCGCAACACAAATGAAGATATTTGTGATTAAATCTGAGAGCTGGATCACTCCTCCATAGGCTTCTAAAGGATTGAAACTTGACAGCCCCGAAAAGTTATTAAAGAAATCGTTAAAAGTCCAAGTGACTACTGGTCAATCTTAAGTTTATAAAACGACGAGAATACTTTTTGCGTGCAAAAAAACACAAAAATAACGACTTTATTTAACCATCTCTTCTCTTCCGTGTCATTCTCCTAAGCTGTTGACGTAGTGTAACAGCGCAGCGCTTCTGTGTTATACATCACACGTAGGCTCACTATTGGCCGACGCTGGTCATGTGTGTGATGCGTGTGACGTTCAACCAGAAGCGTTGCGCAATAACACTACGTGAAATCTCCAGGCCCAAAGAGAATACTTGAATAGAGTCGCTATTTTTGTTTGTTTTTTGCGCTCAAAAAGTATTCTCGTAGCTCGATAAACTTAAGATCTAGCCTGTAGTCAGTAATAACTTTTCGGGGCTATCAAGTTTCAATCCTTTAGAAGCCTATGGAGGAGTGATCCAGCTCTCAGATTTAATAAAAAATATCTTCATTTGTGTTCCGAAGATGAACGAAAGTCTTACGGGGTTGGAACGACATGAGGGTGAGTAATTACTGACAGAATTTTCATTTCTGGGTGATCTATCCCTTTAATATACAAATATATCATGTTTTGTGGGCTAAATAATGAATCAATCAAATCAATTACTATATCAATATTAAATATTTTGATGACACTTTACAATAAGGTCTCATTTGTTAACATTGGTTAATGTATTAATAACATAAATGAATGAGCAATACATTTGTTACAGTATTTAATAATCTTTGTTAATGTTACTTAATAAAAAAATACAGTCCTTCATGTTAGTTCACATTGCATTAACGAATGTTTAAAAAATACAGCTTTTGATTTTAATAATGTATTAGTAAATGTTGAAATTAACATGAACTATTCTGCAAAAAAATAAGTTGACCTATTTATGTTTTATGTTCTGGCCTTATTTTGCACAATTCATTATTATAATAATAAAAAAAAAAACATTATCCAGCCATAAATCTAGCACCTTTGCTGAGCTCGTACCTTGATGCAACATGTGTACAATTTGTCCTTGAGGTCCAGGTGTTGCGTAGCACAGCCAGGACTACACTAAAATGATGACCACTAGCATCTGTGACTCAGTACCAACCTTCCTCGCAGCAAAACCTAACATTTATTACACAATTAGGTGCGGAGCAAGTGGACAGAACTGAGGAATCCAGTCATAAAAATGGAATTTACTGTATAATGTCATGGAATTTGGATAAATAAATCAAAAGTAGGGCCGTTCACTTAATCAAACTGTGATATGGACCAGTTTCTGTGAATATTAAAGAGCAAATGTGAATGAAGGGCACTGTTTAGTTACACTACTAATAAAAACTAATTGCAAATCGCAAAACTAATTGCTCGTGGGGTTTTCAGTGTATGTTGTCTCTCTATTCGAGGACATGACCAAATGAACTAACTCCTGAACTGCTCTGAGAATCACTTTATGAACAATTCACTATTTCATTTGATCAAAACAATTATATACAAATAGAAACTTAAAGGTTTTCACCACAATCTGCCCTAATAAAAGTTTGGTTAAACTTAACAGAAATTGTACTATTGTACAGTAAAATAATACAATATATCAACGCATTCTCACCCCAAGGCGTCATCTAACTGACAATTTTGACCATGCTTCAATATTCGACGCTAAAGGTACCCTTTAGCGTCAGTTAGTTGACGCGATCCCAGGGCGTCATCTAACTGACGCTAAGGGTAACGCGTCAGTTAGATGACGCGGGTAGGTTTAGGTCTGGGTAGAAGGGCGTCATCTAACTGACGCTAAGGGTAACGCGTCAGTTAGATGACGCCCTGGGATCGCGTCAACTAACTGACGCTAAAGGGTACCTTTAACGTCGAATATTGAAGCATGGTCAAACTGATTCCCAAGGCGTCAGTTAGATGACGCCTTGGGGTGAGAATGGGCTGAATATATTCAAGCACATTTTAAGCTAATTTTTTTTCGAACAAAATATACAATTTGTGTCCATGTTTTTTTGGATGTCCATGTTTACAGTAAACATCTGCGTTGCAGTACTTTGAAAGGAATTGTTCAATTTTCAATTTTGTTTGAATTTCATTTGAATGAAACAGCCGCAAGTGCTGAATTACAACTACAGGTCACTTTATTTGACGAAATTAAAATTGTGGGGTAATGCAGCGCTGATTTACTTGGTCAAACCAATCATACTAAAAATACATTTAAGTGTGTTGAAAGTTCTGTTATAACGTTACCCAACTTGTTGCCCATTGCAGTAAGCTAGATCAATATTAGAATATCATATTTATCTTGACTTCTTAGCAGACTTCTGCTGCTAAATGGCATGCAATTAATTTTTAAATATATTATATGGCAGAGAAAATACTGTATTACTGTTTGTACAAATAAAGCTCTTTCTGATTATGCCATGCTAGCCTGGTAATACCAGACTCTGCTACTTCACTTTGCTTCGTAGACAGAGTCTGGCATAGCATAATAGAGAAGTGTTTTCTCTCCCGCTAGGGGGCGATTTCTGAAGTTTAAAATCATTGGTTACCCGTAAGCCAATCAGATAAGTTTGTTTATGACGTATGTTATGCGGCGACACAGCCGTATCGAACCACAGACATCATGCATCGAACTCAAATCTATGATCAAACTTCCACTGTAAACACTTGATGCGAGCGAAATACCGAAGTGAACATGGCTGTAAACGACCTTTTTGATCGGTGATTGATGTAATAGAATGACTGCTGCACTTGACAGGGCGCAAACAAGCAGAGAGAGAGAGAGAGAGAGAGAGAGCGAGCGAGCCCCGGCCGCGCGCGCACTATCACGTCTTCAAACAAACAACACGAGCGCTGTCTTGCTCTCTCTCCCTCGCAAATATTAATCAAAATCAATCGACTAGTAAAAGGTCGGAACACCGCAGTTTCACGTGGAGCATTTGGAGATTTTTAGAGATTAGAGACTCTAGGAACAACATCTCAAAGAACAACATCTCAACACTAAATTATAAAGGCCTGTCTCATATAACTTTAGACGCCTGTCTCAAATACAAGCCGGTGCAGTTCGACGATTTGGGCAAATAAAAGCCCGGGCTATTATTTGAAGTTTTACGGTATTTAAGACCTGGAAAAGAAAGGAGACACTGACCTGTCAAAAGGCTCCCCAGTTTCTCGCTGACGATCGGTAATAAACTTTTCCCAAAGGGAGTAGGGCCACAACATCACCTCCATTCAAAATGTTTAATACACACTCTTCTTGTTCGGGCTTCAGTTTGCTAATGCTTGGAATATTCTCCACAACAGAGCGAATTGCATCCGTGTCTCACTATCCGCGGTCGTTTTCGATTTCTCTGACCTAACTCTTAAACTCGGCGCTTGGCGACTACGTCACGGCTTTCAGCCCGCCTTCTGTTTGCTGATTGGCCCGGCTGTTTTCAGGCCGGTGGAAAACAGAAAGATAGGCTGCTATCTCAGACTGACTACAGGAGTGAAATGAAATTAGCGGAAGTAGGAAGTCTGACGTAGTCAGGCTAATGCCATGCTAGCCACTAGACAAAATTGTGTTGTCTGATTTACTTTTTGGGTACAAATATGTTACTCACGGTAAATCAAGAAAACGAGCTGAATAACAATGATTATTTTCTGTTAATCCAAACGCTTGCTCACCTGTCTAAGAAAACGCATTATAAATTAAAGCGGAAATCGAGGCTAACGCGGATATGACGTCATTAACAGGTGACGCAATGACACGGGACGTTACACTGGTTAAAACTTTAGATTTAAACATAGTTGAAAACATTCTGGATAAAGCAAGTAAACAAATCAACAAAATATATGACATTGTTTTAGTAGTTTTTGGATATTTTAATCCAAAAATCGTTCATATTGTGCCTATAAATCATAAAACAAAGAACAATTCAAAATGACGATACCGGACGAGCCCCCAATATATATATTTTTTATTCTATTTGCAATAGTGCTTTTGTTTCACACCGTGTCACTCCCTGCCATGACATAAACAATACTATTTTGACAAACCCCTTGTAGACGCTTCTAACACTAAGACTTAAACACTCTGGTGTACCGCACAAGCGGTATCAGTGGGTTTCGGGTACCTTAAGTGCCGCTCCTCTGTTCGTCTTTAGCGGTTGAGCTCATAAAGTGTTTTTGAAGTGTAATTGTCTTTGTGTGACAGGTTGTAATCCTCAGAAGGCGCTCTCCTTTTGGGGCAAAGGAAATAGTCCGTGAAGCACATTGCGTTTTCCCTCATCTGCCACAGCACTGCGGCTGTCAGCCATTAATGAAACCACACAAAGACTTGTCACCTTGATTAAAACTGTCATCTAAGAACAATGATGCATACTGGAGTCTTATATGCCGCTGGAGGGGGTTTGTGTAGCTGAATGGAGGCACATTTCATACAGGCGAGGAACATTAGCTCTAGATGTCAGTCACCTGAGGCTGCATTTTATGTGTTGCCTGACAGAAATGCTTCTCTTGTTTGTCGGCTCTGAACCTGACGATAAAACTTGCGCACGTCTTTCAAGTTCTCTAATTGCATATTCAGGTAACACATAAACATGAAGGATTGATTGTTAACATGGGTTGAAAACACGAAACGGTGTTTCTTTCAGAGGCCTATTCACTTCTGTATTGAACAATCAATCATTATATATTGCTACATATAAGTATACTGAGTTCAGAGCGATTGTTTGTTTTGCTATGTAGTTGCTATGGTTTCCTGGTTGGTTCCTGGTTGGTAATCATTGTGGTAATTGGTAACTAAAACGATTAAAATAGAACTTTTATAAAAGTGAATTAAAGCTAGCCTAAATATAAATGTATTGAAAAACACAAACTAATAAAAATGACAAAAACGCAACAAAATGACTAAAACTTAAACTAAAATTAATACTGGAAATATAAAAATAAAGGCTAATTCAAAACATTAATAAATAATTTAAATAGTGTTGGGGAAATTCCTTTTACACATAATGTATTCGAATATTGTGTTACTCCCTAAGTAACTAATTACGTTATTTAGTTGTTTTTATGGAAAGTAATGGAAAGTATTTATGAAAAGTAACAAATAAGAGTATCCCTGATAAAGAAAAGGGGAAAAATCATTAAAAAAACTAGTTTAAGTTTTCATAATAACTTATATCATAGATATGTACTCCTTGTATTTACGTTGGTATGATTAAAAATGTTAATAATATATATCTATAACAGTCATGCGATGCTGTAAAGTACCATAAAGTAATATTTAATACATGAGTGTACACATCTTTATTATTTTCAAAAAAGTATTTAAATAAATGTTTCAATGTATATTCAATATTTATTATTACAAATAAATAAATAAATAAATATAATTAATTTTGATTTAAATGTTTAATGCTGTTTAATGTTTGACTATCACGTTAGCTTATTATGTGCGTAAGCAATGCTTCTATCGCTTGTTTCTTCTTCGCCAATATTTTGATATTCTATACTATTTCAGATAATGCGTAACAGCACCCCTACCATTTAAAAAGTGAAAACATGGATTGCCAGAAAATTCTGTCAACGGCAGGGAAGCGTTGTGTCATAAATGATGGAAGATTCTATAGCAGAGAAAGAGTAAATATAAAGGACATAAAACAGTGTGTAATGCCATTTACCCCACAGTTTGAGTTATTAATTGATAAAATGCATCCATATATCCTAATCTGCGCAGTACAACTTTTGCAATACAATCTACAGACTTAAAATAAGGTCATCTGTTGTGTGACAACCCTTTGCCAGAATCAATTAGTTGTGTAAACATCTGAGGCTGCACAATTGAAGAAACAACAACTATTGATTAAGTAGCATGCTGCTATTAAACTGATATCTAGCATGTCATTATGCTTTGCTGTTCTCAGTGTTTGTTTTATTGTATCTCATTCTTCAATCTGGCTTCAGTTCAACTAAAAATTGGAAGCAACAACCATTTACCACAAGGAAACGATTCTCCACCTATCATAGTGAACAAACCGTGACTGCTCAAACAGCTTAATAAGACCAATCATCACTCATACCTGCAATTATGCACAAGGCAGTGATATGTTATATACAAAGAGCTGCTATTAAATATAGATTAAGCATTGAGAAACTATTAATGACAAATTATTTGATAGTGGTACTAAGCAAAGACAAAAATGTATTATTTTCTCAACCAATGTTTATTGATAGATAAAGGACATTCCTAAAACATATAAATATGATATTTTGTTTAATATTTGTTAAAACATTTTTCTTTTAACACATTTTACACTTAAAGGGATAGTTCTGTCATAATTTACTCTCCCTACAGTATGTTATGTATAAGTTTCTTTCTTCTGTTGAACACAAAAAAATGATATTTTAAAGGATGTTGGTAACCAAACAGTTGATGGTGGCCATTGACTTCCAAAGTAGGAAAAAAATCAAAGACTTTAGGAGTTGCACTAGCATGCCCGAGAGGAACACCCATTTAGAAACACCCATTTAACAAATTTAGAAAGATTTACACTGTAACATCATGCATTTATGTAACATGCCATTTCTACAAAGAGTTATTGCTAAAAAAGTATCCTGGGACCACCAGTTAGTCATTTTAGTTTGTCTAATTTTCCATTCAAATTTGATTTAGTATATGCTAAGACTAGCAGAATGGAAGCGTGTCAGGCTCATTTTCGTATTAGACACACTAACTCAATTCACCATTTAACCTTGTGAACCGACCCAGGTCATGGAAAACTATTCGTGACTATATCTCCACTCAGGTTGGGAATGTACTAAATTATCTTATAACTTCTCAAGCTACTAAATATTTCATAGGATATCTGGAAAAGCTTATCCGGAGTAGTTAATAATGAAAGAACAGGTTTATTTGCATGTTCTGATCAGAGCGACCGCGTGATAGGTGCTGTTGTCACTGTCAGGTTGGCAGCGTTGTACTTTTCCATGTGCAACAGGGCCCTGGGGGAAGCATAGCCTTTTCTTCCTTATGAAAATGCTAATGATGAATCTCATCGTTGACTCAATCTCATTTTGGATGCTTGAGAGATGACAGGAATGCAGTATTCATGGAAGGTCTCAACAAAGGGCTTTATTGCAGTGAGACAAGCTGAGGATAGTGCAAAATTTCATGAGATGTGTTTTGTGGCAGTGAGAGATGAAGCTGTTTGTTTCCAGAGCAGAGTGATAATGTATCGTTTGTTGGATATTGTGGAAACGGTTTTAAATATTACATGGATACATCCAGCACAATCTCATATGCTTGTGTACACAGTCAAACTGACACAAACCGCACCAACAGAAGGAGAGAGAGAGTAAGACAGACTGTCATATCTCCACCGGAGGATGTGAATAACTATTCGTTCCCTTTAAGTAATATTGAAACTTTTCCTCTAAATAATTAATGTCAGCCAAAAAAGAAAATACAAGGTTCGGAAATTCTAAATTACTTTTTGACAGGAAAAGAAGGTAAGAATAGATATCTGACCTTCACTGGAAATGAATAAAAGTTATTTTCATTCTTTGAAATGTACTGCTATTTAGATATTAGGTCACTAAGGATAAGAATTGTAAGTTATTTAGCTGATCTGAATGCTCTTAATGATTACACTTCCTTAGGGAATATTCTTTCAGAACTTCTGATGAAGAAATATTTTAGGAAAAAGGTAAATCCATTAACAAATGATGAGACAATTTAGATGACTTATTGTTTTTAACCTGCTGAACATAAAACAAGATAGGAAGATGTTGGTTAGACATTCCTCAAAATATCCTCTTTTATGTTCCACAGAAAAGTCAAATAGGTTTGGATCAACATTAAATTATGACAGAATTTTCATTTTTGGATAAACTATCCCTTTAAGTAGTTTTGGGTCAGTGAGTTTCCTTTGTTTATTTACAAACAAAGAAGAGAATCCAATAGAGTAAGGCAAATTCAAACGTAACAACTCTGGCAAAAACCGACAACTGAAGCGCACATGGATATAAAATGAGGAACTAAACAAGACACAGGTGAACTAAATCAGTAACCATGGTAACAAATGATAACATATTTTGAATCCAAGGAAATCGGAAATAAACACAGGGAACTAAAACTTCAAAAACTCCATAGAGTCTCATTATCAAAAGGTAACAGATGAACTGTAACGTTTTCTATTTGTATATATTTTAAAATGTAATTTATTCCTGTGACGCAAACTGAATTTTCAGCATTATTACTCCAATCTTCACTGTCACATGATCCTTCCGAAATCATTCTAATAGGCTTATTTACTGCTCAATAAACATTTCTTATTATTGTCAATGTTGAAAACAGTTGTGCTGCTTAATATGTTTGTGGAAACCAATATCAATTTATTTCAGGATAAAAATCTTACCGACCCAAAACATTTGATTGGTAGTTTACCTTACCTTGATATTATGTGACGTCAAGATTTCATTTGATAGATTGGGTTGCCGTGCCAATGATTTTCTTCACTCTGTCACCAAGATCCCTTAATCAAAGACATCTCAACTCTTTCTGAGGAAACCACCTGCTGTGAGTCGTGAGTACTGTGCACATTTGACACGACTGGATTCATTTGAATTCACTAGCCTTTCAATCACTTCATTTGCTCAAATGCTCCTCTTTTCTTATGCCCAAAAACAAAAAGCGGGATGAAAACAACCGCCTAGATTCCATGAACACAAATAAGACCGTACATCCATTGGGTCTCAAGTGGGATGCTTTCGGCATTAGGTTAATGCCTGTATTAAGCCCTGATCTTGTATCTGTGCAGATTATTTTACTTAAAATATCTTGCTGTTTCACCCTCACAAACTTGAAGAACTACAGACTGCCAAATATCATCAGAGCCCCTCTGAGTTCAGCAGGACACCAATCCAGAAAGATCCAGGGCTGAACGTGTGGATGAGAGATGTCAGAAAAATCTCAAACGTTCTTAAACTAATCTTAACAGCTCTGAGAGTTGGGTTTGACGTTTCCAGCCCCTCTAAAATGAACAAAGATTTGATGTCTGAGGGAATCTGAATTATGCTGTAATACACAATTTAAACACAAGAAAGTCAATACTTAATAACAGGGAACATAAATTAATTACTAAGCTTTCTCACTTCAAAAAGCCCTTTGAATTCTGCCTTTAATTGAACAACAGATGTGTTTTTAAGCCTGCCTTTTTAAAGACACACAAGACAAACTGTGAAAATTAGCTGCTCATTTCCGACTTCATCCTTAAGAGAACATTGACAACCTTTCATGACTCCGGTAATGGAGATAATAAAGCCCAGTTAAACAATCCTTGCAAACTTGAAAGCTGCTGACAGAGGCAAAGAAAACAGGCTAATAATTCATCTTCTAAGAAACTAGCTAGCTAGCTAGACTGAGCAGACAGAATGTTACCAAACAACAAACTGAACAAATGATAAAAGTACAGGTTTCATACTAGCCATCCGATCATGATTTCTTAGGTTTGGAATATTTTTTAATAAAACCAAAGTGAAACGGGCTAAAATGTGGATTTTCGTGGAACAGGCATACCTTCCATCAAATAACATGTTAGGCTATTCAAGGCATTTCTGCATTTACTTTTTAGACTTTTTAGGTCTTAACCAAGTTGCTTCAGAACCCAGATTTTACATTAGACATCAAGTGACCCAAGACTGTGCAAGATTTATTAAGGATGCACAATATATCTTAACAGTTATCAGCTGAAAATAGATTTTTTGGTATTGGTAAAAAAAGGGATAATCCACGGCTAGCTGTGCATTGAATTATTTTAATGCACAACCGCGTAGAGGCAAAGAACCACTCATCGCAAAGCGGAAATCATTTAATGCACAGCTAGCCATGGATTATCCCGCTTATACCACAGTGATTTTCCTGTTTTGACAAGTTAAAGTTGCTATTGGTGTTTGCAGCACTAAATTTTCCTGGAAGGGTTAAAATGGCAGTTACTTTTGTCTGCTATGACTAGACCTAGCATTCTGCCCGCTTTAAATCAGACACGGAGATAAAGTAATACTGTAAGGTTACCTTTATTTGATTAAATTATAACATTTATTTGAATGAATTAGCCTTAATGAATCAAGAGAGAGAGATGGGTGTGTGTGTGTGTGTGTGTGTGTGTGTGTGTGTGTGTGTGTGTGTGTGTGTGTGTGTGTGTGTGTGGTGTGTGTGTGTGTGTGTGTGTGTGTGTGTGTGTGTGTGTGTGTGTGTGTGTGTGTTGTGTGTGTGTGTGTGTGTGTGTGTGTGTGTGTGTGTGTATTACCTGCGTCTGTTTAACGTCTTTCTAGCAATGAAGCTGTGAGTTGAATTACTTCAAAAACAGTGACATTACAGCCTTCTTGCTGAGTAATATAATGCAGTGATTCAGTAGCAGCAAAGTTAATTAATTAATAAAAGTCACGGGGGAGCTTTGATGAAGTTTCTGTGCCCCAGAATGTTTCTGTGTGTGTTTCGGTTTCTGAGTTAAACGCTTTTATTTCACACCTTCCAGCCAAACAGAAGTGAGTATTCAGACAGAATTACTGGCCACAAGTATCCTTAAATATTTGTAAGTAATGGCTTCCATTTTTTTTTTCACATTTTGTGGCCTGACGGCAGTGCTAAATAACTTCCTGTGGTCCTCGCCACATTTTGCAAACAATATAACAGAGTGAAAGCAGATCAGCGGGTGGTGGGACGTACGGCAATCAAATTCAGATTCAGACTCCAGCAAACACGCTAAGTGTGAAAACAGCATGAGATTAAATCAACAACTGGAACACTGAATGCCCTGATAGTCTATTATGTTTTCCCCACACCGCGGTTGCCGTTTTATTTTTATCACCGTAACGTCCTTGGATGCTACATTAAAGACATCATCAAACCAAAAGTAACATTGCAAATCCTTTGTGAATCAGAGATCTTTGGAATAAAAAAGGATTGGTTACAGAGAGTGGGAGAATACTGAGGGGGTGTTTTGAGTGAAGATGTATTTGCCTGTTAATATGCCCCAGATTTGCCATCGCTTGTCGCATTCCTTTTGAACGGCATCCAAGCAGGCATGCGAATGCGATCAATTAGGGCAGAGCGATACTTTGGAGCATGTGTCTATGGACACATTTATTCAACCGGCTGGCAAACAACACTTACAACTATGAAATATTCAACGCAATCAGCAAACACTCACAGAAAAAGAGCATTCCTCCTAGTATCACAATGTGAGAAATTGGTTTTATAGAGGTCACGACAAAAAAAGTGTGGTCTATTTAAAGTTGTTATAGGGCCAGTTTTACATGTGGCATTTCAGCCCAAAACCAATGTCTTATTCACGCAGTTTACCCAATCCCTAAAGGCACAAAAATAGAGCTGTGGCATATTAAAATGAATAATTTTGGTGCAACCACACCTCCTTTCTATGCAAATTAGCTCATCACTGATTCCGCTTTTAATTTTATTTATATTTTCTTAATTATATATATATATATATATATATATATATATATATATATATATATATATATATATATATATATATCAGGCTGATATGTTAACTCAATTTGTTAGCGATCAAATTGTTATCAACATAGCACAGCTGATTTGTTGCTGTGGCATCAGCAGCCAATGAGCTTGCTACTCAACATTTAAAATACTTGCCATTGTTTGCTGTTAACAGTCTGCAGCACGTTTTCAGAGACCCTCCTCCTTCCCCAGCTCCACCTGTGTAGATCTGCTACGGGGGTTATTTAATGTAATCTCCGAAATAACCCAATTAGCCAATTGAGTTAATAAGAGTAAGAGTTGTCATGACAGAAATATATAACATTAGGGATTTCAATAACAGCTACAGTCTAATTTAATAATATAATGACCATTTCACATATAAAGCAGATAACCATATTATATCCACACTGTTAACCGATTGTATTTTTCAGAACACTGTACATATCTACTGATCTCTTTTTATTGAAATGGATTATTAATTATAAAAGCCCCTGCAGAGTAGCCCTTTAGATAAGTCTATTATATCATACTGAATTCCTCTTTTCACCCTTATTAGGGACCAAGTTCAGCACACACTTAAGAGGACATTACCGCATATATTACATATAAATTAATATTTGATCGTTTCGCAGAGACCTGATGTCTTAAACTATTCTGGAACAGAGAAATGTCACTGTATTTCAGCCATATCAGCACTTTCCACCCTCATTAGAGCCAAATGTAAAATCTAACTGTCTTTAAAGAAAAGGGTTTGTGAAAGTGAAAATTGTTGTGGCAAAGAAAAATATTGAACCCTTTTCCATTCTGCTGAGGTAAAACGACTGCGGTTGTTAAGTGGAAAAACACTCATTTTTATTGGACTTTCTCTCAAAATCAATAGAATGAAAGTAGCGTTCATCTGACATGCTCTGTGCCTCTGGACAATCAACAATCCAAGCTTAATGAGATCAAATAGGCCATTATTCGTCTTCAACTGTCATGGCTGAAAGCAACCATAACAGAGCAATGCTGGTTATGATGACAAACGTTACATGATATGTTTACAGCGGGACAATGTGATTTAGCCAATTACTATGTGCAAGGTGTCCCTGAATCAATTAGGATGTGTTCTTGGATACAACTGTCTTTTATTGGCCCTGAACAACATTCCTACCAACTAAAGAAATAAAGAAAGATGTAAGATGCATCAGTAATATATATTGGCCGCTTTAAGATATTTAAGTACATTTGTGACCCTGGACCACAAAACCAGTCGTAAGTCGCACGGGTATATTTTTAGCAACAGCCAACAATACATTGTATGGGTCAAAATGATCGATTTTTCTTTTATGCCAAAATCATTAGTATATTCAGTAAAGATCATGTTCCATTAAGATATTTTGTAAATTTCCTACCGTAAATATATATAAAAAATATTTTTGTGAGTGGATGCAGCAAAATCGCGCAAAAAAAGTCAGAAAACACGCCTAAAAAAACTTGCTCGCTGCTAAGTTTGGTATCGTTGTCAAGCTTAGATTTCCAGCTTTCGGTTTCATAACTCTCCACAACGTCATTAGAGCAGTAAGCCAATAGAGAGCGTTAAAACAAAACTTTCTCGTGTAAAAAAAAAACGTTTTCTTCCTAGCAACGGCCTGCTACAGCGCCTCTCATTGGCTGGCGACTTCTTCGCGTGCACAGTGTACACAATCCGCAATGGTTACGGTGCAAGCCATGGATTCTGAGATAGCGCGTTTGCTCAATTTAAACTTTAATGACAGCAATAATGTAACGAACATAGTAAATTATTTTTTCGCAAATGATTGGGAAGATGATACAGAATGTCCAGAGACCGGCTTGGCAAATAATATGCCCTGGAAGACGACGAATTCGATCAATGTGTGTTGTGTGGATCTCTTCAATTTTATATGTTCCTGGTGAAATGTGATGCGATCTGGGAAAAGCCACCACATGGTGAAATTTGACATAGCCTATTACAGGTTTTGATAATCTGTTTCCCAAATCTGTTTTTATTTCTTTCATTGATTAAAATGTCGATTTTTTCTCTCTCTCTGTGCGTGTTCTTAAAGAGAAAGTAAGACAGTCTTTTCAGCTTGCCACTATAAATCGCAATTTTTCTGCACTAAACTTGTAAATTTTCCCAAGATATATTCAAAGAGGATAGACAAGATGTTATAGAATAATAATTTTATGAAAACCCAATTTTGACAAAAAACTGACATTCGATCTATTTTTAGACCTTATACTGAAACCGTGCAGCGCGACAGCCGATGGGTTTGACCAGATCGCATTACAAATAGGCTATTTTAATGAGATTTTTTGTGTGAATAAAGGTTTAGTTGTGGTAAATCAATGGTGTAAATTTTATTTATTTCCCTTCATTAGTAATATGCGTAGCTAAGGACTTCATTTGGACAACTTTAAAAGGCGATTTTCTCAATATTTAGATTTTTTGCCCCATCAGATTGCAGATTTTCAAAAGGTTGTATCTCGGCCAAATATTGACATATCCTAACAAACCATATATCAATGGAAAGCTTATTTATACAGCGTTCATGTGATGTATAAATCTCAATTTAAGGAAAATGACCCATAAGACTGGTTTTGTGGTCCAGGGTCACATTTTATCGGAAGATATATACGGTATTTGTTTATGCTTATTTCCCCTATTTTTACATTTAGATAACCTTTGCTACTAACACTAATTCTCACTTAAAGTGTAACTTCAATAATATATATATATATATATATATATATATATATATATATATATATATATATATATATATATATATATATATATATATATATATATATATTCCTTTTTCTACTAAATAGGCAGCCAAGTTTTATGAAAGCCCATTTTGCCAGCAATAAAGTATATATACAGTACAAATATAAAAAAGTTATTTCTGGTAACTTTATGGCAGAAGCTGTGGATGAAAAGGCGCAGCAGGATGCAGGGGTTTAAAGTGAAAAGCACAGAGAAGAGGATTAAATTGCAACGGTCCCCAATTAAACCTCTGGAGTACGGTAGAAGAAGAGAAAAGCATTTATAGTGGACTATTCCCCTGAGGGCTCTATAATATCTATTGTTCAAAAAAGTTTAAGAGGGTGCAAAATCCCATAATTGTTAACATTAATGCCATGCATATTTTCGTAAAGTATTGTGAGGATTTAATGCTGTTCATAACAACTGGAACATTTTAAAGCATTTTATTGAAGCAAGGTCAGTGTCCTGGCAGTCACTACAAGCTTTCATGACTTGACTAAATAAAACACTCTTTCTTATCTAACCTACGTGCAGAGACAACTCTCACAGTCAGTGTTTATTGACAACTGTATTTAATAACAGGTGTGACTCTCCATCTGTGTTCATATACAAGCTTCCATATGAGATTTCAACCATTTTTAATGAATCAATATTGATGTCAAGCCACTTCTCTACTCCGACCGCTGTGAATATCACATAACCATAATTTTATATTCCAATTCCTTTTGGTCACTCTAGTTACATTTACACACTTAACCTTTAAAGGTACAATATGTAGGATTTTTGCAGTAAAATATCCAGAAACCACTAGGCCAATCTTATATATTTTGTTTAGTTGATTACTTACAATATCCCAAATGTTTCCAACTATTTGTAAATCGTGATAAAATTAAGATTTTAACCAAGGAAACGGGCCGTGTGAGCAGGGGTGAGGAGTCGCCAGTAAATGTCATATCCGCATTAACCTCGGTTTCCGCCAGGTTTGCGCTCGTATAGTTGAGCAACTATACGACGTTGACAACTGGGTTATGCCTGTTATGCTTAGCAAGACGTTCACGCTGTTGTTTTTTTATTCAAACATGGGCCATGGCAAGCAGACTTTGAGACAAAAAGAGGACTAAAACGAAGATCAACTTTCTTGATGCCGAGAGCTCCACGTCCGCGACTATCTTCGACTTGACAGAGACGCGAGTGTTGCATGTACTTTATTAGACAGGTGAGCAAATGTGCATAAAACTAATCAATGTTATTTAGTTCAACATGATGAAATGTTTGATCTGTATGTTATTCTAATGTTGATCTAGCTTACTTAGTCTCATACAGCCAACAAACAACATAACTAACAACATTCAACACACTCAAATGCCATTTAGTGTGATAGTGTAACTGTTAGAGCAAGTGAAACAGCAGCACTGCGTTACCTCAAAATTTGTCTAATAAACTGACCTGTGTGAGTATTAATACAGCACTTGCGTGTAGTTTTCAGTAGAATGAAATGTCCTTTTTCTTTTATATCCGCGGGACTCGCGTTGCGTGTGGCACTGATATAACGTTACGTCTCTCATTAGCAATCACGCCCTGCCTCATACCACAGTCATGCTAAAAACATCAATGTATTCACTCATCCATAAAAGATCCATCAGCTTGACGACAAGATCCATAATTCTGGTTAACATTAATGCTTTGCGTCATCAATATACGCCTTTGTTATTGTAAGAGGTTAGCGACCCCTGGTGGCGAAAAATCCTTCATATTGTAGCTTTAAGCTTGACATTGCCCTTTGATATCACTGTTATATGTGAAAATTTCACCAATTCCAGTCCAAAAACCAAAGACTGACATCATATTATAGTATATGTTACACATCAGATGTTTTCCCCAACAGTTAACCAAACATTCGCATAAGACATAAAAGATAATGTTTGCGTGAATACTCGCCAAAACACATATTTTGAAATACCTTAATTCTGTGTTTATGTGTATATCACGATCGTGCGCTGTCTGAGGCGTCTATGTGAGCATGCTTTAGCCGCGTTTCCACTGCCGGGCCAGGGCCGAGCCGTGCTAGTGCGTGCCAGGGCCAGTCGCGTTTCCACTGTAACTTCCGGGGCTTGAGCGGGGCTTACTCGGGGCCAACGGCCAGGATTTCTGGCCCGTCGAATACCTTGGGCCAAAGCGGGACAGCTCGGGCTAGAGGCGTGCTCAAGGTAAAAGGCGGAGTTTATCGGTGTTAGGGAACATTATGATCTGAAGCAAGACGCACATTTCACTGTTTTATATCGCGCAAAATAATCGCTGCTCGAAATGGAGAATCGCCTGTACTGGTCTGTCAAAGATACGAAAGCTCTTCTGAGTATTTGGGCAGAAGAAAGGGTACAACGTCAATTTGAGGGCGTGTGAAGAAACGAGGACGTTATAAAATACATCGATGCTGAACTTTCTAAGCTAAGCATTCAGCGAGCAACGCTTCAAGTTCGGGAAAAAATAAAAAAGTTGCGGGCGCAGTATTGTAACGTTACAAGGCGATTAAAACGCACAATGGACAAAGCGGAGCTCAGAGAAGGAACTTTCTATGGTTCGACTTGATGGACGGTGTGCTGGGTCACCGTCCCTCTGTTAGTGGCGACTCGCAAGACAATGGGGACACTATTGCAGCCACGGCCGGTGAGTTAATATACATGCTATATCTTCCTAACTTAAAAAATAAATTCATTCATAATACCCACTGAAATGGGTTGGGTTGTATGACGTTTGATCCAAAAAGGCGTGTTAGGGGTGGGGTTTTGGGCAGCGCTGTGGGGCTACTGGCCCGGCAGTGGAAACGCAAGCCCGGTGCTTAAGGCCCGAGGCCACTGGCTCGGCTCGGCTCGCTGTTAGCCCTGGCCCGGCCCTAGCCCGACAGTGGAAACGCAGCTTTTGTCTCAGTCAGCACCAGTAAAATCATTTTGTTGACATCAGCATGAGTTTGGAAATCACATTTCATTGGTTCCGACTCATGCTATCGAGAATTCACAATGAATGTTCACAAAGTTGGAAGGCTGCGTTTTACAACGATACCAAACCTGTGCTGAGAGAAAAACAGCAATTTTCATGGACAAAAGAAAGGAACTCCTCTCAGAAAATGTACAAATAAAGATACTTTTAGATGTCTAATTACTATTTGGAAAATCAATAGTAGGCTACTAAGTTGTCATTTAGCTGATGCTTTTGTCCAAAAGTTATGTCACCTTGGCCTTCTAAATCCGGCAAAAGAAAGTAAAGCCTACTAAATTAACCAAATTGAGGTTGTTTGGACCCAATTGACTTTCATAGTAGTAGTTCCATGGTGACTTCCATTTTTTTTCCTACTATGGAAGTCAATGGGGTACATCAACTGTTTTGTTAACGAAATTATTCAAAATATCTCCTACAGGTTTGAAACAACTTGAGGGTGAGTAAATGATGACAGAATTTTCAAAGTGAACTATTCACAGAGCCATATAGGGATCCTCCACACAGACCCTATGGCCAGCTTCGGCTCCATACCTGCATGACGAACTGGATGAATATTTGAATGCTACGGATCCCGTTCTGACTTGTAATGCAGCCTGAATCATAATGACACTGTGTTCGCAGCGTTGGCCAGAGGAGAACTGGCCCCTCGACTGAGCCTGGTTTCTCCCAAGTTTTTTATTTCTCTCTATTCTTTTACATGATAGTTTTAGGTTCCTTGTCACTCTCATCTCTGACTTGCTTATTGGGGACACTTAATATTCAACAATATTATTGATTTGACTGTATTGACCCTGTTGTAGGAGAACTGAACTGAGCTGCTTTATAGATGAAATTAACTAATTTAATAATTGATGATCTTTACAATGGAATTGAATCAATACCGAACAGACTTCATCTGAACAACAGCCGAAATGTATTATTTTCCTGTTATCACTGTAAAGCTGCTTTGAAACATTCTGTATTGTATAAAGTGCTATAAATAAAGGTGACTTGACTAGAGCTGCTATAAAAAAAAAAAAAACCTGTTGGCTCAATATGTACCCATCCAATTCCTCCTCTTCTCCCTAATTTTTTTTGTCTCCTCTGTCCTATAAATAGAAAGGCTACAAATCTCATGAAGAAAGAATTTTAAACAAAAGCTCCCGAGTCCTCATTGTTTGCGTCAGTGAAGAATTGCATCTGATAGCTGCAGTGTGCCGACACCGGAGCAGGAATCCCAGCGCTGCCTCAGTCTTATCAAGTCTAGTTAATCCGTCATGCAGGCGTGGGAGGTGCCAATTGCTGAGCGAGTCAATTTCAGCTCAGCTCCGCACGCATTATCAAACTATGAGAAACATCTTGCTTTTTCATCACATCAGGCACATTGTCAATGAATCTGCTGAGAAATTAATGGGAGATTTTTTCTTCCCCTCTTCTATGTTCTCTTTTTCCCCGCCTTCTCCTTATCTGTCTCCCACTCTCTGAAGTTGACTAAACAAATGGAAAAGGAAGATGAAAGGAAATCACAAACATATGGGAACACTCTGAGACCGGACGGTTTTAATGAAAATATTTGAGATGAGTGGGGTCCAAAAAAAATAAAAAATATATAATTGTATTTTAAGGTGACGTAGTTACACGTTACATGTACTTAGTAATAACAGTAAATTATGCATAATTATAAGTAACTAAACCAAACCCTAACCACAACTATGTCACCTTAAAATAAAGTGTAACCTTAAGGAAATTTCAGAAAGATGCACCATAAAAGCGTTTTCACGGTTACACTTTATTTTACAGTATACGTGCACTTACATAACTAGGTAATATAAGGTAACTACATGGGTTAAGGTTAGGTTTAGGGGTAGGTTCAGGGTTAGTACCTAGTTTTTACCAAGATATTGTAATTATTATAATAGTTGCGTATTGTAATATGTACATGGGGAACAGGAGTGCAAAATAACGTTTTCTCTAGTGGTTTCTTAATGTTGGACTCCCACTCTCTCAAACCAAGTCAGCCAAACCACTGATTGACTAGGGAGTGTCACATACTTTTTATTTAATATCAGAGTTTTTTTTTCTTTTTGCTGCTTTAAAAGAGCTCAGAACTCTGTGAACTCTGTGACAAGTGTGATTTCTCTGGACATCTTTTAGTATCTGTCAGGTAGGAACATTTTGTGCTTTTCCAGCACCTTTGATTACCATCAAAGCTCAAAAAGTACAAAAAATATCACCCATGAGCAATATACACTGTCATCTTAAAAACATGATTGAAGGGTATGAAGGGCATTAAAGTCCATAAAGTGCAGGAAACTTATAATTTTTTTATATTCTCTATATTTAGATATTAAAATTTTATTTCATCTTCTGAATGTTATCATTTTTACTTTATGAACAAGAAAGGAATTAGACCATGATGCTACAAATGAAGTCCATAAAGTGCTGGATTTTTTTTAAATTATATATTATATTACAATTTTCTATATTAGAAGAAATTAATTAGAACATGTTGCTACATACAGTATGTGACAGTAAGTCCAAAAAGCGCAGGATTTTTATTTATTTAATAAAATAAACAAATAATATATTTAAATGTATATTATAAAATATAATCTGTATTGATTTAAAATCCTATATTTTTTATTTTTTACTTTATGGATAGGAAAATTGCTATTTAATTATAATTTCTTATATAATAAAAATATATTATATAATCATATATTTTAAAAATATAATCTGTACATTTTGATTTAAAATTCTACATTTAATAATTGTTACTCTATGAATTAGAAAAAAATAAGAGCATGATGCTGAAAATGTGAGATTAAGCTCACAAAGCAATCTAAATTGTTAATTTAATTTGCAAGTGAAATATAATATTTTACAGTATTTATCATTTTATTTAAATTTGTATAATTTGACATCTCATTATGAATGAGACTTACATCATTTTTGTTTTCTTTCCTTGCAAACAACTGAATGTGATAACTACAATTTATTTCACAGGCCTAACCAAACCAAGTTTTTTTATTTTTTTTTATTTACTTATTTTTTTTTTTTAATAAAATCCTTCCTCTATAAGGGAGAGATGAAGTAATCCATCTTCATCTAATATTTACCCCTATTCACTCTGTCCTCTGACCACCTTTGTGTGATTAATATTTAATACCTTTCTGGGCATCTATGATTTAGATTCAGGGGTTTGCACAAGTATTCATGCTTCCCCTCGGGGGGAGGAAAAAAAAGATGTTGCTTGCCTGGCACAGAAAATGTCGGTGAGTAATTTCAGTGGCTGCCTGTCACCCTCCGCAGGGTCTTTTGAAATTCGCCATGTATAGGATGTACGATAAGCTTTTGTTAACATGAAATTGTTCGGGAAGAAATCTGATGCGTGTCGGCGAGAGGAAACGAAAGCATGCTGCTGGCTACAGCGTTCGAGCTGCTTTGAACTCGTTTTATGCAACATGGTCCCTGGACCATACAGCATCACATCACAAAACATTTTGTGAGGCAATGCTGAGCGCTCCTCTCATCTCCTGCCTTGAGGTAGTTACTTTAAAATGGGAGTTACGGGTCCGGGTTCACAGTAAAACTCGTCGGGAGAGTAATTCTCAGTCGCTGATGAGTTGTAATCTGAAGCAAAATTACACATTTGGACTGAGGGCAACTGGCCAAATGCTCCATTTACCTCTTGATACGGGCTTATTAGAGTCTGGGAGACATGGAGTTATGTGACTCACACAGATTGGATTGGAGAATCTCTCCACATCACTGTAACACTGTGCTTGATGTGATAAATACATTCAATATGGTCGGAAACCAGCCGTTTACATCCATGCATTACCTAGATACATCTAGATGTCCTCAACAGACTCAAACGCATGGAGAATATCAGAATCTGAACACGTGTGTATACTGTATCCATTGTAGACAGCTTCAGTGATTATAATGCGTTTTAGTTGCTTTTGACGCTCACGTCCAGTATAGGCAAATGTCAACCGTTAAAGGATTAGTTCACTTCAGAATTAAAATATCTTGATAATTTACTCACCCCCAGTCAACCATGATATCCATGTGATCTTCAGTCAAAAAGAAATGAAGGTTTTTGATTCATTCCAGGGTTTATCATGTAGAGCCATTTAAGGCTGCATTGAAACTGCAATTTGGACCTTCAACCCCTTGGTTGGCGTTGAAGTCCACTATGTGGAGAAAAATTTTGGAATGTTTTCCTCAAAAACTTTCATTTCTTTTCAACTGAAGAAAGAAAGACATGAACATCTTGGATGACATGGTTGCAAATTATCAGAAAACTGTAATTCTGAAGTGAACTACTCCTTTAAGCAACTGAATGCCAGTGGGCGGGGCCTATATGTTGTATAACTATTTGTTGATGTCTTTCTGTAGATGCAGTCATATGCAAATGTATTTCCCGTGTGACGTCACAGGTCACCCAATATCAAAACGAGCTGTTTTTCGAGCTTGATTAAATAAATGCTTTGTTTATAATATGGGAGAAACTTGCAGGATGTGTTATTGGTATAAAGACCTCTTATACAGTATGTCCAATATCAAGGCAAATGTGATTTCTCATGTCATGACCCCTTTAATGTTTTTCCTGTATTTTTCATCAAAAAAGACTTGCCTTGGTGAGCAGCATAAGAGACTTCTGTCAAAAACTCTTACAAAAATCGTAATTATTCCAAACTTTTGACCAGTAGAATATATATTTTGATATATAGATCAATAAGGTGTGCTATTTAGTTAATAAGAAAACAAACTTTCTTGTTTTTGTAAACTTTTTTATAATAAATAATAAATAAGTTAGTTGCCAATTCATATTAATGACCCTAGTTAATATTCATGACCAGTGAGCAATTTTGCTAATTTTGCAAACTTGCAAGCTGCATTTGTATGATGTATATTTTGCAATAGTCTCCTAGAATAGTTCAGGTGTCAAATGTTACAGTGGACAAATATATTTTCATATTAACACTTATTTTACCTCGCAAATGTGAATGGAATGCTTATATAGTCCTCTGTAAAATACAAACCCTATTAATATTATTTCCAAAAATTTCTGCAACCTCAAATCCTAAAATATTCAGAACACTGCATGACACACAGTATAATTATTGTTGATTTAATGGTGTTTCGGGAGGCCGTAAGTATTTTGAATGCTCGTCACAACTATCCTGTCAAATCAGAACTAAGATTGTCTGCACTCCCGTCATGATAAAAAGCCTCCAAGAGCTCATTCTTCCCCTGCTTTCCAATTCATCTCCAGGGCTATAAAACCAATTTTGAGTTTTATGATTGGGTTTATTGCTGAAATTAAAGTCTTAATTAAAAGTCAGGAGAATGTGTATTAGAGTTGCTGTGGAAGATTGATGTCAATAATGAAAGACCCTTCAATGCTATAGACAACTCATTTGACAAGCATATTGAGCTTTAGCTTAGAAACACCAACACAGATTAAAGTAATTGTTTCTGTGTTGAACACACATGCCTTGCCCATCAAGATAATGTCTTTCAGATTCAGAGACTCTGCAATGGTTTTGTAAGCTCTTGAAATGCAATAATGATTTGGAGTGAGTATAATAGTCAGTATAATGAGTTTTCATGCAGTTAGTCTCACCTACACTTTTTTCCACTAGTCCGCCATCCTTTTTTTTTTTGAGTTTCAATTTTAATGATAGTGAAAGTTTCACTTAAAAATAAAAAATAAATGGACACATACATACACAAATACATACATACACACGCACACACACACGCAGAAACATACATACATAAAGATGTAGACAAACACAAATTCAAACCGTTTTCCCTCAAATGACCTCCATGGCCAAATGCATCATAAAATGAAATTATAAAAAATGTAGTGCTGTCAGTTAAACGTGTTATTAACGGCGTTAACGCAAACCCAATTTAACGGCGTGAATTTTTTTATCGCAAGATTAACATTCTTTTTGGCCTAGCAAACTTTGTAGTTTTTTTTTCACATGCTGTTGCAACAACTAGTAACGTTAGAAAAACTACAACACCACACCGGTTCTAGCTAGACCGGAAACAAAACAACAGGCACGCCGCACACACTTGTTTGGGCTTGCGCGCCTGCCAAGAGTAGGCTAAAGTTACGTTTTGAGTGGATGGCGAGCGCGAGATGCCGAAATGGATGCCAATAAGATTCTGAATGGAAAGTTTACCTTTAAAAAGTTGCCAAATGGTTCCATTGACAAAACCAATGTGATCTGTGTTTTGTAGTTGTGAACTGAGCTATCATCGCAGCACGTCCAGTCTGAAATACCACTTGATGTCAAAGCACGCACACAGCTGATGCAAATTCTCCCCCCTCTCATCAAAGCCAGGCGACAATGGTTGACTTCAGACAGAAGCACATGGATACCACAACTAAGAAACTTACTGCCGATCCACTTTTCCATGTTGATTAGAGCATTAAAAATGAAAAAAAATAATGGGACAAAAAGAATTCAAGGGACATTTAGAATAGATAAAAATGTGTGACTAATCACAATTAATTGCGAGTTAACTATGTCATTAATCGCGATTAAAACAGCACTAATAAAATTAAATAAAAAAATAAAGAACATCCAAAAAAAAGTAAAATAAAATAAAAGGCAGACTAAAAATTCCAAACAATTTCTCCCAAATATAAATGATCATAATCTGAGGTTTCATATGAGCAATATAAGGTGTCACGATTTCAGCGCCTTTGCTCTACTTGCACAAGTTTTGTAAAAAGGTTAAAAAGTTTGCCTCATGATTGCAGCCCCGAAGTGAGAATGTCAACCCCAAAGGGGGCCCCTTTTGAAACCTATAAATAACCTCCAATATTGCAAATGGACAAGCACGATCTCTCCCAGCTCATTTGATGTGGGAGACGAATGGACCTTTTGTGAGGCAAGAGCTGTAGCAGCACCGTGAGGCTCCAAAACCTATGAATGGCTTATTAAAAGATCCCTCTGTGCCGCGACACTGTACCGAGAGCCTCGCGAGCTCAATCAACCTCTGTTGAGGCCATTACGACGCTGCAGGTATCAGAAGTGTATCATTTACTCCGCCTCCTACTGTATTTATACAAAGCTCATCTACATAGTATCCTGCAGGCAAAGGGGAGGTTTCATCAGGTTTCCTAGAGCCAGTGCTAATGTGAATAAATAATGTCTGAATTTTCATTTTTGGATCACTATTCCTTTCAACTCCTTTCTTACTCCTTCCTTCCTCACTGTCCCCCTCCCTTCACGTTCGCTCTGGAATTCCCTGCATTTTTTTTTTGTACTTCCTGCACATTTCTTGTTTGTTTCCAAGCATTACGTAATCACAGTTCGACGGAGAAAGATCTACAGATCATATATAAAAGTCTAATTATGTTCACCAAAACCTAAAACTATAATGAGCAGCTGCCGGTAATTACCACAAACTCGAGACCCTCACAGAGTAATTGAGAGTCTGATGCAAAACCACAAATGCCCTGAAGACCCACAGTAACAAGCACTGCAGATTTCCAAAGCCTGCTATCTTCTATAGAAAAGAAAAAAAACAACTCAAGACTGCAGGGCTGCAAATCTGGTTATTTTATCTCACTCAGACAATGGGATTCAATGCAGGGTGGGTGTGTGTTGGGGGGAGTATGGAATTCAATTTCTGCCTCACAGGAGTCACCTCAAGCCGTATATGCAGGTAGACTAAAACACTTCAATCCCAATCCCAAAGCAAGAGGTATATCATCAGATTGTGATTATGGGTATGGAATAGAATCACGAATGCCTGATAGATACTGTCTGTCGAGGCTTTACTTCTGCTCACCTGATCGAAGTGCACTTTAGCTCATATGAAGCAAAGGTAGGCAGTGTATGTTAGCTTAAATTGATTATGTGCAATAAATTAGTATAATTGTCACGTTTCAGTGTGTTTGAGTTATGTTTTGAGATCTTGTTTCCCCCTGTCTTTGTGGTTTTTGGTTTAGTCCTGTTAAGTTTTCCCGCTCCTCGTTTGTGTTCAGTTTTATCACCTGTGTTCTGTTAATTATTCTATTATTCCATGTGTATTTAAGCCCTGTGTTTTCCCTGAGTGTTTGTCGATCGTCGTCAATGTATGGTTGTGTGTTAACCCTGAAGTCCTGGAGTTTTGTTCTTTTGTTCTCGTTTGTTTTTGGATGTTTTTAGTTTGTTTAATAAATCTATTATATTGAAGCCCTTGTCCTCGTCTTCAGCTACCTGCAGCAACCCTGACAGAACGATCGACCTTAAAAAAGAAGATGGAGAGCTGGAAGCAGGCCTTCGTGGGAACCCGGATGGCCATATTTCGCGGGACCCGTGGAGGTCGTAGTAGGGGATGTGATCGAGTTCTGGTGGTCCCGAGTCCAGTATGGCCTGAGCCCATCGCATGCCCGCCAAAGCCTGAGCCCATTGCATGCCCGCCAGAGCCTGACCCTTTTGACGACCTTCCTGAGCTTCTTCCCCCGGAAACCGTCCAGCCAGAGCCCGTCGCCTGCCCGCCAGAGCCTGAGCCCATTGCATGCCCGCCAGAGCCTGAGTCTGACCCTTATGATGACCTTCCTGAGCTTCTTCCCCCAGAGACCGTCCAGCCAGAGACCGTCCAGCCAGAGACCGTCCAGCCAGAGACCGTCCAGCCAGAGACCGTCAGCCAGAGACCGTCCAGCCAGAGACCGTCCAGCCAGAGACCGTCGCCTGTCCGCCAGAGCATGAATCCAGTTCCGAGTCCCCTGATGTGCTGGCCCCGTCCAGTTCCGAGTCCCCTGATGTGCTGGCCCCGTCCAGTTCCGAGTCCCCTGATGTGCTGGCCCCGTCCAGTTCCGAGTCCCCTAATGTGCTGGCCCCGTCCTTCCGAGTCCCAAATGTGCTGCCCGTCCAGTTCCGAGTCCCATGATGTGCTGGCCCCGTCCAGTTCCGAGTCCCATGAAGCGCCAGAGCCCGAGCCAGAGCCCGTTGATCCAGCGCCAGAGCCCGTTGACCCAGCGCCAGCGCCAGAGCCCGTTGACCCAGCGCCAGCGCCAGAGCCCGTTGACCCAGCGCCAGCGCCAGAGCCCGTTGACCCAGCGCCAGAGCCCGTTGACCCAGGCCAGAGCCCGTTGACCCAGAGCCAGAGCCTTGACCAGCGCCAGAGCCAGAGCCCGTTGACCCAGCGCCAGAGCCAGAGCCCGTTGACCCAGAGCCAGAACCCGTTGACCCAGACCCAGCGCCAGAGCCCGTTGACCCAGACCCAGAGCCCGTTTACCCAGACCCCGTTGACCCAGCGCCCGTAGATGTCAAGTCTGTTCCCGTTCCTGAACCTGTCCTTCTCCCCAAGAAAATTTTGGGGAGGGCTATACGCCTTCGCCGTGGCCGGCCAAAGATCCACGGAGGCCCGGAAAAATAACACCGCCGTGGCCACCTGATGGGTCTTCACCGCCGTGGCCACCTGAAGGGTCTTCACCGCCGTGGCCACCTGAAGGGTCCTCACCGCCGTGGCCACCCGAAGGGTCCTCACCGCCATGGCCACCCGAAGGGTCTTCACCACCACGGCCGCCTGAAGGGTCTTCAACCGCCGTGGCCACCCGAAGGGTCCTCACCGCCGTGGCCACCCGAAGGGTCCTCACCGCCGTGGCCACCCGAAGGGTCCTCACCGCCGTGGCCACCCGAAGGGTCCTCACCGCCATGGCCACCCGAAGGGTCTTCACCACCCCGGCCGCCTGAAGGGTCTTCACCGCCGTGGCCACCTGAAGGGTCCTCACCGCCATGGACGCCCGAGGGTCCCACAGCTCCGCCCTGGACGCCCGAGGGTCCCACAGCTCCGCCCTGGACGCCCGAGGGTCCCACAGCTCCGCCCTGGACGCCCGAGGGTCCCACAGCTCCGCCCTGGACGCCCGAGGGTCCCACAGCTCCACCCTGGACGCCCGAGGGTCCCACAGCTCCGCCCTGGACGCCCGAGGGTCCCACAGCTCCTGCCCTGGTACGCCCGAGGAGGGGCGTCCCACAGCTCCGCCCTGGACGCCCGAGGTTCAGCCTGCACCGTCGTGGCCACGCCCACAGCCTGCTCTGCCTTGGCCACGCCCACAGCCTGCTCTGCCTTGGCCACGCCCACAGCCTGCTCCGCCCTGGCCACACCCACAGCCTGCTCCGCCCTGGCCACGCCCACAGCCTACTCTGCCGTGGCCACGCCCACAGCCTGCTCCGCCCTGGAGGCTTCCCGGACCTGCACCATGCCCTCGTCAGCCTCCAGGGCGCCCACCCTCCCACCCCTTTGGATGTTATACGGCGCGAGGACGCGCCTTCGGGGAGGGGGGAGGTACTGTCACGTTTCAGTGTGTTTGAGTTATGTTTTGAGATCTTGTTTCCCCCTGTCTTTGTGGTTTTTGGTTTAGTCCTGTTAAGTTTTCCCGCTCCTCGTTTGTGTTCAGTTTTATCACCTGTGTTCTGTTAATTATTCTATTATTCCATGTGTATTTAAGCCCTGTGTTTTCCCTGAGTGTTTGTCGATCGTCGTCAATGTATGGTTGTGTGTTAACCCTGAAGTCCTGGAGTTTTGTTCTCGTTTGTTTTTGGATGTTTTTAGTTTGTTTAATAAATCTATTATATTGAAGCCCTTGTCCTCGTCTTCAGCTACCTGCAGCAACCCTGACAATAATATAAATACAACAACCTTTAAACTATTAATTTTCTCATCTATATTTGCAGTCACGATGAGTTTGACCTATGCTTTTTCAAAACTATCTATACACAGTATTTAGACATACATATTCTGTGTGTGTGTTTGTGTGTGTCTATGCACTACAGTACAGTGCAAAATTTGGGGTTGGTAAGATTTTTAAATGTTTTTGAAAGCAGCCTCTTATGCTCATTGAAGCTGCATTTATTTAATCAAAACTGTAGTATAAACTGTAATATTGTGAGATTTAAAACAACTGTCTTCTATTTGAATCTATTTTGAAAAAGCAATTCTTGTGTTTAAATCTGAATTTTCAGCATCATTCCTCCAGTCTTCAGTGTCACATGATCCTTCAGAAATCATTCTAATATGATGATTTGCTGCTCAGGAAACATTTATTATTATTATCAATGTTGAAAACAGTTGTACTGCTTAATGGTTTTGAAACCATGATACATTTTTAGGATTTTTGAAGGAATACAAAGTTCAAAAGCATTTGAAATTGAAATATTTTGTAACATTATACATGTCTTTGTTCCTGTTTTGTCTTATTTTTTACTTCCTTTGCTTTTTCTGATGTTTAAATTTTGATATAATTTTCTTTGATTTTCTTTGCCTTTTATTATATTGTATCTGATAAAGCACATTGGTCAGCTGTTTCTGTTTATATATTTAACTAACTAAACTTGGAACTTGAAACAATACTTTAAAAATGCATCCTTGCTGAATAAAAGTTACTAATTTCATTTAAAACAATCTACCATAGTATATAACCCACACATTATGTAAGGAATAATTGACGACAGGCCATTGAATTATTAGAAAAATAATGCACACCCGAGGTGGTAATGCGGTCACGACGCGAAGCGGAGTGGCCGTTACACCTCGGGTGTGCATTATTTTTCGGATAATTCAAAGGCCTGAAGTCAATTATTCCGCTTACACTACAGTTACCACACCTCAAAACATTGTTCAGATGATGCATTTCAAGACGTTTGTCAAGTTTTTGTCATTAAAACGCTCTTGTATGTAGGACTAATTTCTTACGCATCTAATCCCATGCCTCCGTTGCTAATTCCAAAACGTCATTTTAGAGTTAGTAACGGAGGTTTGAGCCACTGATAGCAGAATAATGATGGACACACTTACGACTCGCTGAAACATTCGAAGACTGACTGTTTCCATCGACTGTAGCAGGTCTTAAACACCGACTGTGAACACAGACTGAACGCGCTGAACATGCGTTTAGGCATGATCATCAGTCATAAGTTTCAAATTACATTCATAACTGGCCTTGACTTAGTGTGTCCCGGCTTTATACAGTTATTAATGCAGTTATTAGAGAGAGAGAGAGGAGAGAGAGAGAGAGAGAGAGAGAGAGAGAGAGAGAGAGAGAGAGAGAGAGAGAGAGAGAGAGAGAGAGAGGAGAGGAGAGAGAGAGAGAGAGAGAGAGAGAGAGAGAGAGAGAGAGAGAGAGAGAGAGAGGATGTTTGCAATAATGAGACAGAAAAGCATGTGCGTCAATATTATTATTTATTTATTTATTAAAATCGTTTTAATTAATTCGTTCATTCTTGTTTTCTATAATTGACAGTAGATAACTTAATAAATGAAACACACAAAGCTCTTTTAACATATTAATAATTATTTATTTGTTATATTATCTGGAATAATTACGAAAACCCGTGCAGCAGGACTATCAATTTATTTATATAGCCTATATTCAGTTTAATTTTCTATTTAGCCTGTTATAGATAGGACTACATACTTTATTTATTAAAACTAAACTGTATGTGTCCATTGATTGTGAAGTTAGACATTGAAAACTGCAGATGAAGCGCATGGGGCCGCATGTTTTTTCTTGTTATGAATTGTATCCTATTTTCCGTTATTACAGTTAACTACGCGCAGTGATATGGAACTGTAATGCGGTCAAACCCGCCTGGAACTACTTTAGCCGTGCGTTTCCCTGAAAATAATTGCACACCTTAGAACGTTCTCAACCAATCAGAATCAAGCATTCAACAGCCCTGTAGTATAAGTAATATATAATTCAGTATGACAGTGAAGAAGCATTCACTTATTTCACTATATGGTACCTATAAGACCAATCTCACAAGAAAACTGTTTTAAATCAACAATCGAATCTCTCAAATATCACTATCACAGCATGCAAGTACGCAAACTTAACATTACTAATATCCACTTTGAATATTAACAAACACTCAGTTTCCCTTGCGAGAATGCTCACTTCGTATTGCGTAGCTATAGACCGCGCCCTCACTATTCAGCAGCTAGTGGTGTCACTCAAAGCGGGCTCTCACAGGCCGCTCAGAACGTTCCAGAGGGTTTTGGTCCTTGTGGCCTCCGCATCGTCAGTACGCCAACTAGGTCGAATGCACATGCGTCCCCTGCAGCGATGGCTAAAACGCAGAGTCCTAGCTCATGCGTGGCACTCCGGTCACTTACCTATCAGGGTGGATCACAGTTGTATCAAAGCCCTGACCCCGTGGAAGCGCAGCGACTGGTACCAGTCAGGTGTAGACATGGGGTTGGTTTTGAGAAGGAAAGTGGTTTCACTAATGCCTCCAACCTGGGTTGGCCTCTGATCGAGCCCGGATAAGTGCCTACATATCAACTGCCTCGAAATGAGAGCGGTTCATTTAGCCCTGAAAACCTTCCTCTCAGATCTGGCGGGACACCACGTCCTGGTCCGCATGGACAACATGTCAGTGGTGTCCTATATAAATCACCAGGGTGGCCTCAGATCGGCCAGCCTGGACGCTATGGCCAGACTCCTCCTTCTTTGGGCACATGCCAACCTGCGCTCGCTAAGGGTGGTGCACTTGCATATATGTTATCTAGAGACAATGTCACCCAGGGGAATGGTCTCTCCACCCTCAGACGGTTCACATGATCTGGAGCACCTTCGGCAAGGCAGTCGCCTCAGAAGACAATACTCACTGCCCAATATTCTTTTAGAAGAAAGGGGACGCGCTGGTCCACAACTGGCCCAGCCGCCCCCTTTATGCATTCCGTCCGGTCTCGATGCTCCCAGAGGTCATCGAGCTGATCAAGGAGAGCTCAATCCTCCTCATAGCCCTCATCTGGAGATACACAACTTGGTTCCCAGACCTGGCGAAGCTGCTGAAGGGAGCTCCTTTGTCCATACCACTGAGGAAGGACCTCCTCATGCAGGCAAATGGGTCAATCTGGCACTCCCACCCAGATATGTGGGCCCTACATGTATGGCCCCTCATTGGGTACACAGGAACCTCCCAGATGGACTCCAAAATACCATGATTAAAGCTAGATCACCGTTTGGCGTTTACCAGACGCCTCTATGCCGTCAAGTGGTCAGCGTTCGCAAGCTGGTGTGCAGCACGAAACATAGATCTATACATGTGAAGTACCTCTAGTACTTTCTTTTCTTCAGGAGCTGCTGGATGCTGGCAGGACTCCCTCCACACTCAAAGTAAATGTGGCGGCCATAGCGACTTTTCATGCCCATTTCCATGGGGAAAAGTGACCTGGTCATTCGTTTCCTCATGGGGGCTAGGAGGCTCAACACGCCTCGGCCCCCCTCTGTCCCCTCCTGGGACCAATCTACGGTCCTCAAGGCCCTTAGGGGACCCCCGTTTGAGCCACTCCAGACGGCTAACCTTAAACCGCTTTCATAGAAACATATGTAGATTTGAGAATGAACAGTTGATTTCCCTCAACTGTAAGCCAGTGAAGTCTAGAAATGTGAAACCCAGCACAGTCTCTTATCTCACAGTAAAACCTGCATTTGTTTTAGCAATTTACCTTAGCCATGATATTTTGACCCCATTCTCAGGCTCCTTGGCCCCTACGGTCTGCCATGACTAAAGCCACTGAAGTGGAACAGCAGCTCAGGGGACCTGCTTTAAGTGTGTGTGCTGAGAAAAAAGCTAGGTTTTCATCCATTGAATAGTGAGATCCAGATGTACTGACGAGCAGTTTGTGGAAAAATGCTTTTGAAATGTTTTTGTTTGCTTTTGATTTCAAGGCATTGAAGATAAGAAATCATGCATTCCTCAAATCTTCAAACCTCTGCAGTTTCAGAAATGTGTCATTTGGGAAACAATTTTAAGTGGATTCAGGCCCCTCAGATGTAGATTAAATTAACTGCATGATATTATGGAGTGTTGAGGTCATTGCATATTAACTGCTCAATTAATATTTAGTGACCCCGGTATGTTTCTGTACCTCAGATCCACAGTGTTTCCTACAAGGCTTTATGTGCTACAAGTACACAGCAATATAAATGACAAAAAACACCTGTATTGACACATAATCTCATTATGTCGGCCCCTGAGTTTACTGATCAATACCAATAAATCATTCAAAAGAACATAACACGAAACTCTTTTACTTCAAGCTCCCCAGATAAGGGTAGCAATTTTAACATCTTAAATTTGTTACACTGAAGTGTGCAATGTGTCAGTCAGTCAATACTATCGATTCGAATTAATCCAAAAGACAAGGTCAGAATTCTTGACAGTTAAAATGTTTCAGAGCTTGATGCATTTTCCAACTAATTTCTTGTTTAAAATCGTGTGACTCTAGAGCCAATAACAATATAAAAGTGTAGCACTTTCATCTATATTGATACCTTCAAACACAAAGTGCTTTTAGAATTGAAACCCAAGGTTGGAGCTGTGGTTTAGTGGTTTGTGCTCTGGTGCTCATCTTGGAAATAAAGGTTCGAATCTAGCCTGCATTATATTATGATTCCATTCTTCACAATAAAAAAAAATTTCCAGCCTGCTTTTTTTGCTGTCAACAAAAAGCTGCAGAAGTTCAAAAAGAAAAGAAAAATGAACTATTAGATAAGACATGAGAGCATGAGATGAAGGTTTGTGATCATAACTCAAGCTGGGCAACTTTTTATTCCTGTTAAGACACAGATTTGAGACTTTGCCTCATCTTTTGTAGCCATGGTTCTGGCACTTCTTTCTGGCAGTGCATTTTCACAGTAATGGAATAAACTGTCAAGAAGAAACAGCCTATTTAAGATTTGGAAGAACTTCCAAGCAAAATGGTTTACGAACCAATTGTCTGAAATCTGATCACTGCTTGACGATCTTATTTTGGCAATCTGCTGCCCTCTGTGGATGGAATGAAAAGCATAAATGAAAATTGGGACATCATTTACTTAAACTCATGTCGTTCCAAACCTTTATTTCTTCAGTGGAACACAAAGAGAGAAATTTACAAAACAAAACGAACCATCATTATAAAAGTAGTCAATACATCTCAACTTCCCTTGAAAATCATGGGAATTTGACTCAGTGAGTCAAATGGAGTCAGTGACTGAATTCGGATTGGAATTAGTGAATAAATAATTTAAGGCTTGTTCACACCAAGGATGAGAACTATAACTAAAGTTTTAACAATCATTCTAATTCTATGAGAATATGGAAAGTCCCCACCACAAGTATAACAACAAAGACACAGAGGAAAGAGATCACTGGAACCTTTATAGAATAATTTTTTTGACAGCCAATCAGAATCCATTCTGCTTTAAAGCGTGTATTTAAAGTGGCAGACGGCAAAACTGCAGTGAGCACTTATAAACACAACGTTATTGCCTGTTGGTGTGAATGCTATATTTATCATTATAGTTATCATTCTTGGTGTAAATTGGCCTTTAGATCGGCTTTATCAACTAGATCAACTGATTCGTTGAAAAGATCCGAAACAAAATAATGATTTGTTCATGAAATTTCAGTGAATAATTTCAAAGTTTTGATCCGTTCCTCACACAAAGCTATAGCTGTGTTTCAGAAAATTTGGAACAACACGAGGGTGAGCAAATGATGACAGAATAAATAAAAAAAAATGTGAAACTATCCCTTTAAGAATAGAAGAGTTCATTAGGTTAGGCAGATGGCGCCAGTTGGCTCATCAATCTGTTTTATGGGAGAGCGATAGGACGAACAGATGCATAAAACTTCTCTGAATCTTCAAAGGTGGAAAAAGAATGAGAGAAATTGAGGAGATTAATCTAAACTAATGAGATCACCAGACTCCGGAAATCATTAATGCAGTGACATCCTCGCTAAATGGCTGTTAGTAATTTTCAGAGAATGGAAGGTTCAGCTGAGGTGGTTCTGGGTAGGGCTGAATTTCATCTCACTTTAACATTATGTAAATTCCTTCTTAATCCATGACGGCTTATCCCAGCCAATGAGGTCAGTGACTTTGCATCCCGGGTGAAGATTTCCACTATAAAAGCTGACACGCAGAGAGAATCTACATTATATCTTGGGTTCCTACTGTTGTTACGGGCTCATTAAGCATATTTAACATGAGGGAAAAGACGTCTGCTCAGAATCTGTAGGGGGGGATTTTGAATAACAGGCTCCAGCCTCTGTTACCTGTGGTGATACGGCAGGTGTGGATAACTGATTATAAGACCGGCATTTCACAATAGCAAGCTCAGCAAAGAGGAGAGAGACATCCAGCTATGTACTTTTGATCATCTTGGGACAACCTAGTGAGCATAATGGGAACAGTAGCGCATTGCTTCAAGCGCAGTATGGGAGAGACGGGAAATGAAGGAAACCAGAACTTGATGTGCTTGTATGTTTGAAATTCTACTTTTTAATCTTAAAACTGTCTCTTACTGAAATTCTCGGTTCACCTGAGGTGACTCAGGTTGTGCAATCTTAGCTGGGCTAGCTTTAAATTTGATGATGGTGAAACGATAATGTGATACTATATGAAAAGTGATGTGTATAGTTTAATGGTGGTAAAAAAAAAAACATTTCTCATATCCAAGCTTAATATGCTGGGACAATTAATGGTTAAAAAATGCAAACAAGAATGACTTTTCAAAACATTGCTTTGTTTGTTTGAGCTTCCTGACCTGCCTGGCATAGCAACAGTAATTCAACCAATGGTGTGAGTCTGGGCGGAGCTATTTGTTGCTGTAACCAGTGGCAGATGGAGAGTTAGTGGAAAGCACTTCACCTCTAAAGTCCACATGAGCCAGAAGTTGCAACTACTGTACTTCAGTGTTGTGACGTATTTCCAAGTGTACCAAGTGGGTTTTAGCGACTTGCACTGATTAATTTTTCACTACAAGACTAGTAATGTGCGCAAACAAAGTAAATAGAGTCAATTTTGATTTCATGATGACTTTAAAGGGGTAGTGTCATGATTTACATCATAATCACATTCTTGTACTTTCCAAACTATCACTTTAAAGGGTTAGTTCACCCAAAAATGAAAATTCTGTCATTAATTCCGCACCCTCGTGTCGTTCCAAACCCATAAGACTATCGTTCATCTTCGGAACACAAATGAAGATCTTTTTGATGAAGTCTGAGAGCTACGCAACTGAAACTTTGACGCTTCAAAAAGTTCATAAAGAGATTGTAAAACTAATCCACGTGAATTGAGCGGTTTAATGTAATTTTCTGAAGAGACTTGATGGCTTTATATGATGAACAGATTGAATTTAGTCTTTTATTCACATATAAACATTGATAAGCAAACATAAACAGAAGCTCAACCAAACCTGCTTAACGTATGAGGACAAACCTCTTGCGGAAGCTCAAACTTGAGAATGCGAAACGCGAGAATGAACCTCATTGGTGCTCGCATGTCAAGCGAACAGGCCTGAGCTAAATTCAATCTGTTCATCATATAAAGCCATAGACATATACACTAGACGTCACCTTGGGGTTCTAAGCATGCATCAAAACCGCCGCCATCTTGGAACAGGGGTCTTGTCATAGGAAGTATCTAGGTAACGCTGCTATCTCCGCCTGTACTTCAAATTCATGGATAATACCGGACTTTTGTGCTGCGAATGGATGTTCACGAACGAAATCTGAACTAGGAAAAATGTTGTAAAAAAAATTTTTTTTTTATACATTTCTCTGGACTCGATGATAAATACATGTCTGACCGTTGGAACGAACCAAAAAACTAGAAAATCGCATTCATGACGATTTATGGTGATTTTATTTCCGTTAGACCTTTGACTATACATTGACGCTGACGCATAAAGAGGAGGGGCTCCCCTGTTCCAAGATGGCGGCTCTTTTGACGCATTCGTTCCAATGAACTGCTGTAGCCAAGGTGACGTCTAGTGTATATGTCTATGATATAAAGCCATCAAGTCTCTTCAGAAAATTTGGACTAAACCGCTCAATTCATGTGGATTAGTGATACAATCTCTTTATGAACTTTTTGAAGTGTCAAAGTGGTAGTTGCGTAGCTGTCAACGGAGGGATAGAAAGCTCTCAGATTTCATCAAAAAGATCTTCATTTGTGTTCTGAAGATGAAAGAAAGTTTTACTAACTAACTCTTTAAGTTCAGGGCCTGTTACAACATTCATATCAATCAATCCCTCCCTCAGATTTTAGGGTTGATGATTGCTTGATAGGAATGTTGTCAGAGGAAAATGTTACAATTATAAAAGAACAATTCTGCATTGTCTTCAATTTATGTTCAATTCAAATGAATGAATACAATTTTGCTTTCTTTCAAATCTTTCTCATTTTAAATTCTCTAACAGGAGAGGATGCCCATAAACAAGGAGACACAAGCAAACTATCTAAAAAACGACAATGAATACTCTTCTGATTTGGACAAACCATGCCTGCTAAATGGATAGCCACAAATATTTTCCAAACAGGAAATATTAACAAAGTCAAACAGCACAACACTGATCACTATATTAGCCTTCTGTATACTGTACACCAGACGAACAGCAGGAGAAAGTCACACACGCAGTTTCAGTTTCTCTAATCATGTAACAAGATCACTCAAACTGATGAGACATCTCAGAGAGACAGATTTTAACGTTTTAAATAACTCATGACGGCAAACCAAACATGAATGGGCGCGTGGTTGTTCCCAAAGGAAAGCGAGTGTTTGTTTTCCTCTTCCATAAAACCGCTATTTTATCTGGAGCAGCAAATTATATATTGCTGTCATTTTTCATCATTATTGTTGCTTATGCACCATTTACATAGAGATTGCATTGCCTTGCTATTGAGAACGGCCTCCTAAACACTACAGTAATGATGTAGTGGGGTTTCAAATGATGTAGAGGGTCACTTTGCCACGCTGCAAGGCTCCACTGCATGCCAATCAGGCACAAAAACGAAAATTAATAGCATCTGGTTACTGCTTGTTTATTCAAGAGTATAATTAACTGCCAGTTATTAGTGTTCTGGAGACAGTTTCGTTTTTAACTCGTGATAAGGGGCACATTTCAAACGCAAGAAAGTGAAGATTGTGTCAAAGGCTGATTTGAATAGAGTGCATTATGAATTTTCTGTAATGACGTCGAGTCGATTTTTATGTTTGACCTTTGAGCGGGGGAAAATACACAATCAATTTTAAACGCAACTGCAAATGTTCTTTCTGTAATTGGCTGTTATGAAGGATAAAGCAGTGTCAAACTGCGTCTACACAATACTTTGATAGTGCAAAGATCAATCACCAAATATAGTTAAACAGCAGATTTGTACAATAAAGCTAAAGAATCGAGCAGTTTTATGATTTCACATGATTTCTACAGCCAAAGTCTTCTGATACAAATGCAATACCATTTTATATTTGGATATCTACAATTTCTTAAAGCAAGGGGGTTTCAATTTTTTTTCGACAGTAAATCTCCTTCAAAATGTAAATGCAGCTATATATTTTCATGAATAAAGACATAATTATACAAATATATATATATATATATATATATATATATATATATATATATATATATATATATTATATTTATATAATATATTATATAAATATAAAATATTTTCTGGAAAATATATTTTGTTCCTATTAAGAATTTAATTAGGCCCAGTCAATAAAATAATTCGGATTAATCTCACAATTTACTAATATGCTTTAAAAGCAGATGGAACCAGTAATAATTATTTGACATTGTAATATTTATTTGACTTTTTTTTATACCATTCCATGGATTTTATAGTAATGAATCTAGTAATCATTTTTATAGAATAGAACATCAATAATCAAGTTTATAAATTGGTGCTCATAGATTTATATGCCCCTCTTTTCTCATACATTCACAAGCAAAAGAATCTAAATATTTTTAAAAAATAAGAAAAAAAGAGAAACTGCTTATTTAATACTAAACTGAAAAAGCAACATAATAGACTTTACATAACCCACAAGACTGAAAATAAATTGTATTTCCTCGATGTGCATGTCTCAATTTGTGTAAAATCATCATCATATAATAATCATATAAATACAAATATAATATAAAATAAGTAATAATTAAAAAAAAATAAGTTTTAAATAAACTAAATACATTTTAAATGTATGACTTTACATAAAAACATATTCACATTCTGCAAAGGTAAAATTGTGTGCATAACCATATCAAATTACCATGGTATTACCATCTGACAAAACCACTGTACCATGGTCCGGCACAGCACTTTTAAGAGAAATACATAATCCTGTCAAAATCATATTAAAGCACCTAGACTTGTACATTCAGACAGCTGAGCATGTGCGCAAACACACACGCGCACATACACACACGCACACAGATAAACAAGTTGATGAGCCTGGAGGAATGATCTTAATCGCTCACATGTATCTCTTACTTTAATTGTATTTCCATAATTACAACATAATTAACGTGGCATGTCCATGTCTACATGAGCAAGACACACTGCAATAATAAATCAATCACGCAGCACGAGTTGACCATGAAGTGGTTGGTTACGATGCTCTTCTGGGATGCCATGGCGAGTCTATTACTGGACCTGTGCCTGTAATTATGTCTCTATATCAAAGGCCATTCTTCTTCTACTCTCTTTCTTTATTGATAAGCTTCTCTGTAATTGTGGTTTCCCCTGGACGTGTGCTAACAGTAATGCTCTATATTATTGCAGGCTTGTGTGGGAGGGAAAATGGGGAATTTGAGCCATTACTGCGCGACCTATGCATTGCAAAATGAAGTGAATTATGGGTTAACGGCAATAAGCAGAGAATTTCAAAGCAGTGTGAGCATGAATACAGATTTTTAGTTCTGGAGTGGCGAGTTCTTTGAGCCACACAAGGTCACAATTGAACACTTTTTGTAGCTTCTTCTAGCTTCTGACCTTCTCCTAGACTATTCATTTTTGTGCAAAATCGCTGAATAATGGACAACAAAACATAAGCTCAGCTTGACTTTGATGGCTCAGACTTGACAGAATGAAAGATGGGGGTTGAGGTTTTCAGATGTGTTCTTACAATATAGCCTGTTTTTTTTTCCATGAGTTTTGACCTTTCTTCTGTTGAGATTGTGATTTCCCTTCCATCTCTGTCAAGGCATGTAATTCAGTCTTCGTGATGTTTTGTGTATAGCAATGCTGGTCAGCAAACTCGGAAAAAGCTTCGTGCCACAAATCAGTATGATGCAGTTTGTGTTTTTCAATGTTTTGTCTAAGATCTTTTTGAAATGCATTAAAGCAGACATATCACAGAAAAAAGTTGTGTTGTAGTTTTACATCACCGTTTTCAGCCCATATAATTTATGGACAAGAAAATGTATCTAATATTATAAGGGGAGTTAAGGGGAAAAAAAACTTAAAACACACAACAAAACAATACAAAATAAAATATAGTATGCTGCAAAAGTGTAGACTGTATCCCTACGTCGCACCGCTTGAAATAAATTCAATTCAGACAGTCAACCAGTTGAGATCAGTGAAGCGAGACGTACATCAGAAGATAATCTGGAGCCCTCGTACAGAAACACAATTTTAAAAAGCTTACCAGATTCTCGTGAGATCTGAACGAATGCCTCCACGCCGCTCTCTCCATAATTCCCCTCAGATGCCAGAGTGGAGACGTAGTTCCAGCCCATGGCGGTCACAATGTCCAGCATAGCTTGGGCCTGGTAGGAGTCTGGCGGCACAACCCGGGAGAAGAAGTCGTAGCGGGTGTTATCGCTCAGCTCCGGAGCTGTGGATGCATAGCTGATCTGAGGGATCTGTTAAAGGGGAGAGAGAACAATCTGTTATGCAGGAGAGATTTTAAAGATCACATTTTTGAGTCCTGAGCCAGAAATAGAAAAGTTCTCAGAGAGGACCTATTAAGTCTTGGTTTTGTTTTTGGGGTCCATTATAATATGTTTCAAATAAAAAATTTCACATATTTTACATTGTTGCAGCACCTTTCTTCTCTGTCTGTCAGTAACACTCTGTTTTGTTCCTGTCACTATGAAGGCCCTCCATCCGAAAAGCGCGATGTGCTCTGATTGGTTGACTGGACCAGTGTGTTGTAATTGGTCAACCAATTCAAGCGTGTTTCAAAATGTCACAGCCCTTACCGTAACCGCGAGTTTAAACACACTAACTCCACCAGGCTTCTCTCCTTTTTTTGAGCATGCCTTGAGCGGGTATTATTTAAATGAGGGATATTGTGGCGTGTTTGTTTGAAGCAAGAAAACTTGAGACTACAATCAAGGTGTTTTAGGGATTTCAGAAACATAAACACGTAAATCATTTAGGGGAATTCAGGTCGATTGGGACACTTTTTGACAAGTTGGGAAAAAGTGTCCCAATCAACCTGAATTCATCACTATAATCCCACGCCAACACAGCAGAATACATCAATAGGATTCTAAATATGCGAATTGTAGTACATTGCGATTACAAAATAAAAGTTTAAACCCTCGCGCTAAGTTTGCATGTTTTGAAAGTATTTTTCAATAAAACTATATGTTTACTTGCTTTTGATACTTTATTTGAACCAATTATTATTGCCTCATCGTTGTTATATATGTATTTTAAGTCATTTTAAAGGCCGTTGTTCACTTAGGTCTATTTTTATTACCACAAAATATATTATCCGATTACTTGATTAATCGTCAAAATAATCAACCGATTACTCGAAAAATCGCCTGAGATTAGATAAAACGTTTTAAAAAATGCAACTGCATTGCGGCATTTTGTGACTTTCATTCAAATAAAAGACAATTTTTCTCGTCATATATTTCCACCATGGTGGTGGAAATTTTTTTTTTTTTTAAATTATTTCAAAACATTTGCTTCTCCTGAGTAACTTTGCGGTCAAACGTTTTGCGAGCGAACGCAAAGTTTTTTGGGGGATTGCAAACATTTTGCGAGGGAACGCAAAGTTTCTTGGGGGATATCACCATGTCCCTTTAGTGGCTCTGCACTAAGAAAGTTGAAAATGTAAAAAAAGCATAATAGGACCCCATTAAGAGCAAGGTAAAAAACAAAACTTTCAGCCCCAAAAGAAGCAAATGTTGACTCTTTTACAAGAGTTAATCATTAAATTCTGCCTGAAGCAAAATGGAAAATGCACAACCATTCAAAGCGAGCAAAGGTGGAGAGATACATGCAACCTCCGAAACCACTTTAGCCCAAAGCTATTGATGCAAAGGACTACCAACCCGAGAGGTGACGCAAAAGGTGAAACAAGACCAGGTAACGAAGACAAATCAGTACGTGTTGTGGTAGAAAGAATCGAGGTGAAGCCTGCCAGCAGGCAAGCTGGGTAATGGCTTCTTGTGGCGATTGACGGTGTGATTGATTTCTCCTCAGCCAAAAGGCCAGGCTGTCAGCCAGAGCCCCAGAGGCTGTGCTCATCAGCATTCATTGCAACAACGGCACGGGAGAGAACCGGCCCGCAATACAAATGCCACTCACTGGTTGGCGAATCGCGTACCGGCGCTTTTTCAGCCGCAACCCTGGATCGCATCCTTGGAAATACAAATGTCACGGATGTGCTGACATGCCTGTGAAACAGATGCGTGTGTGGGGTTTTGTGTTATTTCTGGGGGAGTGTTATATCAAAGGTGCAACACGTATGGGCTAATGTCAAACACTAGACTTTATTCACACTTTGAAAATAAACATTTTTTTCTCATGATTATCAGGTGTTAAATGACAAGATAGTGTCAGATTCCCTATTTTAAAGGACTGTTTTAGGTTAAAGGCAGGTTTGTTCCAGAATTTTTTTTGTTAAGCAGCTTGAAAGTCTCTTCACATCCTGATAGCAATCACTAAGTTATGGTCTAAAGCAGGGATGGGCAACTCCGGTCCTTGAGGGCCACTGTCCTGCAGAGTTTAGCTCCAACCCTGACAAAAATAATTTTTTAGTAATCCTGAAAACATTGATTAGCTTGTTCAGGTGTGTTTAATTAGGGTTGGAGCTAAACTCTCCAGGACAGTGGCCCTCGAGGACTGGAGTTGCCCATCCCTGGTCTAAAGGTATGTACACGTGTATAACTTCTGCGGTATAGGCATAGGACCATAAAATGTTTGTCCAGTCATTGCATTCGAATGCAATGATTGGACAAACATTTTATGGTCCATCACCCACGTCATTTCATAATTTTCTATTTTCTGCAAAAAACAAAAGATTGTAAAACACAAACATTTTATAAAACTACTTTTTTCCCCATCATTGTATGAACAAAATAAATAGCAATTTTCTAAATATCTAGGTATGACAAGGTTTTCAGCCAAGTTTTGATCATGTTGAAAATTTAGAGGCCTTATTAATTTGAGTATCAAATTTGACAAAGTAGGCTTTATAGGGTTCATATGCAGTTAAAATGTTTGAGCACCATAATAAATGTTAAAATAATTCAATCACAGAAGGAATTACCCACAGGAGTTATGCTAATAATCAGAAGTTTATTCACTTATAAACGTTGTCCCACTCACACATCAAAAAGAAGTATAATTTAGACAACTTTATTAATACTTTCTTTTTTAACTTAATAATTAATGTAAGTGTTATCACAAAAATAAAAGCTACACATTTCTGCTTTAAGATTCATTGTGAGTGCATTACTGTAAACACATTTTTCTTCACTTGCTATCAAAAGTCAGATTAACTCAAATTTTGTTGTTCAAATCTTTTCACTTGCATATTTCAAGCTTTAATGCCATCTTCATCTCGAGCAATTACCATGCGCACATGAAATTCGTATGATTTTCCGTTCGTCAGAGAAAGGCATTTTGGATGGTGCATGGAGTAACTTTTAAAATGAGGCAGACTCTTTAAAACACTTTAAACTCTACCCTGAAGTTTCGCTCCGGCACATTTCATTCAGCAGCTCAAGTGAATGACAGAGAGTTTAAGTAGCTCAAGAGAGACTGACAGAGTCTCTCTGCCTGTTCAAATGCCTCCTTTCAGAACTCAGCCCACAGTGTTTTGAATTTTGCTGCACAGTAAAGGTTAGACTCAGAAATGATGCCTGTAGAACTTAATTTCACGCTCATGTTTCCTGTTTAATAAAATATTACAGACCCACAAAAGAGATGCACAGAAGACTAAAAACCTAAGACTTTTCCAAGCGGCCATGAGGGAAATCAAATGTGATACTTTTCATAAAATAATATATTATCGCTGATGGGGAGAAACAAATTAACCTTCATCAGCACAGCAATAATATTTCCTCATACAATGCAATTCAGAAATGCATAATAGTGTGCAATTTCCATTGTAAAGTACATTGAGTTAAGAACCCGTAACTCTTTGGATTACTTTAGCTATGAGAAAGTTTGTTGCATGAACTGTGCATTTTTGCCAGGATTTACCAGTTTCCTAAAAAATTACAATCCACCTATTATTCAATATATATTTATAGGTTTAAATAAAATATGTTTATTATAAGAGACAATAAAAGTAACTGTACATCAACTTGATTTTCAAAAGTCTCTGAGAAACATGTCATTTATTCAAGCCACGTAATAAACTTCCTTCGGTCAAATAAATAAGTATAATGAACTACACAAAAAACAATAAAAAAAGCACGTTTTATAATTACCCAAAAATCAAACATAGTTCACCCCTCACGCACGTTATCACGTCCTTCAAAAACTACTTGGTTACTCACGTAACCTCAGTTCCCTGAGTTAGGGAACGAAGTATTACGTAGCTATACGCAGTGGGAAAATTCTTTTTCCTCGGTTTTACTGAACCTTATGTAAAACGCATTTGCAGCTGCACAGCTAACACCCTGAGCGTCTTGCTCGCTCATAGGCTGTGCTGCAGCAACTGCATATCCAATGGCGAGGACGACTCTGACGCGCGACCAATGGGGTCACTCCACGTCAGAGCCCGTCATAGGGGCGAGCCCTAGCCTATATAAGCCCCTGAACTCGCCAAAATAGCAGGTTTATACGACTGAAGCGATAAACCCCAGTTAAAATAGTGCGGCCAGCTACGCAATACTTCGTTCCCTAACTCAGGGAACTGAGGTTACGTGAGTAACCAAGTAGTTCCCTTTCGAACGGTCACTTCGTATTGCGTAGCTACACGCAGTGGGAACGCTATGCAAAACGCCGCACTGAATAACTGGTTGCCACTGCAACTCAGGAACCCCTGAGCAAACAGAACAAGCCATAAACCAATTATGCATACACTAAACCCGACACCGTCGGGTTTAGGTGAATACACCAGTAATTCCTGACAGGGTCAAGAACATGAACACCACCAGCCTCAGCGGGTTTATAATATGAAAAACTTGTAACCGGCAAGAAGCGGGTTATATACATACATATCAGTGGCGGCTGCTGGTCTTTCAAAAAGGGGAAGCTCATTTTTTTAAACTCGACTGTCAGGTGTGGGGATGGTTAAAAGAGCGAGGACTCAGGTGCAGAGTTGATGGGCTTTATTTTAATAATAAAATAAAATAAAAATACAAACAAAACCTACGAACCAGCACAGGACTGCAAACACAAGGAAAATAAATAGGGAGCAAACAAGGCAGGTAACAAGGGAGGACAGGTGGGGCAAAATAACTTATAATCAGGAAACAAGATGGGAGTCACACAATCAACAGGAGAGCACATGGCAAAGGAAAACACATGACAACAAGCCATGTGCTCACACCAAACATGACAAAAAAAACACAAGCACATGATGGCCAGTAAAATAAATTACAAGCAATGTGCTCACACAAAACGAGACATGAACACTCATAAGCCATGTGTTCACACAGAACATGACAACATGAAAGCACACAGCTAGTGTAAAACACAAGCTGTGCTACACACAGCACAAGACAAAACATGACATGAAAGCACGCGGCCGATGTAAACACGAACCGCATGCTACACAAAACACAACACACGTGGACAGAGCGAACACGAAACCGCACGCGAACACGACAAGACAGAACGTTATGCATGAATGAGTGGAAGCTTATCATGTGCGCTCACAACAGAAAACAAACACGAGGAGCATGAATGTCCAAATCCCGACACAAAACCGAAACCAAACTAGACAGATGTGCCGTGATTCAAACACCACCACGCCCCGCACATGTAACAAGGCACCTGACATCGACGGAGGAAATGTGGGAATTAGGTTAAACTGTGAAATGTATGATGAAAATTGCAAATACCAAGAAATATGTTACCGCAGCCAGTTTGTCTTTCGAGTACACTTTTAAAATCCGCGTTGGGACTGAGCTCGAAATCTCGAATAGCTTCCTAACTTTTTATTGTACGAAATCGCTGTCAATCAAAAGGAGATGTAGTCCTCCAATCATCACGCAGACGCCCGGACTCCAGGCCCGCCCACTTCTCTATTCACCCCAGAGACGCCGGGCGTCCGTGGGCGGGACATAATCGCAGCATTTATCCAATGACCGTCTAGTTTCGAAGCACTGAAAAAAACTGTTTAAAGCAGCCCCGTTGAAGTCAATGGACGCCCGGCTTCAACGGGGAAATGCACTGTGACGCTCCGGGAATGTATGAGAAGGAAATCGAGTCAGCCAAACTATGAAGCTGATTCTGAACTAACTCGTCTTCGAGATGAACGTGTTCTAACGCATTTTTTGTCAATAAAATGTTAACACAATAGTACACATTTGACCATTCATTTTTTTGACATTATAGGGGAAGCTGAGCTTCCCTTGCAGTCTTAAAGAAATCGCCACTGATACATATAGAGAATGTGATTATGCACAGTAACAAGTAATGACAAGACCAGACACTGTCGGGGCCATAATCATACCGAAAGCACCCCTGCCTGTAGGGAGGGTACTTCCAAATTATAGAATTTCATAAATGTGGAAGGCGAGGCCCAGCCGGCCGCCTCATAGATGTCTTGTATGGGAAAACCAGATGACCACGCCCACGACGAGGCCATGCCTCTGGTCGAATGGGCTTTGACACCCAACGGGCAACCCTGGCCCGCTGCGGCATAAGCCACAGAAATGGCCTCCACTATCCATCTAGACAGCCTCTGTTTAGTGACAGGGTCCCCTTTGGACCGACCACCAAAGCAGACAAAAAGCTGTTCCGACTGTCTAAACGACGCAGAACGCTCCAGATAGATTCTCAGCGCCCTGACAGGGCAGAGAAAATTAACCTCCCCATCCTCTGTGGAAGGGGGAAGGGCTAACAATGTCACCACCTGCGCTCTGAACGGCGTTGAGAGCACTTTGGGCACATAACCATGCCTGGGCTTGAGAATGACTCTGGAATCACCAGGACCAAACTCCAGACATGCCGGGCTCACCGAAAGAGCCTGCAGATCTCCCACTCGCTTGATAGACGCCAATGCCAACAGGAGGGCCGTCTTTAGCGAGAGAAGTTTAAGATCAACCGACTGTAGCGGTTCGAAGGGCGGACCCCTTAGAGCCCCTAGGACCGTAGATAGGTCCCAGGATGGCACAGAAGGAGGTCTGAAGGGGTTAATCCTCCTAGCACCTTTTAAAACTTTTACAACCAGGTCGTTCCTTCCCAGTGACTGACCGGCTACCAGAACATGGTGAGCTGCAACAGCGGCCACATACACCTTGAGCGTGGACGGGGAGCGACCCGCGTCCAACAGCTCCTGTAGGAATGAGAGAACCACCGATATGTCACATGACTCTGGATTCAGACCGTTTTTTCGAGCACCAGCCGGAAAAAAACGCCCACTTTGAAGCATAAAGGCGCCGAGTTGACGGGGTTGACTGTGATGTGTCGTTGATGTGTAAGCTCTAGCCTCAGATATAGTGTTCAACACCTTCACAGGAAGGCCCCCGGATACCGGTTCAAGGGCCCACAGGTCGGGTCGCGGATGCCACAATGACCCCTTCGCCTGTGTGAGGAGGTCTTTCCTCATCGGGACAGGCCATGGAGCTGTGTCTGAGATCTGAACCAGCTCCGGAAACCACGGCTTGGACCTCCAGAGAGGGGCCACCAGAAGGACCGGGCACCCGGTCTCCCTGACCCGTTTGATGACTTGTGGAATCATCGAGACAGGGGGAAAAGCATATAGGGGACGGTTGGGCCACACGTGGGCCAACGCGTCCCTGTCCTTCGAGAAGAACAGATTGCAATGGGTGTTGTCTTTCGAGGCGAACAGGTCGATTTCGGCCCTGCCAAACACCTCCCATATCAGACTGACCGTCTGCGGGTTCAGGGCCCACTCGCCTAGGGGAGTGTTGCCCTGTGAGAGCATATCCGCGCCCAAATTCTGGATGCCCGGGATATGCGCAGCCCTCAGAGAGCTCAGATTGTTCTGCGCCCACAAGAGGAGATCTCTCGCCATAGCATGCAGGCCACCTGACCTGACCTGACGCCCCCTTGGCGATTTATATAGGCCACCACTGACATGTTGTCCGTACGGACTAAGACGTGATGACCCTTGAGGCTTGACAGAAAAGCATTCAGGGCCAGACCAACTCCTTTCATTTCCAGACAGTTGATGTGTAAGCTCTGCTCCGTGCTCGACCAGAGGCCGGAGGCAGGCGTGCCCTCGTGTAATGCCCCCCAACCCAGGTTGGACGCATCTGTAAAAACCACTTTCCTCCTGGAAATTGTACCCATTATCACACCCTCTTGGTACCAGTCCTGCGCCCGCCAGGGAACCAGGGTCCTTAAACAACCGTGATTCACCCTGATGCGCAAGCTGCCTGACTGCCATGCATATGTTGGCACCCGGCGTTTCAGCCAGTGCTGCAGTGGACGCATGCGCAGCAATCCCATGCGGAGCACCGGTGATGCTGCCGCCATGAGACCCAGTAGTTTCTGAAATTTCTTCAGAGGCGCACGCTCCCGCTCTCTGAACGAGGATGCGAGCGCTCGCACTGAGAGCGCGCGCTCCGGTGTGAACCGCGCTCTCATTGACACCGAGTCTAAAACTATGCCCAGAAAGATCACATTCTGACAGGGGGATAGTTTGCTCTTTGAAACATTGATCGTGAGACCCAAGCATTCCAAATGGCTGAGAATCAGATCTCTGTGAGCTATCAGTTCGCCTCTCGACTGCGCTAGCACCAGCCAGTCGTCGAGGTAATTCAACACACGCACTCCTCTCTGTCTCAGAGAAGAGAGTGCCGCATCCACACACTTTGTGAACGTGCGGGGTGCCAGAGACAGACCGAAAGGCAGAACTGTGTACTGATAAGCCTGACCCTCGAAGGCGAATCTGAAGAATGGCCTGTGGCGAGGGTTTATTTGAATATGAAAGTAAGCGTCTTTCAGATCCATTGTAACAGACCAATCCCCCGAATTTGCGAATTTGCGCGAGGATCTGCTTGATAGTCAACATTTTGAAGGGACGGCGCATGAGCGCCTTGTTCAAATGTCTCAAATCTAGTATGGGTCTGAGACCGCCGTCTTTTTTCGGAACCAGAAAATAACGGCTGTAAAAACCCGCTTGCATCAGCGCAGGAGGGATTAACTCTATCGCCCCTTTTGCTAATAATTTCTGCACTGCGCTTCTCACCGAGGTCTCAATGACCGCCTGAAACTTCGGGGGTCTGCGAGCAAATTGGAGCGAGTAGCCTCGCTTTATAATGTTTATGACCCAACTCGACACACCGGGGATAGATTGCCAGGCTAGAACCCGTGTGGCTAGGGACTGACACACTGGAAGGGGGGAGCCACCTAACACAGGGGGATCTGAAACCCTTATAATGTGATTTGTGCATACATCGAGTGCTTGACTGACTGTACAGGCATTTGCGTGTGGGGAAGTCAGTGTTATCACAGGGGAGGGGCCACCTATCTGAGGGGGACCGTGAACCCATGCATTGTGCTTGTGAAACATACTCTTTTTGTGATTTATTTGGGTCGCCGTGAAAACGGCGTTTGGTTGTAGACACACTTACTGCGGGCCTGTGTACAGAAATAAAATCCCCATCCACCTGAACTGAACAGGGGGTTGTGGGAAGTCTCGTTGGCTTTTTCGAGGGTGGTCCCTTGGCTTTTTGGCTTTTTCCAGCGCGGGACACTCGCCCTCTCTCTTTGTGCCGCCTGCTAGGACGACTTCGGCGGTGCTGCCTCGGGCGCAGCGCTGGGCCGCGGGCCTTGGCGCCGGGGCATCGGGAAGCGCTTCGCAGCTCTTGTCGGGCGCTGGGCATCAGCCGCAGGGCGGGGCTGAGAGGCCTGCTGCTTCGGTTTCACTGGCTGAGGCGTAAATGAAGCAGGTTTGGGTTTGCTCGATGCAGAGCTAGAGCGTTTAGGCAGGAAGTGTCGCATGGCCTGGGACGCCTTCTGCGCCTCGGTGTAACGCTCCGCGAACCCCTTCACCGCTGGGCCGAAGAGACCGGTGCTGGTAACCGGAGCATCGAGGAACTTGGACTTCTCAGAGTCCTTGATGTCGGTGAGGTTCAGCCAGAGATGGCGTTCAGCCACGACCAAGCTCCCCATGTTCCTCCCGATCGCCTGCGCTGTAGCCTTGGTAGCCCTCAGGGCCAGGTCCGTCGCGCTGCGGAGGTCCCGAAAGGCCTCCGGATCCGGGCCTGCCTCGTCCATAGAGCGGAGGAGTTTGGCCTGGTAGACCTGTAACACGGCCATCGTGTGCAAGGCTGAAGCAGCCTGCCCGGAAGCGGAATACGCGCGCCCGAGGAGGGCTGACGTGTTTCTGCACGGCTTGTTGGGGTGCACGGCTCTGGTCCGAAGAGTCGAGGGAGGAGGCGCGGGTGAAGCGGCGTCTTCGTCCCTGGCAAGAGCCAGCCGCGTCCGCAGCGAGGAAATGGGCATGCTCTCACAGGCCGCACATCCGCCGGAGGAGAAGGCCTTCTCCGCGTGGTCGAGTCCCAGGCATGAGATACATCTCGCGTGGTGATCGGCCTCGTGCAGCTTGCGCGCGCACGTGGTGCAGCGAGACATGCTGTCGAAGAATAAGGATTTTGCCGGATAGCCTCAGGTGAGACGGCGTCAGGGGACGAACGGCTGAAAGACGCAATCCGCTGAAATAATGCTCGCTCAGGCTGAAGGGCTTGTTCAACGGCAAAGGCTCAGTGAAAAACAGACAGAGACGTAAAGTTTGTCGCTGATTTTGGCGAGTTCAGGGGCTTATATAGGCTAGGGCTCGCCCCTATGACGGGCTCTGACGTGGAGTGACCCCATTGGTCGCGCGTCAGAGTCGTCCTCGCCATTGGATATGCAGTTGCTGCAGCACAGCCTATGAGCGAGCAAGACGCTCAGGGCGTTAGCTGTGCAGCTGCAAATGCGTTTTACATAAGGTTCAGTAAAAACGAGGAAAAGGAGTTTTCCCACTGCGTATAGCTACGCAATACGAAGTGACCGTTCGAAAGGGAACATAGGCAAGCTGCCAGTTGGAATATTAGAACTAAAAACATTGACATAAACACACTCACTTCACTAAATACTTGCTAGCTACAAAATAAATAATTATTACCATCGGTTTAAAAAAATCCACACCCTTTGAATATCACAACTTGATCACAAATTGATTTGAAGAGGGAGAAAATGGCGGCCTGATCAGCCAGAGACGTTAACGTATAACGCACGCAAGTATATATTTGTTCTTAACTTGCTGAAATTGAATCAGAATGATCAGGGAACAGAGTGAAATAATTCACACTGCATGCTAAAGAGAATAAACGCCGGTCCAATTGAAACACCTCACCGGGTTAACACCGTTCAACATGTGTTGGGGGCGGGAACAGGAAGTTGTATGTTATGTTTTGACAGGTTTTTTTTAAAGCAAAAACTACATATTCTGATTCTGACATTCCTGATTTTAATATTTTCAATATTTTTTAATTCTTGACTGATATTATTTTCATAATTTTGGCAATAGATGAACTGTTAAATGAGTGATAGTGAGAAGAGTCCCTGTAGTCGACCAATTTGACTCAAATGCTGATGTAATATACATTTAATTTTCCAATAAAAGATGATACATTTTTGATTTGATTCATGATTTGTTACATTTAATTACCCCTTTGCAGATTTTGAGCCATACAATATAAAAACTCATGCACACAGAAAGCCGCTTTAGACAGCGCGCCGGCCACATTGAGTTCTCTTTCCAGCTTGAATGGACTAAAACCATGCCAAAATGCCCACCTTGTTCAGTATCCTTGTAAGCACAGTCTTAAATGAGGTAAATAAAGTCTTAAATGAGGTAAATAAAGTCGTAAATAAAGTCTTAAATGAGGTAAATAAAGTCTTAAATGACAGTTATTGATGTAAATCAAAGAACAAAAGACAAAGAGAAAATCACTCACTGCTCTTGACTGAATAACGTTTGAAGCTTAAATAAGTATAAATCTATATTCAAATGATAATTCATGTAGTGAAGACTGTGAAGTGTTTTTTATGTTCTTTTTACATTCATTTGGATATTAACTGTGAGTTTATGTACACTCACCTGAAGGATTATTAGGAACACGATACTAATACTGTGTTTGACCCCTTTCGCCTTCAGAACTGCCTTAATTCTACGTGGCATTGATTCAACAAGGTGCTGAAAACATTCTTTAGAAATGTTGGCCCATATGGATAGGATAGCATCTTGCAGTTGATGGAGACTTGTGGGATGCACATGTAGGGCACGAAGCTCCCATTCCACCACATCCCAAAGATGCTCTATTGGGTTGAGATCTGGTGACTGTGGTGGCCATTTTAGTACAGTGAACTCATTGTCATGTTCAAGAAACCAATTTGAAATGATTCGAGCTTTGTGACATGGTGCATTATCCTGCTGGAAGTAGCCATCAGAGGATGGGTACATGGTGGCCATAAAGGAATGGACATGGTCAGAAACAATGCTCAGGTAGGCCGTGGCATTTAAACAATGCCCAATTGGCACTAAGGGGCCAAAAGTGTGCCAAGAAAACATCCCCCACACCATTACACCACCACCAGCAGCCTGCACAGTGGTAACAAGGCATGATGGATCCATGTTCTCATTCTGTTTACGCCAAATTCTGACTCTACCATCTGAATGTCTCAACAGAAATCGAGACTCATCAGACCAGGCAACATTTTTACAGTCTTTTGGTGAGCTCTTGCAAATTGTAGCCTCTTTTTCCTATTTGTAGTGGAGAGGAGTGGTACCCGGTGGGGTTTTCTACTGTTGTAGCCCATCCGCCTCAAGGTTGTGTGTGTTGTGGCTTCACAATTGTGATGAGGGGAAGAAAAAACTTTCCAATATCAGTTATCTGTGTACTACATTTATGAGAGAGTTTCGAACACATGATTGCAGCATCAGCTACAACTGACGGCTGTGCAGATGGCAGGATCATTTCACTGTCTGTGGTTTTAGAATGAGTATGAGGGACAAATCAGACATTACTTCTGAGAGCTACTGTCATCTTCAGACGTCTCGGGCGTCTTGTGTCTGAGAGACGTGGAACGAGCGTGAGGAACAGTGCCGCCGCTCCCACCACGCGCATCACGCGCTCTGCGTAGGGCACCAAGTGCGGAGAGGGCACCAAAAATAGCCTAATGAAAAATCAATCATCAAACTTCTTTTTATAATCAGATTCAGCGCGTTCTTCATCTTCAATCCGCACCGGCGCCGAGCAGAGAGCACGTCAGAAACAGAGGACAGGGTGTGTGTGTGTGTGTGTGTGTTCATGAGCCTATGATCTGAGCCTCATTGGTCTGTCAGTGCTCGTCAATGTCAGATTATTTGTGATGACCAATCAAATCAAAGTAGGCGGGCTTTATGTTCACAGACGCTGAGCGCGAATTTTAACAGTGCAACTCGACGCTTCAGTCGGTCAAGTGCAAGATAAGATGTAAGTAGCTAAACTTAACTTTATATATTTGACAGTTTTTTTAGGTCATAAATGTTGAAAGAAGGACAAAAAATAATAAGGCAAACTAATATAGTTTTGTCTAATTTCGCCATTTTTAACTGAAAATAGGCCTATGTAACATGTAGCCTAGTGTAGGCTAATAGTTTAGGCTACTGTCATTGTGAGGGGACAAGAAACATGAACAAAGCCGTTTTCATTTCATCATGTTAGGCACAGGATTAATAATGAATGTGTACATATTGAAAATAAAATACAAATTGTTGCCTTTAGTAAATTAAAAAAAGCCAACTTTAGGAGGGGAAGAGACAGGGGAAGATAAAAAGAAAGAGAAAATGTGTGATGGTGATGAGGAGAGAAATGGTTTTAAAGCTGTTGTTATCGATTTTTTTTTTTTTTGCCTTCACAACATCTTACAGTTTTTCTCAATTGTTTACACACATTTTCTGAAAGAATGCCTCATATTCTCAGAACTCTACACACAAATCAAAAAACACACACACAATTGGCAAAACCCCTCAATTCTCCTGCAAAATGAAACTTTACATTCAAAACAATGTTATTTCTTCTCAAAATGGTATTTTGTTTTCAAATGACACACACAAACCATCATATGAATAGACATTTATAAGCAGTTGAACACTGATGTGCTCAATGTAAAACACTGTGATGAATGGAAAACACTTCTTCTCCATTCATCATAATGACTCAGGCCTTTTTTGTTCAGTGTTACACTTACTACAGACAGTACATACATAAGTGTGTTGTAAAACATTTGAGAATATTGTTTTTATACCCAGAACACACAAATACACGGCAACAAATATATTTTATTTTTCCCACAAAAACAATGGGAGATAGATCGCACATTTCGTACATCCCAACCAACACAAAGTTGCACATACACTGGTCTACATACAAAACAACAGAAAAATGTACGGTATGCAGTTACAGTAAAAAAAAATTAAAATAAATAACTATGCTGCATCTTCTCTTCTGCTTCGGTCTTTTATGCTAAAGCTCTGATCGCTAATTGTAAAACTGTGTGACATGTGTTTGCCCATGTGACGAGTCAGTGTGCAGATCTGAATGGCAGTGTGTTCCTTGTGAAAACCAGAGATTTTGTGCATGAAAATTGTGCCAAATGCAGAGAATTGTGTGTAGTGTTTTGAAAAACGTGTGTTTTAGAACTGCAATTTGAGTATAAAGCAGGAATTGTGCTTGTAGTTTAGCAGAATTGGTTCAGGGGGTTGGTGAATGAGTTACATGTTGTGGTCATTGTGTCTCTAGTACCAGAAATTGTGTGTAAACAATCGAGAAAAACTGTAAAATGCACATCTGTAGTTCAGAGAAATCCAAAATTTTCTCAGGGAAACCCCGACCCCCCTAACTAACCTGCCTCAAATTCGGGACCACAGTGATTATAAAACCCTAAACTAAAGTGTTACTTTTAAAAAAAAAAAAATTATATATTTTTTGATACCTCATTTTTTGATACCTCTAAATGAAAAAACCTAAATGAAAATGTTTTTTTTTTAGGGGGGGGGGGGGGGGGGGCATCACAAAGGAATTATGCTTAGGGCACCAAAATGGCTAGCAGCGGCACTGGTGAGGAAGCGGAAGAAAGTCTTTTAGATTTCTCAAGAGGATGTGCCATGTGTTTTGTACTATATTAGCTATAAAGTACTCTGTTCCTGTTGTAGGTATCTGTAAGACTCAACTGGAGTGCCAGCGTTATAAGTTGTATACCTCAACAGTGATCGCCCACTTTCTCAGTGGCCTTGGTTATAGTATTTTCACCATTCATTTCAGTCTTGAACGAAACCAGCATGTTCAGAGCTGAATAACGATTCTACCAGAAAGACCCGGGAGGCAAAATATCGTAACAAGTATACATTTATTAACAGCCCAGCTAGAAAATATTATGATATAAAATTCTTTGGCGTATAGGGCCCGTCCGTAGCTCGCAAACCGAGGGTACGGAATATGCATTTCCTGACTGCAGACGAAGGCAGATGAATGAAAGCATCAGCATCTGTGAACTCAGACATGTGTAAGTACCGATCTTTTAAACTATAGGTATTAGAACACGATTGGATAGATTAGAAGGTAATAAGTAATGTAACAATTGAGTCTTCCTGGCAGAACTTACGCTTACAAGATACAAGACTGTGTACCTTTTATGAGGCAATGAACTACAATCCAATAAAGAAAAATGAATGACTTACTGCAATCAGAAAAAACAATGTTAAACTATTGACAAAGTCATTCATTACGAGAACAAAAATAATATATTGTTTTATTTTACACAAATGGTCACAGACACACAGACACACACACACACACACACACACACACACACACACACACACACACACACACCTACTGTATATAAGTAAATCAAACTTAATTTTTAAAAAGTTCATAAATTAAAAATCTAATGGAAAATAAGTGGAATATTTACTTCTGAAACCTAACTATTGTACCCTGTTGAGATACTCATTGTTTTTGTGTCAGATAAATAATGTATTATATAAATGATGTAGAGTTGTGGTCAGAATTATTGGCACCCCTGGTAAATATGATTAAAGATGGCTGTAAAAAATAAATCTGCATTGTTTATGCTGAAGTAGAAGAATTGGGCGAAATCACATTATGAATTAAATGTTTTTTCTCCACAACATGTAGCCAACCATTATTGGCACCCCTGGAATTATTTATGAGTAAAATATCTCTGAAGTATATATTCCCATTAATATTTACATTTTTTAGCACACCAGAGTGACTAGAAGCCAGAAATTGTCTAGCTATGGCTTGATGTTTCACAGGAGCTTAAATATGAGGAAAAACAAAAGGCCAAATTCCATTAATCATCCATCACAATGAGTAGAAAAAACAAAGAATATAGTTCTGATGGGCAGCAAAAGATTGTTGAGCTTCACTAAATAGAAAGTTTCTGTAAGAAAATAGCTAAAGAATTGAAAATCCCCATTTCCACCGTCAGGGCAATAATTAAGAAGTTCCAATCAACTAAAGATGTTACGAATCTGCCTGGAAGAGGACGCGTGTCTTTCTAATGCACAGTGAGAGTTTGAGTGGCCAAAGACTCTTCAAGGATCACAGATGGGGAGAATTGCAGTGATTACTTGAGTCTTGGGGTCAGAAAGTCTAAAACAAAACAAAAAAATCAAACAACCCCTACTTCACGAAATGTTGTTTGGGAGGGTTTCAAGAAAAATCCTCCTCATTCATCCAAAAACAAACTTCACCATCACTTGTCAGACACGACTGGATAAGGGGCCTGGTTCTGTGGTCAGATGAAACTAAAAAAGAGCTTTTTGGCAGCAAACACACCAGATGTGTTTGGTGCAAACATGGATAAAATGTACCCCATTGCCCACGGTTAAATATACTGCTGGATCTTTAATGTTGTGGGCCTATTTTTTTTGTTGTAGGTCCTGGACATCTTGTTCAGATACATGGTATCATGGATTCTATCAAATACAAACCTGACTGCCTCTGCTAGAAATCTTAATGGGCCGGTGTTGGATCTTCCATCAGGACAACGATCCAAAACAAACATCAAAATCAACACAAAAATGTGTGACTGAGCACAAAATGAAGCTTCTGCCATGACTGTCCTAGTCCCCTGACCCGAACCCTATAGACAATGAGTGGAGTGAACTGAAGAGAAGAAGCACCAACATGGATCTGGGAATCTGAAGGATCTGGAGAGATTCTGGAGGAATGGTGTCTGATCTCTTGTCAGTTGTTCTCTAAACTCTTCAGGCATTATATAAGAAGACTCAGAGCTGTTATCCTGGCAAAAGAAGGTTGCATTTAAGTATTTAATAAAAGGGAGCCAATGATTATGGCAAATGTGTTTTGGAAAAAGCATTTATTTCATATTTTGATTTACCCCCCACTTTAAATTATTTTACTTCAATGAAAAGGGTAGATTTTTGCACATTTTTTTAATGAAAGGTCAAAATGATAAACTAAGCAGATCCATTTTTACAGCCATCTTTGATCATATTTATCATGGGTGCCAATAATTCTGACCACAACTCTAAATCTAGAAAACATTAAATAGTATTTATTTCATATTTTGAATTAGCTTTTATCTTTATTTTCAGTTTTCATTTTAATTTTAGTTTAAGTTTGAATAATTTTGTTATGTGCTCTGTCATTTTTATTAATTTTTGTTTTTCTATAGCTTTATTTTTATTTCAGTTTTAGTTTCAGTAATTTTGATACTTCAAGTTAAATCAAAATGAGTAAATATTTGCCAGAAATTATTATTTTTTTAAACAGTTTTAGTTAACAATAACAACACTGATCTGATATATAGCTACGTCATTCACTTGCACTGTAATTTCTACTTATTATTATGAATTATGAGTAGCTTGTAGCGTGGTATTCTACTTTTCAAAAGTTTGTTCATGGTGCTTTGAATTATTTTCAATAAACGCATCAACAAAAGTGAATGATGTGGAATTTTAAAGCTTCATACCTGATTTTTAAAGCGTTTTGTTTACTTGTTGTTATCTTTTTTTAATCTCTATGAAACAAAGCACACAGTCATCTGTGTTTGCCTCCATAATGGAGCTGTCAAATTGAGAAAAGCCCTCACTGCTGATAGATTACATTCAGACAATACTAATTAACCTCTCTGAAGACCTTTATTTAAAACACTCGCTGCAAGAGAAGTGGACACAAATTGCCGCGGAGTTAGAGATGCTTGCGCTTAATCATTCACTCTTTCATTTTCCCTCCTTGGCCTTTTTTGACGCATACAAAAGTGCTCACATGCCATAATTATGTATTCGCCATCCTCAAAGGAAGCTTTATATATAGCACCTCAGAGCTACAAGTAGCTAATGTAGTAATTCATCTCACGTTAGCATTAGCATGAGTTCCCTCAGGAAGTTCCTAATGCAAAAGTAAAGTCTGTGCTTTACATTATTTAAAAGACTTTCCCATTTTGTTCTAAAACATAAATTACAAACCGTCATACCTCAAACATGCATTGTGTGCTTTAAAAACATAATGGTGCTAGCATGTAGCATTAGCACACCTCCTTTAGGATGAGGTGCTTCATTTTTAACAGGATTTAATTAATTGGCATCATTTTTGGCAGCTAATCTGTTTGAAAATATACCACAGGCTCATGGTCTTAATGCCATACCACAATGGGAGCAGGTTTTGTCTACTGAGGTGATATTTATTTAGTAATCCTGATGTTTTCTCAGGTTGGCTTCATGCACGGCTACTGCTGTTTGATCTGAGGTACCTAGAGGAAGGTGCGCAAATGTCAGAGTTATTTGTTTGACAGACAGATGTCATCATCCTCCTCCTCCGGTCTGGCCATGAGGAGACAACATCATGATGACTGAATATACATTCTATATGTTCGTGTAAATAATTTGTCACAATGTGACATTCAAAAGTATTAATAACAGGTCACAGCCATAGTGTCGCTGTTAGCACATATGCCAACGCTGCCTTCAAGTCTTCCCGAGACTTTCCTACTTCCAGGTTCTTATTTTATTCATAAAGTCAATTTCTTTCTCTATTTTTCACTTACCAAAATGACACTAGGGCTAGTGCTAGCAAAAAAATAAAAATGAAGAGCAAAATATGTGCATTATTTATAATTATTATAATATAGTGAATTATAAATATGTTATTTTAGTAATTTATATACTAGCCTATTATAATATTTAATGTTTGGAATTAGCTGTTGTTTTTGTTTTTTCAGTTTTCATTGTAAATTTTTGTGTAAGTTCTAATCATTTTGTTATGTGTTTTTTTTATATTTCATTTCTAATCATTTCAGTGATTTTAGTTCACAACTTAAACGTATTTCATGTAGTTAACAATGAACCATTTCTAATTTTCATTAAAAGTAACACCAAGTAACTTTTCCTCTTCGGTCACCCTACTGGTTGGAAACGAAATTGTCCATTACCGCTGTCGTAAATAATTTAGCCTACCGTCGCACGCACGCTCGCTGTTTACCCAGCACCGGCTTTAGAATGAACGATGTCCACAGACAAGGTAGAGTATGTTACATGATTTCATGAAAGGATGATGTATTGCGACATCAGAAATGAAAAAAAACGAAATAATGACTATTGTAGCGCTTGACGTAAAGCAGTCGAATTTTGTAGTTCTTTTTGTGGTCGGGTTCCTACCCGAACCCCGAAGTTAGTGCCAGTAAAAGCGATACAGACCCCATCAAGCTATGGCAGAAGTGCCTTTCACCCTGTTTGACTTGATGAACCACTGATAAGATTTTGGAAACATTATTTTAAGGTAAACGATGTGTGCTTTAAAGTGTTTTAAGTTGTTCATATTTAAACAGTGGGCTTACTTTATTTTTTTCAGCTTCACTCAAAGAAAAAAAACAATAGAAAAAAATTTATAATATCCACGCAGGCAGAAAATTACCAGTAATTTACCAGTAAAAAACCCAACACAATGCAAAGTATACAGTAATTCAGAATATGTGTAAAAGACCTGGGGGGTAAAAAATCGATATACAGAAAGTTCCTTCATTAGGTGAAGAAAAAAAGGGTTGGCTAATGGCTTTTTGATTTTGAAATGAAGTACAAAATTATAAGTACCTCAGACAATTCATTAGTTCGAAATAGACTACTCATCAACTCAATTATTCAGAGTTAAGTGAGCAAAAATGAACTACTAATTTAATCCTGCTCATTCTACTGGAACAAAAAGCATATGAGGCTAAGGATTACAGACATTTTCTTTCATGTTTAATTAGCCTATATGAACTTGCATTTTACAGCGAAACAACATAATTCACGATATAATAATGTATGATTTGTCCCTAATACTCATTCAATAATTCCTTGATTTTCCTTCACTCAGATGCTGGAACTTGAAAGGTGCTTTAATATACTTTACATTTGAGAAATTTAGAAGGAAACAATGAAACGGGAGTTAAATAAAACACCATCATTTAATATTAAATAGCAAATACATCTAAAAGGGACATGTAAACACAATTATTACCTCTATTAATTACCACCAACAACAACAACAACTATTTATAGACATTTTAAGCTCTTATTCCTTGCCTGGGAAACTAATTAAATATTTATGAACAAAATCCAGTGGCCACTCCCACTCTGCCATAATACACACACTTGAAACAAACACATTTTTCTGTTTGACTTTAACTAAATAACATAAGTTTGTTTAAAAAGAGAACATTTATTAAACTTGTTTATTATTATTTATAGATGGACGGATGGATATTTTGATTCCGTTGGGGATTTTTTGTTGCCTTGCATTGTTACAGGACAGTCTTCAGACAAAACATAATACCTTAAAAACATGATAACTTAGTAAATAATACAGAGTAAATAATATATTTTAATAATTTTAAAATTAGCAAAACATCCCATATTTTTGTGGAAGACAGACCACAAAAAATGTTTCACTATCGGGAGATGTTCTATAGTGTACGGACGCAATGACATTCGAATCGCTTTAGCTCCTTAATACTCAGTCTAAAATTGATATGATGACACCTTATCTGAAGGCCATTGTAAAGAAGACCAAGCAGTGGATTTAGATAAGCCTCGACCGAGCGAAGCCGCAGATATCGCGCGGACGAGGTAGATCATTCTCACACGCATTGTCATCCCTCTGCCTTTCATTCTAAAATTACACTCCCACGGTGGCTCTGAATCCAGAAGAAACCCCAAGCTATTTCTGCCGATTCTCAGGAGTTTGCCATGCAATTCTCACTCTGGCTCGGGCCGACCTGCTTGTGCAGCGCTCAAACACGCGGCATGTGAGAACTGCCATTTGTGTGCCATTTTCAGCATCACACCTCTAGCTGAAAGTGTGCCACTCTCCAGAGGCCGCTGTCTTAGCTGAAGAGTGGAATCATGCTTTTGCAACTGAGAGCGCACCTGCTGTACACAAGGCTGAATCTTTCAAAGGACCGGATAACTCGAGGCGCCGTTGACGTATTGCAACCATCTTTAAATCGGCTGTGTTGAGACCAGCGAGACCGAAAGTGACTGAGCGGTGGTGTCTGGAGATGGGACAAATATATCTGCTAATGTTATGCACGAAGAGATACCGTGGCCCTTCAAGCTGATAAACGCTGTTTGCTTAAACCGAACGCATCTGAAGTAAATGGAAGTGAAAGCCCGCTTTGGGCAGGATAAGATGAAACAAAGAGATGGCAGAGAACTGAATGTTCAGTCCGGGTGAATAAGCGTGTTTGCTTCCCCCGTTGATAATGTTTTAACACTAGAGTTGTTCACGCTCTGTTTTCCTCGGAGATTCAATGTCTTCTCGATCTGAAGTTCTCTTTTCTGTTACTAGACTGATTTACGGCTATTCAAGTCAGTGAATGGTGCTTTATAGGTGACAAGAGGCATATCTGTGCTGTTCTTCTGTGGAACACAAAAGAAGATATATTAAAAAGTGTCTCAGTACATTTTTGTCCATACACTCTTCAAACTGAAGGTTCTTTATTGACAGTGATGGTACCATGAAGAACCTTTAACATCCATGCAGTGTTGGGCAAAGTTACATGCATATTTAACAGTGTTACTCCCTAAAAAAGAAAATAATGCAAATAATGCATTATGTTACTTTTTCTCATCTGGATTGGGCTTGTTTGTTTGTTTTTAATAAAAGAAGTGCATGCAATTTCATGCCTGTACAGCTTTAACAAACCTTTTGGCAGTTTTTGTGCAATTGCGATGAGTAAATGCTCATATTTAGGCTAGAACTACAATAACAATCATGTTCAGACAGCGCACACAACACCTCTGCTACTCGTGATTTATCTCAACATGAGAACAGGAGAAGTGTCAGTCTATAAATGGGAAAACAGAGTAACTTGTGTTACTTATTTGAAAAAGTAACTCATATATTTTTTTGCAAATTTAAAAGTCATTACTTGCATCCATGAAACCTTTCCATTGCACAAAAGTGCAAAATAGTTATTTGATGTTCATCTAAAAATAAAGTTTCCAGTTTTTAAAATAACCATTTATTTCTTCATGTGAAGAACGTTTTAATAATCTAAAGAACATTTTTCTACTATAAAGAACCTTTTGTGGAATGGAAAGGTTCCCTGCATGTGTGTAAAAGGTTCTGAACCGTCAATAAAAAACCTTTATTTTTAAGAGTGTAGTTTTTTTGTACAAGGTGGGATCTTAAAAGGATATATCAACCCCAAATATTATGTCATCATTTACTCAAGCTCATGTTGTTCCAAACCCGTGGAACATAAAAGAAAAAAAGTCAATGTGGTCCAAAACAATCACTGTAAAAAAAAATTTTTTAAAAAGTTGCTGCCTTAAATTTTTAAGAACAATCAACTTGGATGTTTAACTTAAATTACACAAACACAGATGCTGTCATAACTTAATGATAATATATTTTTTTACAGTGTACCACCCAACATCTCTTATTATAAGATAAACCTGAAATAATCAGCAAAGCACAAGCTACATGATTAGGATCAGTCATTTCATATCTTATTGATCCAGACCAAACAGGTTATCAAGGAACGGTGCTCATTCAATAACACACGCTGCTTATTCAATATTATGGATATCAGCAAGAACAACAACAGCAATACAGAAACAACATCACTAGATACAGAAAAAGCACTTGAAGGGAATGCATAGTAAATTAATAAAACAAACTACATTCACCCTAGAGCATCAAAAACACCACCAAAATTCAAATTACAGCAAGGAGTCAGACAATGAGGTCCACTTAATCCACTGTTGCTACAAGACAAAATGATCATATTACAGGAATCACGGCCAACAACATCCACACAAAATCAATCACAAAATCTGCCTCTATGCTGATGATGTTTTCCTCCAAAACCCCAATGACTCCACAAGTTTTGTAATCATATTAAACTTGTTTTGCTGAGTTATCGGAATAATACAAATTAGAATTAATGCAAAGCTACTAAATGGAAGATTTGGTATCTCTATATCAGCAGCATCACATCTCTTTTACAAAGCGCATCTCTATTCATTTATTCAACAAATGTTATCTTAACTTACTAAAATATGTTTTAAATTACTAGATCACTTATTGGATGCAATTACTTACAATTCCCAGTCAATTATGTAGTAATTGCCCATCAGTGAGCTCATTTCCATACACATAATCCATATACATGCATAAGCACATTGTCTCTCTTGTCTTCTCTCAGTCAATATTGAATGTTGTTAAATGTTTTGGTGTCCCTTGTGAAAATGAATATCTTTGGAACAATTGATCAATTGTTTTATAATTTAAGTACTGACAGGCATCTTTTTCTAAAATGTTTTGATTAAAAGTGTCAATTTGTTATAATGCAGACATAAGTATGCTAAAGTAATCAAGTGATCTTTTTGGCATCACATAACGTGAGTTAAATGCATTGTGATGCCGATGCATGAGGTTTCAGATATTTGGTTAATTAAATCTCTAACATTATAACAGCTGTTATCAAAGCGCTGCCACAGGATGAGATGTTTGTTCACCTGAAATGGGATTTCGACATCACATGGGACCACTGCAGATAACCTCGTCCCCAAAACAGATGATACAATGCTTTAATTACTGAAGATAGCGACGCTCATACTGATTCTGATACCCCAAATGAGTGAATTTGTTTAAGTGGATTATTATGAGCCAAAGGCCTCGAGGACAGGCACATCTCACTCACAATTCTGTCAGCATGAAGAAGCAAACAGGATTTGTGCTCTCAAAGGCAATGCTGTCGATTTAGCGATGGCATTAGCATAAGTCACCCCCTGGGCAGGCACGCAAATTTGGAGTGGAGCTGCAATAGTCAAACTTTATTTTTTGGGTTGACTGAAATAGGATGTGCGTAATTAGTGTTTGGTAAAATATGCTGATACACAGGATGGTAACGTCCTGAGGGTTGTGGGTTAGCAGACAGTTATTGGGAACGATGGCAAGATTGTTTGCAGCCAGGTTGGCTACAGGCTCTGAACAGCCTTATAATTTGCCATTTCAGTCATTTGAAAAGTTTTTTTCTCATTTGGAAACCAAAAACCTTTGAGTTAGCCTGAAGTATTACTTGTACGCCAGTTGGAAACGGTGCCAGGAAGAGAACTAGTTGATTTTCAGTGGCCAAAGTGCAAAATAATGACTGTTTAATTAGTTATGAATGACTCTGGACTTCAGGTTTAAAGGTGTTCGGTGTTTACTAGAATATGTTTTCATGCTTGAATGTTCAAAAAACACATAATTTTCCACATATTTTACAATGTTGCAGCACTTAAAGCTCTGTTTATTTCCGGTCTTTATGAAGCCGCTCCTTTGAAAAGCACACTGTGCTCTGATTGGTCGACTGGACCCTTGTGTTTGGAAAATGTCACACCCCTTACCATAACCGCGAGTTTCACCACACTACTAAAACAACTCATCCAGGCCTTTTATTTATTTTTAAAGGGGTTGTTGATTATGATTTCACTTTTCTAACTTTAGTTAGTGTGTAATGCTGCTGTTTGAGCATAAACAACATCTGCAAAGTTACAATGCTCAAAGTTCAAAGCAAAGGGAGATATTTGCTTTTAAAGAAATTGCTTTTTAAGGACTACAACAAACGGCATCTGACATGACTAACCCTAAAATATACATAAACCCCGCCCCCTGAACACGATTTATAGATTATCAAGATAGACTATGCTAATTAATGACTAGAAGATAACTACACGTAAGCTAAATAAATTAATCAACTAACCATTCAGAAATGTTGTCTACATGTTGTCACTTCTTTAGTCTCTTCATCTTTGTCTGACTCTGGTTTGAACATAAAAGGCTAAAAGTTTAAAACATTTTCAGTGTGTGTCTGTGTGAGGCTCCGCCCTCTGTGCCGGGAGCAGCAGCACATTTGCATTTAAAGGGACAGACACAAAAACTGAGCGTTTTTAACGTTTGAGCTCATCCTCGTTTGTGTGCGTTTGAGCTCATCCTCAAAAAGTGACAAATTTAACATGCTATATAAAAATATATGTGGGAAATTTTTAGCTAAAACTTCACATACACACTCTGGGGACATCAAAGACTTATTTTACATCTTGTGAAAAGGGTATTATATCACCCCTTTAAATGAGGAATATTGTGGCCCTGTCCCAAATGGCACAATTCGTATGCACTTTCGGTCTTGTGTGCATTTATCATTTTAGGTTTCAGAAGGGTGCTTCGTTGCCGAACTTCTACCTAACAGTCAAAGCGGTGTTACGTCACGAAAGTGCAGTGGGACCCATTGGGATAGTTTGTTCCTGGAAGAAAACTCAAGACTACAATGGAGGCGTTTTAGGGAGTTCAGAAACAGTGCGCAATAACTCCCTTTGGAGTGACTTTGTGCTTTGTAACTTTGCTGACTTTTTCGTGCTTAAACAGCAACATAACACACTAAAGAAAGCTCAAAAATGAAAATCATCTGTTGAATTAACATGAACATCTGACTTAGAGAAGAACAAAGGCAAAAAAATCCCTGTATACATTAAACAAAAACCTGCACATTTAATGCTTGTTTAGTGTTACGAGGAATTCATTTAAAGGAATGGTTCAGCCTAAAAATTAATTTTATTTACATTTTTAATAAGTCATTTACTCACCCACATGTCACAGCAAACACAAATGACTTTTTCTTTTTTTCTACAGAACAGAAAAGGTGCATTTCTGAAGAAAATTCTGTCTATTTTCCATACAATGAAAGTGAATAGGAACTGGAGCTTAACTCCATTTTTCAGTAGTGTGACAATGTGTAACTGTTTTTGAAACCGTTTGTTTTTGTGTCATATAAATGCTATCTGCTAATTTATTTATTATACACTACAGGTAAAAAATTTTGGGTTAGTGAGATTATAATTTTTTTTAAAGAAAATACTTATATAAGTATAATAAAGACATTCATAATGTCACAAAAGTTTTCAAATAAATGCTGTTCTTTTGAACAATTTTTATGTTGTTTCTGTTTTCAATATTGATAATAATAAGAAGAAGAAACGTTTAATGAGCAGTAAGCTTTCTGAAGAGTCATGTGACACTAAAGACTGGAGTAATGATGCTGAAAATTCAGCTTTGTATCCCCGGAATTACATTTTAAAATATATTCAAATAAAAAACAGTTATTTTAAATTGTAATAAAATGTCATAATATTACTGTTTTATGCCTTGGTGAGACTTCTTTAAAAATCATTAAAAGATATAATCAACTACACATATTTGAATGGTAGTGTAAGATATTACATAAGCTATTCAAATTTTATATGCATTACAAAAAAGTCAACCTGCCTGAAAGTCACAGGCATCACAGGCAACTTGATTTTTTCGTGCAGAATAAACCTTTGGTGTAGTATCACAGCACCATATGCTACTGTACCTGCGATGACTCACTGATTTGTTTCAGGTGTTAATTGCATCTTTAGTATATAATGACCTACAGATTTACATTACATTAGCTCTCTCCTCAGAGCATTTCAGGCGTCTTGTGCTCCTGAAAAGCTCTAATCCCTACAGCAGCGGCACAATAATTCCTACAATCAAAGCGCAACAAAAGAAGACAAAAAAAGCACACTTAAATTCATGAATACATGATTATAGACACTGCTGTCCTCATGTCTACAGCTTTTTCTTGTGCGGTTCTAGCAGTCGCTGGATGGATTAGGTCTGCCCACCACTTTTTTAGCTTTAAAAAATGCTTTTTGTCACCGAAGAGGGCCATTCAATGTAATTGAATGCCCCGTGCTGACCATAAGAACCTAATGGTGGAGGATTTATTGTCAACTTCTTGTTCTCTGCTAATACTTTTCATGGTATTCAATGGTGCCCTAAACTATGACACCTATTCAGTCTGAAAATGTATCTAGCGGCACACTTTAAAAAAAATGATGTCCCTCTCCTAAGATGGGCTACCTTCACATCACAGCACATGAACCACAGAGATCCACAGGCACTTGAGAAGTGCATATTTGTTTAATATTTAGGAGGATTTGTTGACAGAAATGCAATATCATATATACTGTAACTATGTTTTCAGTGGTGTACAAATGTGTTTTGTCACTATGTTGTTCTTCATGCAAAGAAGCAAGCTAAAGTCAGCGAATAAAACACTGACACAATGATGAACAAGTAACAACAATATTCGCAATAACATCGTTTTACTGAATAATAAAGTAATTTCTTTATCTTTGTAAATCTTTGTAAACTTCATTGCTTAACTGGCTACTCTGCTGTCTCAGACGACGACATCGTTTCCTGTCGGCCAACGTAACTTCTGTTGGTTGCAATTCGCAACCTCACCACTAGGGCTGCAACAAACGATTATTTTGATAATCGATTAATCTAACGATTATTAGAACGATTAATCGACTTATAATTCCGCGTTCTAATCAGTAAGTTTGGAACGATTATTCAGCTTTTTCAATTAGGGGTCAAGCGGTACACAGAAGTCACGACCTAGCGATATGTTTAATAATTGTACCTGAATTAATTAAATGAATTTGCTATATTTTAGATCAATATATTTGTTTTCTTTAATTTTCACAGACTTTTGAGAATTTAACTTTATTCTCATCTGAATTATAAATTATTGATTTCCGTATAAAATAAAAACACATTTGATTTGATTTTTTAATCAATGTAGAATGTGTAACTCAAAAATAAACAGATTAGTGCTCCGACTCCGAGGACAATAAATGAAAACCAATACGATATGATGAATGTCCAAAAAATGGAACCCACAGACTGTTTTGAAATGGGGTTGGATAAATGTTTTGCTTTTGTGTGTGTGTGTTGTTGTGTTGTGTGTGTGTGTGTGTGTGTGTGTGTGTGTGTGTGTGTGTTGTGTGTGTGGGGTGTGTGTGTGTGTGTGTGTGTGTGTGTGTGTGTGTGTGTGTGTGTGTGTGTGTGTGTGTGTGTGTGTTTGGTTGGGTGACAGTTGTAGGTTACAGTTTGACAAGAGTTTAGAGTGTGACAAAAGCACTGTGTTGTGTTTTATTGTGAGTGTTGGCAAATATAAGTAAACAATTTGCAGTTTGAATGATGTCCTATGAACAAAATTACGGAGTATGTCTTTTTATGAGTATGTTTTTCCACTTTTCGATTGCGCATCTCTCTCTCTCTCTCTCTCTCTCTCACACACACACACACACACACACACACACACAGAGTTTGAACACGCCCGCGCACCTGCCTCCCTCCCCCCCTCCTCTCTCTCTCTCTCCCTCTCTCTCTCTCTCTCTCTCTCTCTCTCTGTTCGATCGCGCTGCCCGCGCCTCTCTCTCTCTCGCGCGCGCGCACACACACTCCAGCGTTGCACGTGAGATAAACGACTACTCGACAACAAAGAAATTTATTGACAATTTTTTATTGTCGACGTTGTCGACAATGTCGACTAATCGTTTCAGCCCTACTCACCACTAGATATTGCTTAAATTTACACATTGCACCTTTAATACATTAATATAAGTAATGCCTATTTTTTAGATAAGCCACAGAATTAAATGGTCATGAAAACCTAAAATTTTTATTTTCGAGACTCAAAACAGTAAAAACAACACAATAAAACAAATAGTTATGAGTTCAAATGCAGATGCTCAGATGCATTGCATTTGAAGCCATATATCTAATATCTAATGCAATGCAGCATAATCAGTTGTCACATTTTCATCATTGCACATTATATAGTGCCTAACCGCCCTAGTAAGCACTGCATAAATGAAAGAGCACTAAGAATGAAAGAGGTGGAAAAAAGGATACGATGTCCCTCTTAAAGAAGCCCTGACTCAGGTTTGGAAGTCTTATGAATCTCTTTCTTGGAGGAAATGGGATGAAGTCACATCCTCCAGTCTCAGGAAGAGGTAAGCGCTCTATGTGATTAGCAATTCTGTGTAGAACTCCGTGCACATCCTGGTTCTTTTTGATCACGGGCCTTTGGAAAACAGCTGATGACGAGTCTATGAAATGCAGACTCAAGTCTGGGATGGAAATGAACTGGTCGCATAATCGTCAGCCAAGCGCACAGACTGTGCCAGAACATTCTTCGAGCTCTGTCAGACAGCTACCTGGTATTTGGCTGGCATTTACAAATGTAGCCTCTGGTTGAGGTAAAAATAAATAAATAAATAAATAAATAAATAAAAGCAGTAGCCGGGGAAAGCAAGCAGGAAATACGTGGCAATTAAAGAAAACCGCATTCATCCCAAATAGAGCGGGTTATGTAAGACGTGCAGGATAGAAGACGAACCCATCCATCACAAACCTGTAAATTACCAATTGAAATGCTTGACATAAAGATTGCTGGAGAAGAAATGTAAACAAGGTCTTGATGCATTTTCTCACAAATCACTTTGAGGTCAGAAGGATTTTCAGTGAAGAGCAGGGGTCGACAACCGGATGAACATGCAGGTATAAACTAAGTAGCTACCTACACTAAAAGATACTGAGAAAAATAAATAGGAATAGGAAACAAATCCACAAAGAATACACAGGAGATAAACGTGAACACAAACACTTTAAACGCTGACGATACCCGACACAGAAGTGTGGAAACTCAGGGTTAGAGTAATCAAAGGGAACAGGAACAGGTGTGTATACTAATTAACAACTATAAGGAGACTAACGCTGAGTCCCAATTCACCTGTACTATGCCCTAAAAGTATGCAAGAAAAGAAAATTGTCAAATCAACTAAGATAATTAATTTGGTTCAGATAACATATTTTGAGTTTCTGTTGATTAAACCAAAATCCATTGTATAATTTTTTTTATTTCAATGAACTCAACATTTTAAGGCAACCAGGTAACTTACTTTTAAGTTAAACCAACAATATTTTTTACAGTGTACTTTTGAGTGTGTAGCAATATAGTAGGCATAGGCAAGCTTTGGGACATTCTACTTCGTCATAACCGCGTCTTTAACAGACAGCATACGTGTGTCCTGTCACCGTTTAAACTGCCCTGTCAATCATCTTTACACAGTTAAAATCCTCCACATTCAATTTAATTTAATTTCCGTACCGTTTCGGGGAGAAATGAAGATGTTTGTAGTTTTTTAACACTTTTGATACGTGTTTGTAGTTCTAATTGAATCCTCGTCTGATGCGCAATGGATTGTGGGCAAAATAATCCATTTCTAACCTTCTAACCTATATCATCCAGGCATTTTTGGAATACTCATTTCAACTTTCTAGGATTTGGGAAATTGGGACACACTAATTCTCATTTCGAAATACTATTTGGATGTAAAAAAAAAAAATCAAAACTTGTGATAGTCTTTTCTTCCCTGTTGTGACGTATATCCAAGTTTTAAAAAAAAGTAGGGCGGGACTTGATTTCAACCTTCTCCAGTTGATTGGCTCGTAGGAAGTAGGGCATTGCTAACTAAATGAAGGCAGATCTGAATGTCAGTTTGCATTCAGTTTTCATTCAGTTTTGGAGGATATTTAGTCCAACCTTCATCATGAAGAGAATAGTCGTCGTTTCCAGGTGGAGCGGAGGTTAACAATTTTGATTATAGTGAATTATAAAAATATAATGGTGTGCATAGATAAATAATTTATAATAAACACTGCAACATTCTGGAAAAAGGCTTGTCAAAAAACATTGCATTTGTAGAGTGAATTTTACTCCTGGATAGTGAATCTGTATACAGTCGAGAAGTCAAAATCTCTCCCATGGAACAGACCGAATACAGATAAAAACAAGCATTTAAACTAGCTATACTTTACATGCTTTTTTAATCTTATGTTAGGTAATACTTTGCATATGTAATAGCTCTCATAACATACCTCTAATTCTTAAATACGAAAGTGGCAAATAAAATATATATTAGATTTCTCAAAACTATATGCATCCACTGCCTCCTTATTTCCTATGGCTAAAACCAGTCCCATCTGTCATGGGCAAGAGGAAGCCTGTCAATCTTCCTCCATGAGCAGTTGGCCTTAGATGAATCACCTCCGGGTTTTGGGAGCATCCGTCACCCTTGCAAATGCAACGCACAGATTCGCTAACACACACACACACACACACACACACACACACACACACACACACACACACACACACACACACACACACACACACACACACACACACACACACACACACACACACACACACACACACACACACACACACACACACACACACACACACACACAAACACTCTCAGAGAGAGTCCAGCTAAAAAAATCCGGGGAGGGAATGAATTAAGATTTTATCTGGGGCCAATCAGAACCTCAGTTGTTGAGGGATGTGAAGGTTGCTCCGAACGGTTAGGCGTAATGAAATCGACGGAGTAAAGGAACAAGATGAAAACTGCCACAGCCAATCAGCGTTTTCAAAGTGTGAGTGAAATGTGCTCGCCTCGAGGGATGTGTTGAGATGTCACACAACAACCGGGCTGTAAAGTCTTGTCTGATTTGTTGCGTAGCCTGCTAATAATGCTACTTTATATGGTACTCGAGCAGGCAGTTATTAATAAGCATTACACTCATATGGAAATAATGCAGACATTTATTTTTATTAAGACTTTTATTGTCTTAGAAATAGTTGTTATTATATACATATAATTTTTTATATATATATATATATATATATATATATATATATATATATATATATATACATGGCTTAGCATAAGTGAACACTCCCATGCTGTTGACTAAAAAGAGGAATAAAAAAATAATCTTTTGGAAATTGATCTTAATCCCTTAATTTAAAAAATGAGGAAAAATCCAACCTTTAAGGACACCAATTTTCTTTGTGAATGAATAATGTATCGTAAATAAACAAATGTTCATTTATTTATCATTTTTTAGATAATTTTTTATTCCTCTTTTTATAGTCAACTTTAGCATGGGTGTATTCACTTATATATATATATATATACTGATAATATTGATAATATTTATATTTTAGTAGTAAAGTTCTTAAAATACTAAATAATTTATCAAATAAAAAAAATATTAAACACACACATTTATATGATAAACTATTAAATGAAAAGGGATAAAAACATTTATTTACATTAAAACAAAAATACAATCATAATAACCATGACCTTAATTTGAAATGTCAATAGTGGAAATTATGCGCATGGACATTTAGTTTAAATTAGTTCAACAATAAAGCAATAAATTATAGTGATATATTGTTTATTTAAAATTAAAATATTCTTGTGAAAGCATTATTTTATTTTAAATTGTCTTAGAAATAGTTGTTATACATATTTTAGTAGTAAAGTACTTAAAATTATATATTTGATACAATTTTAAAATAAAAGTTAGCCTGTGTGTGTGTGTGTGTGTGTGTGTGTGTGTGTGTGTGTGTGGTGTGTGTGTGTGTGTGTGTGTGTGTGTGTGTGTGTGTGTGTGTGTGTGTGTGTGTGTGTGTGTGTGTGTGTGTGTGTACAAATATTTATATAATATTTATAATTATATAATAGATAATAAATAATATAATAGTATATAAATGATACTAAAACAATAACCAGTGTGAGTTTATATCCAGAGGCAAACACACAGATTCAGCCTGTCATTGTAAGAGGCAGTAAGAAGTAGTGGAAGATAGGAAATCGAGGGAATGCAAGTAAAAGGCAGTAAAATCCCCGGGCCACAATACTTAAAAGCATCATCTTAACTCATTAAGGTACTGTCAACACATGTATATAGAAACCACCTGTAAAGACAATTCCATTTCTAGACATGACTTCCAGAGAATTCACCACAAATACTCTTTACAAGAAAAGTGCTGACTGCAAAATTAAACCCGCCCACAACGTTCAGAGCCCGCTCGCCTCCCCAGACGGTGCGCAGTCGCCCTCTTGAACCTAAAACCTGACCGCGCAAAATATCTTTCCTGGTGTGGGTCCAAAAATAAAGCTTTGCTTTATCCAACTCGTAGCTAACAAAGTTTATCGCCTAAACGGTTCTCCCCGTGCTGCGTTTACAGATTGTCTGGCTCTATCCGTAGTTAATCAGATATGTTTCTGTGGGCCCAGCTGGGAGAGTTGCACGAATGTTTGGATGTCCTAAAGCAGAAGTACTGTTTGTTGTAGATGTGCCTCATTATGTTTGGCTATGGCTGGTCCTAGTGTAACAGAGCCCCCTGGTGTGGTAATTGCTGGACTCCAGCCGCAACTTTCCGAGCCATATGCTCCCACGCTTCGCTGCAGCTGCCACAACTACCTAGTGTCCAGCTGAGACTATCAAACCGTGCTTTAAGACAACAGTGCTTTCAGTCCACCTCCAGACAGGCAGCAGAGAAGAGCTGCAAGCTTAAAATGGGACTTCAGTTGCTTTGCTTTCCCTATGCATTCATTCATGAACAGTTTATTACAGGATGTACTTTTCTAGCGCAACGACCAGTTGTTCCTGTTTTCCAGGTAACAGTACACTGGAGCTGTCATCGCAAGTGTCTGTGATTTTACTGTGCGTTCAAAATAGCCCCCAAAGAAAACTTAACCCTGAATCTGGCAAGAAAGACTACGAAGCAAAGCCTACCGGTTACCAGCAAATTGTGTGGTGTTTGTTTTGACCAGAAGAGGGCGCTGTACGCTTTACCAGCTTGTCGCATTATCGATCATCTTCCTTTGATAATTACTTGCACACGGTAGTTTAAATAATATACAATTCCCTTGGTTCAGTCTTTGGTTGAATTTTAACATTGTAGATTAAAATGCTAATTCTCTTGTGCTGTGTCCGAAACCGCATACTGCCGGAAGTAGTAGGTCACCTACTATTTTTCTAATATATAGGCCTATAAGTACATGCTACTCGGGTCACATACTGTTTTTCTCCTACTGTATAGCATGTTAGCAGGTAGGCTACTGTATATTCAGAGACAGGGTCAGTTTATTCTTTATTTAACTTTAGTATTAGCATATTACCTTACGCCAGTCATGTCCAATTCTCTAGGTTTATTCTTTAGTTCAATTTTTACATTAGCATATTAGTTTTACATAATATACAATGGTCTCTTTGCAAGCCAACTGTAAATGTATTTTCTCAGTGCTACACAAGGTTTCAGTAAAGTAGTCTCCTATTGGAAACTGTGGTAGTAGCAAACTCTTTCTTTCAATCACAAATTATTACATTATATTATATTATAATATAGTATATGATACACATTAGCCCTTTTAACTATAGTAAACACATACTTTATATACAGTAGCTTTAGTGAGAAGGTGGAACATCATATCAATATAGCTTAATCCGGTCGTGTAAAAGATAAAATTTAGTGCTTAATTTTCAAACAATTTCCATACACTGTGCTGTACCAGAAGTTGCGGTGCCCACTGATGCTAAATGTGAAAGTGATCATGCATAGAGTCCATTTTCTTGGTTTATTCTAGTTTAGCTTTAGCATTAGCTTATGTACGCTAATAATACAATTCAGTCAGTTTATTCACAAGTTTACCTTTAGCAGAAAGCTAGCATGTATTTTTCTTTAGCATGAGCATATCCATGCAATAATTATCAAGATGAAGCACAATTCTTTCAGTTTCATAAAATATCACTTTAGTTCAGCAATGCTAAACACTCTTGCGTTGTTTTTAATTGCATGCTAACAAAATCGCCATTTAACAAAAATACGGTTAAAAGAAAGCAAGGAATACAGTTCAATGATGAGTAATAATGACCAACTGTAACTTAGAGAAGTATGATACTCTATACAGATTATCACAATACTACATTTACCATGGTAAAAATACACAAAACCAAAATAGTCCTTTTTTTGTTTATTCATATCTAAACTAGAAATGTACCTTATTTAAAAGCCATAGTTGAATGACGCATTTGTGCTTCTTTCATGCGCATGTTGCCCATTAAAACCACTGTGACATCTCAGCGCTTGTAGGGTTTAATGTCACTGATTAGCATTATTTTTATAGATCCTAAGACAGATTCACAATAACACTCATCGGTCACGTAAAGCATCCGGGGGCAATGGGAGCTCATTTAGCACAGCCATCAAAAATACTTTGTAACACTTCACTTGCCTGAAGAAAACAGAATAGGAGACGACCTAAAGGCTGTATGACTCAATGTAAGGTAGGCCACTCTGTCTAAGTGACTGTTCCACTCGGTCAAACAAATAATTTCTTGCTCGGCAAACTTCTGGCCCACAGCATCTGCAATTATTTTGACTGACGTGGTTGTTGCTATTACGGTGCTCTGACAAGAGTGCTGGTGGTGGACGGTGTGTTGTCAGCACATGGAAGAACCTGTGGTTTCATCGAGCTGATAAAATCACTGATATTTACCAAGCTTTCATCAAAAATGTCAAATTTAGCGAGCTGTATTAAGCACTTTCCTCACACACAAAATATCAGTGTTATTCAGTGAGTTCATAAAAAAGAAACTTTTGCAAAGGTCTGTCTCATTGTAAGAGCCAACGACAGAGTAATGAGATGAGGAAGAGAAGTGACCACTCATAAGGGTAAGTGTTCCCTACCCACAGTGCACTGGAGCATGTGAGCGTAAGGGTATTGCCCACATTGCCGCAGACAAGGCCAGAAAATCTGACGTCATATTTGTGGTAAATTCCAAGTTACTTTACTCCCTTTCAGAAACCACCCATAATTTCTTTTTAAAGGGGAAGCCAAAATACTTCCCGTGCCCAGTCGGCCAACAGCTGGTCTGCCAAGGTGCCCCGCTCAGGGTTTCCCTGGTACAGGCACAATGCCAGAGATCCACTTATACTTCATTCAGCCTCTGAGCTGGAATATACCCAACTGCACTGTGATGATTTAACTGCTACTGAATTTGCCGTCTTATTTACTACAACTTCTGTCTTAAAAGTGGCCATATTTTATGATTTTGTTAGTTTTACATGCTAATTTCCACCCTCTTTCTTACAATTAAATTAGTTTAAAAGGCTGGTTTTGTTACTGTACGTTTAAGACATCATGTAAGGTTGTCCAAACATTGTTGCAGAAATTATGATACAATTTACCATAATTTCTACATTTTTGCTGACAACTTTCTTTGATCTAGGAAGGGGTACTTAAAGGGGTACTTCACTGCTGGTCAAATGGGCTTTCAATAAAACTTGGCTGCCTATACAGTAGAAAGGTGGGGGGAAAATTCAAATGTGTGTCTTCTTTTGCCAAATAGGTAGGGAAACTTCAACAAAGACACTCCCACCAGTCAGCATTGGACATGCTTGCCAGAGTCAGATACTGCCTTGCTTAGTATGAAATACTTCTTAGCAAACGTTTTCATAATGGTTTTGACTTATTGAACGTTGTTCCCGGGTGCATGAATTTAAAGAGTAAACGTTTAGAGTGAGTGAGCTATTTTCTGTTTCCAGTGATCAGTCTAGGATCGATCCTGTTGTAGACAGTGGCTAAAGGCTGAAAAGATTCATAAAAAAAGAGAGAATGCTGTGATGAAAAATCTGAAAAACTAAATTTCTTGGTCCAGGTAACACCGAGAAGGAGTATAAACATTGTTCATTTACAGGGACTACCAATCTTGTAACAGTACAAAGCAGGTTGAAAATCAGCGAAGTTGCACTTGAAAGTATGTCAACATATTACAATAAGTTTGTTTCAAAAACAAGAAAAGTTGTAAATTTTTACTTATTTTGTACTGATATGCAGTCATCTTAAACTCATACTGACACCTAGTGGTGTGGATGCAGCATCATATTGGCATATCGATGCCTATGTAGAAATTCGTTTTGTTTTCTTCAAAGCAAACACCAGCATTGTTTTTTTTTCCCAGTTGTTTTATTCCATAACTGACACAAAAATGTGAAATGCTCTCATTTTGTAATGGCGACATCATATGGTTAACATGTGACTGGAATTCCCTAAGGTCGGGAGTAGGAAATTTTAATTCAGATATTCCCAATTCCAACCTTGTCTTGAACACAGCATAAGGGGATTTCGCAACTAATGCCTTAAGTACACGCTTTTTGGCATGTTCGCAGAAACTAATAACGATTTTAGTTGTAGAAATGCCTTTTGAGAGAACTAAATTAGCTTCTACTTCAGAGTAGGTCTAACCCAGCACAATAGGAACTACCAGTGACGTTAGTGTATACTAATTAGCCAAACCCACGTGAAACACAGGCACCCGCCATATAAAAAAATCTATGTACACACAGATTTTAGCCTATACATTTACTCCACAAACTAACATGGAAAACGGTGATAGATGGAACTCTCAAACTCTACGCTAAGGAAAAATCAGTTCTAAGGGAACCAAGTGAAACATGATTAAGTTTTTCTGCTCAGCTATCGACATTGGGCATCATGCACATGGCAAAAGCTAATATTTTTTTACATAATGTCTACTTTCTTTGTGTAACAGTTCTATCTAATAACATATAAGACTGGACTGTTAAACAGACTGTAAACGTATAAAGACGCAGAATGGGAGCGTGAGCTCAGGCTCTGCCGTTCTCAGCGCCGTCAAAATAAAAGTCAACAACAAGCGCGGCTTACGTCACTTCAGAGTTCCTACTGGTGTTGCAAACGTAACTAGGAAAATGGCCCTAGGGGAACAATTAGTTCTCAGGGAACCACCCTGGTGGCTAGTTCCTAGAATTACCTGGTGCGAAAGGGGCAATAAACATCTGGTCATGTGATCACAAAATGGCCGCCCCCATGAGGTGACTTGCTCCTTGTAAAATAAAACTTGTAAAAGAGACTAATTTTATTAGCATTTATTTATTCAACAAACTTTTTCTTATTACATTACATTTAAAGGTGCTCTATGTAACAATTAGCGGCCTCTAGCGGTGATGTTTCAGATTGCAACCAATTTTAATAAGAGTGCTCGTGCTCGTACTCATAGACAATACCGTCTATTATGCAAATATCTCGGCGAATACTAGGCGGATTCGGGGTGCACCGAGCTCTTTGGGACCATCTAGTCGAGTCCATAGTTTTTGGTGGTGTTTTCGCGGAGATATTAGCAGAAAACCATCGGGCGCGCTGCAAAATTGCGGACGCCGGTGACGTCACGATCACAGAAGAAATCGCTCGTATCTCTAGAACGCAAAGACCCAAAGAGCTCAAATTCGGGCGAGGAGGTCCCAGGGGGACCCTTGCACGAACGCTAGAGTGGCGGGCCTCGGGGATGCCCCCTATCGGATCGCCGTTCGCTGGGACCCCGATTTCGAACGGCTATAACTCGGGGAGCCGGGCGAGTTGGACCTCGGGGGTGGGCTCGTTCGAAAGGCCCCATCCAGCACTACGAACGATTAGAGTCTTGGGAATATTGATCAAAGATTGACCGAGATATAAGCCGAAAAACGTGCGCCTTTAACCGGACGTAACTCCCTGACCGTCTACAATAGACTGTATATAAGGAGAGGGGTTCAGGAGCGCGCATGCACGTCACATCCGTTGGATTTCGCGGTAAATCCGACCCGGAGACTTCACATATAAATATGAATATTGGCCTTCAGAGGTAATAGCAAAACTCGACAAGTGGATCATTGTAATGTGTGATTACAACCCCTTCACACACAGGCAATAAAAAAAGGATTAATTTTAGTAGAAAAGTTCCACATAGCACCTTTAAAAAAGGTAGGTCACATAGAAGTTTTAAACCAGAGGGTTATATATATTCCTGAATAACATTCGAATAAAAAGTGGTCCATTAAATCAATGTTTCATCAATGGAAGTGTGAGCTTTACGGGAAGTCTTGCCTTAGGCCTTCTAAATCAGGCAGTTTGAAGATCCAATTAATTAACACTTTGCAATAACAGCTCCCCTTCACACGCTGCAAAAAAAAATGTGTGGCAGCATATTGCACCTCTGCATCGCACCAGTTATTTTTAACTTCAAAAAGCTCTGCCATGGAAAGGCATTGCACTTTAATCAAAACCTGTGGTTCATTTTAAACACATTTCATACACTTATTAGCATGAGAAAGCAAAAGTCTGCAAAAGGTGTTAGTGAAATACTTATTAATAACTGTGTCTTCACAAATGCAAAGTTGCAATGAGATGTCAGAGCACGGTGATATATTTAAGATGGGAAAGCATTGGAGGGAGATAAAGGCTGGGTTTTTATATGATGCTTGAGACAAATTCTTCTCCTAGACTTCATGTAATGTGTTTTGGCCATGAAAACTGCTGTGAAACCCCCCACAATATAGCCCAACCTCACCTCGAGTGTTTTAATTCTTTTTAAAATGGTTATGACAGTGATGATTACCACAAAAAAACATTTGAATGTATTTTCTTACAATTTTTTTTTAAAAATCAAGGTTACTATGAGGTACTTATAATGAAAGTAAATAAACACAACGCGCTTTACATAGAAGGAGAGGAATCTCCTCAACCACCACCAATGTGCAGCATCACCTGGATGATGCGACGGCAGTCATATTGCGCCAGAACGCTCACCACACACCAGCTTACTGGTGGAGAGGAGACAAAGTAATCAGTATGTATGGGGATGATTAGGAGGCCATGATAGACAGGGGCCAATGGGAAAATTTGACCAGGATGGTGGGGTTAAACCCCCACTCTTTTTTCCAGAGGACATCCTGGGATTTTTAATGTCCACAGTAGAGTCAGGACCTCAGTTTAACGTCTCATCTAAAGGACGGTGCTCTTTGACAGTATAGTGTCCCCGTCACTATACTGGGGCGTTAGGACCCACACAGACCACAGGGTGAGCGCCCCCTGCTGGCCTCACTAACACCTTTTCCAGCAGCAACCTGGTTTTCCCAGGAGGTCTCCCATCCAGATACTGACCAGGCTCAACCCTGCTTAGCTTCAGTGGGCAACCAGTCTTGGGCTACGGGGTGATATGGCTGCTGGCACTACAGTTGCAACATCTCATAATGTACCTCAAACTGAGTAGCGTATCACTGAGAAACGTCCTGCTTGAGTCGTCCTTGCAATGGAGGATCAGGTTGAATGACTAGTTCTTCCAATGTTTCATCATCGGACTCGTGCTCAGATTAATATGGTAAAATCAACACCATCGTTACTGTCTTACAGTGTGTACAATCAATGAGGATTTATGAAATTCAGTTATGGTAATTGATGTTTTGTTTCCTACATGCACTGCAATCAGTCGACCAATCACAACCGACTGGGCAGTCTCACCAATCAGTCTAGCTCTTGGAAAGGCGGGGCTTAGAGAGACTGAATCTTCGAATGAGTCGTTTAGGAGTCTTTGAGAAATTAGGTGATGCTGCAATGTATATTATGAGAAAATGAATTTGCTTTTGACCTTTCATGAATCATTTCATGCAACCTAAGAAATCTCTAAAACAAAATTAGAAACCTTTAAAATAGCATATTAGGGGCACTAAAAAGAAAATGTGCATTATTCATTAGCTACAAACATTAAAGTAATGTCATTCACTTGGTAAAAAAGTATCTGAACATGTTGTGGTTGGATATTCAGTCGCAAAAGCCTCTTTCACTAGTTAAAGACCTCTGGTTTCCTCCGAAAGTCTTTCCTCTGTCCCTTGTTAAACCCCCAGCTAGTGATTAACTGTAGCGGTCAGCCTGGGTGAACTCGACAGAACTGTTTAAAACTTAATGATGAGGAATGGGGCTCTGAGTTTTTCTTTCCCCGAAGACCTGAATCCCACCTCATAAGCCGAGTCGAATATATATATTCCAGTTTCAGGGAGCTGCAAGCAATGACCTGCATCCGTTCCGTAAACGAGTTACTAAAACTGTATCAGAGATTGATTAATTAAACTTGCTCTGGCTGTCACATTTTTAATAACGTGTTTGCTGGGATAGTCCGAAGAGGTTCGTGGCCATGTGACCTTAGGGCACTAATGCAGAGTAATTCTGAAAAACCGCCCAACGGGTAAGAAACCATGAACCCTGTGCGATCACAAGTCACTTGGCTGACAACCTTGCACTTCCAGGCCATTTCTCTTTTAGCAGACCTTAGACTGTAAAATGGCACAGATCAGTCTGAATGCTCAGGCTTACTTATCGACTTTAAACTAAAAATGTGTGGAAAAACTTGTCTAAAGAAGGCTGTCTTGAGATGTAGCTTACATAAAAAGCTTGGTTCATGAAAAGCCCTGTTCAATCACATTTGAATTTAGATGTCAGTTTAAAAAAATCTCTTATTCTACACTTTCTTTTTCAGTTTATTACGTTTAAACTCCAGTAAACCTTTAGCCTGACGTTGTCATACTCCAATTCTAGTCAGAATGTGAGTCTGATACTGCTCCTTTGGGATGTGATTATGGGGTGTGTTTCTAACGAACCAGGAAAAAAAATGCCTCCGCACTCAACTGGATATACAGAATCCCGTAGGAAGGACGCCAAAAATATCTTTCCGATCGACAAATTCCTCTATCGCGGTTCTCTGTTCCTCTTTTAAAATGAATGCGCTGTCTACATCTTCTATAACAGACGCCCAAGCGCTTTTTGGTGACGTGGATGATTACTGTTGATATTCTGTCCATCATCGTATAAAGCCCGCCCTGACATTTTGATTGGTCCGATGGTTTGGGCATACTTACTTCACAACGGATCAAGTCCAGACCAAACTTCCCATCCTCAAATGTTGTGGGTTCGGCTGGCATCCAGGCCAGTAAACCTTGCTATTCTTGTTAAAATAATAACTTGGCTGCTTTTAGTGATGATAATAGCAATCACTGCTTATAATGTTAGTAGTTTCCTGCACCAAAAAAAAATCAGAATTTAGTTTCCCACACCCATTTTGCTTTTTCCCACACTCTGAGACTAAGTAAACGGCCTGCTACTGTATCACTGTTAAAAAAAAACACAGACTTACATTAAAAGGAATTGAAGCTATATTTAGGCACCAGAATATGCATTTTTGGTTTAACCTTTTTACACATAAGTTCTAAATATTCTAGTTGATAAATGTAAACGAAATTTTAAAAAAGGGTAACACTTTACTTGAATGGGGTGTGCATAAGACTGACACATGTCATGAATATGAAGTAGGGTTTATGCATGTTTATGACAACTGTCATTAAGTGTCTTTCGCTTAATTATGACATTTTGAATGCAAATATGACATTGTTTGAGATGTCTTTGTTATGACATCTTGACATAAACCAATACATCATAACCTGTCAGTGTCTTTGTCATGGCAACTTAACATTAAATCAAATTTAACTGCCATGTTAAACTGTCATGTGGTTGGTTTTGACATTGGCTGTCATGAGTCCATTATAACTGTGTCATTAATATTTTTCTTGAGGTCAACTACAGTGGTACACATTGAATTTGTCATTAAAACGCTATAATGGCTTCATGACAGCCAATGTCAAAACCAACCACCTGACAGTTTAATGTAATGTTAACCAATAAAGCAAAGTGGTTTCTTAAGTTTGATAATAAATCTCTGTGAATAATAAATTCGCGAGCCAGTTAATACTGAAGGTAGGTTCAGTACCAAGTTTATTTGGATCGGCTTCCTCCTCCGAATCACAACCTGTAAGTATTATTAATAATTGTTGCTTTTATGGGTTTTGTAGCATGCTCAATAAGTATGTGTGTGTGTTGTGTAAGTTACGCTCAGCGCAGCTTCTAGGTCTCCAATGTCATTTTTTTTTAAATATGTGAAATGTTTGTCGTTGTTATTGGAGTTGTCATAAAGAATAGAGCGTATTGTAGTACTGCAGTGCTTTATCAATATGTTTAAGCTTTGGGCTAACGCGAAAAATAACTGACTGGGTCATCTGACCAATCACCGCCGATTAGCATCATGTAAAGGAGGGGTTTGGAAAAATGAGTCGTCGAACGAATCATTAGGGAGTCGGTGAGCAAATCAGGTAAAAATAAATGCATATTATAAGACAACAAAAGTGTTTTTTGTCATTGCATGCATGTAAAACTGTTGTTGGGGACTCCCAGAACAATATTAGGAACATTTTAAATGCCATAATAGGTGCCCTTTAACCAAGTTGATTCTAGTGGAAGTGCTTGTGCTATAAAAAAAAATGCCACTTGGTTTAATATTTTGTTATATAATGCAATGAAATACATTTTCAGGTCTGGTTTAAGTGTCCAATACTTTGAGGCTAATATAATATAATAAAATTTAATATTTGTATGTTATATATATTATAATATTATATTATGGTTCACTTCTTAATTTTGCAGGATTGCTTGGATGACAACGGCACTCACACAATTAAGATGTGTAGTCATGCGTAAGTCTGCAGGCCTGAGACAGATGCTGACCTATTACCTCATTACACTTATTATGCAGATCTATTCACCTGACACTAAGCAGACTGCAAGGGCAACTTCAATTTGCAT